>JBBGZY010000089.1:2957500-3542500 GCA_037952925.1 Lithobates clamitans | reverse complement strand
TTTCAATATAATTATATTTTGCTACATCATTAAGATACCATTATATTTTTGTCTAGGAACATTTTATACTAAATGCAGAACTGAATGCATACCAACCATTAATAAAAACATCTCCTTTTATAGGATTTTAACAAATGTGTGGTTTGTTATTTCAAGGCTCAGTATCAGTTTGGTTATAATTGTCAAAAAGTTGTTTACAGTGGCAATGGAGCTTATTTATACATTTTTAAAATTCTAATACAGTTGGCACTACAACTGCTCGACCATAACCTAGGAGACAGCCCAAAAGAAAGGCAAGCAATAAATATAATGCCAGATTTCAGCAATATTTTTTTTATTGTAAAAAAAATTATATATCCTGGCCCATTGCAATGGCCCCCCTACCCATAAAATAATCAACATATTGCTGTCTAACCTGACGGGAACTTTGGGGGGCCAAGCCAGTACGGACAGTATCCAGGCCTGTAAGGTTGGCTTCTATTTGTCCGGCCTCAGGCCCAACTGTGCCTATATAATTGGCAGAATGCTTATTTAAAAAGTTGTGCAGAATGCAGCATGATAAAATTATAAAATTAAGTTTGTATTCCGCCAAATTAATGGCTGTTTGAAACAGGCGGAACCGGCTGGCCAGAATTCCAAACGCATTCTCAACCACTCTTCTAGCTCTGGCCAGCCGGTAATTAAAAACCCTCCTCTCCGGGGTGAGGGTTCTTTGGGGGAATGGCCTCATGAGGTGCTTGCTCAGAGCGAAGGCTTCATCGGCAATGAAGACAAAGGGGAGTCCTTCCACGTTATCCTCATCAGGTGGCAATCCCAGGCCACCACTCTGGAGACGCTGGCAGAACTCCGTCTGGGCAAATACTCCTCCATCCGACATCCGGCCATTCTTCCCCACGTCCACATATAAAAAATCATAGTGTGCCGACACCACCGCCATTAAAACAATACTGTGGAACCCCTTATAATTAAAATAATATGACCCCGAATGGGGTGGTGGCACAATGTGGACATGTTTCCCATCTATAGCCCCTCCACAATTGGGAAAGTCCCAACGGCTTGCAAAATGGGATGCCACAGTCTGCCATTCCTGTGGCGTTGAAGGAAACTGGGGAATCAAACAAGAAAACCAAAATCAATTAATTTGGAAGCTAACATTGCAAGAAAATTAGACAATTAAAAACATTATTCCCCAGCATCAGTATAACATTCAATAATTTAATTCTTCTGGAATAACTAATATGGAAAAAGGCACACTTATCAGATTGCTCACCCCCTCTGATAGAACATTGATTACATTTTAGGGGGTTGTGAAATCCCAAAAAAAAATTACTTTAACAACACGCAGGAATTTAGGGATAACAAAGGCTACAAGACTGCAGTTGTCGCACTCTGCAGGTGCAGTTGCAAACCAGCTTACAGTAAATGAGGTAATGTCAAAAGGCATTCATGTTGCAAACAGTACACAATCACATGCAAGGGCAATTAATGAAAACACTTTGAGGCTTGCATATGATTTGATGATGGAAATCAGCAGAGCTTCTGCTCATTTACTAAAGCACTGGAACAAATGCACTTGTAGAGTGCACATGCATTTTGCAAAGTGCAACATAGATTTGCTTTAGACAAATCAACACCACAGAACATTCAAGCAAATTTTAACGAGGGTGGGGGTGGGGGGGTTGTGAAATCTAGCTAATTGCTAATTAGCAGCACACTATTTGGAGTGAGTTCAGGTGGGGGGGGGGGTTGTGAAATCTAGCTAATTGCTAATTAGCAGCACACTATTTGGAGTGAGTTCAGGTGGGGGGGGGGGGGTTGTGAAATCTAGCTAATTGCTAATTAGCAGCACACTATTTGGAGTGAGTTCAGGTGGGGGTGGGGGGGTTGTGAAATCTAGCTAATTGCTAATTAGCAGCACACTATTTGGAGTGAGTTCAGGTGGGGGGGGGGGTTGTGAAATCTAGCTAATTGCTAATTAGCAGCACACTATTTGGAGTGAGTTCAGGTGGGGGGGGGGTTGTGAAATCTAGCTAATTGCTAATTAGCAGCACACTATTTGGAGTGAGTTCAGGTGGGGGGGGGGGTTGTGAAATCTAGCTAATTGCTAATTCTAAGCACACTAAATACACTCCAACAAAATACATTCAAAATGAGTAGACTAGGTGGATATGTTCCCATCACTTCATGCTGGGAAGGTTATTGAAGGAAACTATACATGCATGACAAAAAATAACAGGAAAAAATCCCAGCATGTGTGAGGATAAAAAGGGGACATTCACACTATATTGCAATGATGGGAAGTAGTGTTTGAAGCAAGAAATACATTACTTTATCAAAGATTACATAAAAGAACATGTGATGCTAATAAACTAAAAATAGCTTACCTTAATATAGTCCTTCTGCAGGACCTGTATGATGGCAGAACAGGTCTCTGGGATAATGATCCCCAGAGCCTGGGGGGAGATGCCTGTCGAGAACTTAAGGTCCTGCAGGCTTCTCCCTGTGGCCAAATACCGCAAGGTAGCGACCAGCCTCTGCTCCGGAGTGATGGCTTGCCTCATGCAGGTATCCTGCCTGCTGATATAGGGGGTCAGCAAAGCCACCAAACGATCAAAAACGGGGTCCGTCATCCGGAGAAAGTTCCTGAAATCCTCAGGATTATTCTCACGGATCTCACGGAGCAAAGGCATGTGACAGAACTGGTCACGCTGAAGCAACCAATTCTTGGTCCATGAACTCCTCCTCGCCCTGTTCATGGACTGGTCTTGGGCTGAAGAATAAACTACAGCACCAAGCACATACAATGCACGAGCTCTACGACGAGTACGTACAGGTAACATGGCTTCAAAACGGTCGGCTGGTCAGAACGCACTAAACAGAACGCACTGAAGAACAGCAAGGCCTGTGAAGAACGACCTGAAAATCAGGAACGAGCGGCCAATAAAACAAAGATTTCTCAATGCCAACTGACCAAACGCACTGAAAAGCAGATACAAACCTCACAAGCACAGACTGAACACCAGTTAAAACGAACTGAAAAATACGAGTCTCACAAGCGCGAATCGTCTCTCACCAAACTTCTACTAACACGAGATAAACACGAGATTAGCAGAAGGAGCCCAAAGGGTGTCGTACGGGCTATTGAACTTCCGTTTTATAGTCTCGTCGGACTTGGTGTACGTCACAGCGTACTAAACTGGCGTACTTTTGTGTGGTCGTGTGTGGGCAAGTCCGTTCGTAAGAAAGTCTGCCCCAAGTCCGCCGAAGGTACGCCGGAAGTATGTCGGACAGACTGTCCGACTTTTGTAGCTGCAAAGTCCGACCGTGTGTACGCGGCATTAGTTCCCGATCACAAGATCACTGCTATAGTCTGATAGCTTATCATAGTGATCAGTCACTGTCCAACCTGCCCCTGTGTTATATTTTTCTTCTCAATGAAGGAAAAATACATTTTATCTTCTTCTCCTTGCAGAGGAGAAAATGTAAACAAACAAAAGTGTGTACATTTTTTTTTAAAATAAAGAAAAAAATAGCTAGAGCAAGGTTTGATCTAAGTCAGTGTCAGGGTTAGAGTAATGCCCCGTTCACATGATCGGACTTTCCGACAACAAAACCATGGATTTTTGTTCGAAGGGTGTTGGCTCCAACTTGTCTTGCATACACACGGTCACACAAATGTTGGCCAACAATTACGAACATAGTGACGTACAAGACGTACGTGATTTCTCCATTACGAATGCTAGTTTTACAAGACCGAGCGCTTCCGGCTCGTCCTTGATTCCGAGCATGCGTGGACTTTTGTGTGACAGACTTGTGTACATACTATCGGAAAGTCCGACAACAAACATTTGTTGGCGAAAAATTTGAGAACCTGCTAGCCAACATTTGTTGGCGGAAAGTCCGACAACAAATGTCTGATGGAGCATACACACGGTCGGACTTTCAGCCAACAAGCTTACATCCAACATTTCCTGACGGAAAATCCGATCTTGTATACGCAGCATTAGAGTCAAGGTCAAAATAAAGGTCAAATGCCAAGGTTAAAGGTTGGGGTCAAAGATTAGCGTCAGTATATTTTGGGTAGGATTTTTTTTGAAACATTTTTTAAATTACTATCAGTGCCAGTTAGTGTTGGTGTTGGTATGTTTTAGGTAGGATAAAAAATAAAAGCAAAATGTGCACTATTTTTTCTGGGCCCTACTATGGGTAGAAACAAAAACTAACATACACATATGTGGTATCACTGAAATCATCAGGAGCAGGAGAATTTATTTTTGGTTGATCTTTGATGGTAAGGTATGGTAATAGCAAGAAATATACAGCTAAATATACTTTTTTTTAAAATATTTTGGGCCAGTTTTTCTTTTTTGATAATAAAAAAAATCAGGGGATATTGGTTACCATTTACCACCAAAAGAAAGCCCAATTTTTCCTAAAATGGTATAATTCACTACACCAAGTAGTTGCAAGGATACAGTTTACTAACGCATGTCACAGTTGCTAAATTCCGTTCAGATATTAGCATTTGTTTTACCCTCAGTTATCAAGGGGTCAAAATGTATTACCTCTGTCTTGTGTAAAATAACTATGGTTTTTAAATAAAATATTAAAAAATTAATTTTAACATTTAGTTCTGTTATATATTTTTTTCAAAATAGGAAGAATACTACATTTCTGTTACATATTAACCACTTCACGCAAAATAACGTACCTGTATGTCAGTACTTTGATGTTAAATACCGGTGCTATGGCAACAGCTAGCTGTCATAACCCCGGTATTTTCAGGAACAGCATACATTTCTCTTTAAGATAAAAGTGGTCTCTGCAGTAGATTCACTACAAGATAATTTTTATTGGTGGTGGGAGAGGCCCCCCCCGGCTGTCTCTGCGGCTTACCAGAGCCGTCAGTAGCAGCAGAGAGGATCGTGTCTACTCCCCTCACTGCCTGGATACCGAGTGAGGGAAAGATGGCCCCCCGCTCGACTCCATAGCATTGAAGGGCAGAAGCAAAGTCAAACGTCACTTCTACCCAATGCTCTTAAAGGGGAATTTTTTAATTACATTTTTTTTTATTGCATTTTAGTGCAATACAAAAAAATTCTTTCTGACCCCAGATCTCACATTTAATGATTTTTCTACTAAGGGATGTAAAAAGGAATAAAGTGACCCTATTTTTTTTAAAAGGACAGTGTAAAAATAAAAAAATAAAAGGTAAAATAAATTTTAAAAAAAAATCATTTTAAAGCGCCCCGTCCCGCTGCATGCAGAAGCGAACGCATACGTAAGTCGAGCCCGCATATGAAAATTGTGTTCAAATCACACGAGGTATTGCCGCAATTGTTAGAGCGAGAAAAATAATTTGAACGCTAGACCTCCTCTGTAACTCAAAACTGGTAACCTGTAGAAATTTTTAAACGTCGCCAATGGAGATTTTTAAGTGCCAAAGTTTGTCGCCGTTCCACAAGCAGGAGCAATTTTGAAGTGTGTCAAGTTGGGTATTAATTTACTCTGCGTAACATTATCTTTCACAATATAGAAAAAAATTGGGCTAACTTTACTGTTGTCTTAATTTTAACTCAAAAAGTGTATTTTTTCCAAGAAAAGTTGTGCTTTTAAGACCGCTGCGCTAATAGGGTGTGACATAAAGTATTGCAATGACCGCCATTTTATTCTCTAGGGTGTTAGAAAAAATATACATAAAATGTTTGGGGGTTCTAAGTAATTTTCTAGCAAAAATACCTAATTTTACCTTGTAAACAACAAATCTCAAAAAGAGGCTCTGGGCTGAAGTGGTTAAAGCGGAGTTCCATCCAAAAGTGGAACTTCCACTTTAAGCACTCCTTGCCCCCTTACATACCACATTTGGCATGGCAAATTGGCACTTTCTGTCCCACTTCCTGCATCCGCCTACGGGCCGCCTAGGCAACTCCTCCTCTCCCCCTAGATGGCCCCTCCCTCTCGGCAATCTACTGGGACACATGACAGGTCTTAGAAGATTGCCTGTCCACTGGGAGAGCGTAGCGTGACTCACGCATTTGCAGTGCACTCCCAGCCATGAAGCCGCAAGCTGTCATGGCCATGTGCCCATAGTCTCAATGTAGGCACCGAGGACAGGCGGGCGAGAAGAGCAGGGCTCCATGCGGCGGCATCACTGGACCGTGGAAAGGGTAAGTGTCTATACTTTTTGTAGCTGCTGACTTTTAATAAACAAAAAAAGCTTGGAACTCCGCTTTAAGCAAAAGGCTTAAAGATAAATGATATTTAAAATACATTGGGATGTAGGTGTGTTTATGCTTTTGTGATAACAAAAAGCCAAGATAACTCCTACGTCCCCAAGTGCATAGAAAGTGATTAACCACTTCCCACCCGCCGTATGCAGAATGATGGCCGGGAAGTGGTTCTGTTATCCTGACTGGGCGTCATATGATGTCCAGCAGGAAAACACGCTTGCACGCGCCCGTAGGGGCGCACAGCACAGTGATCGCAGTGTGGCGTCAGTTTGACACACCGCATCTCTGATCATGATAAGAAGCCTCTGTCAGAGGCTTATCATGTGATCAGCTGTGACCAATCACAGCTGATCATCACGTTAACCAGAAAGTGCCGGTAAACGGCATTCCTCGGTTTGTGTTGACAGGGAGAGCCGATCAGTGGCTCTCCCTGTCAGAGGGGGGTCTGTGCTGATAATCTGCACATTGATTATCAGCACAGCCCCCTCAGTTGGGCCAATCACCTGCCAATCAGTGCCCAGCAATAAACACAATAATAAAGTCTCCCAGTGCCCACCACAGTGCCAATCAGTGCCCACTACAGTGCTAATCCGAGCCCACCACAGTGCCAATCAGAGCCCACCACAGGGCCAATCAGTGCCCAGCAGTAACACCTGTCAGTAATCTATCAGTACCTCATCATTAGTGCTGCCCATCAGTGCCACCTGTCAGTGCCAATCAGTACCGTCTATCAGTGCCAATCAGTGCCACCTGTCAGTGTCAGTGCCCATCACAGCCGCCTATCATTGCCCATAAGTCCTGCCTATCTGTGCCTATCAGTGCTGCATATCAGTGCAGCCTATTGGGGCCCATCAGTGCTGCATATTAGTGCCGCCTATCAGTGCCCATCAATTCTACATATCAGTGCCTCCTCATCAGTGCCCATCAGTGCCACTTTATCAGTGCCAACTCATCAGTGCCCATCAGTGCCGCCTCATCAGTGCCCATCAGTGCCGCCTCATCAGTGCCCGTCAGTGAAGGGGAAAACAACATTTTATGACAGAACCTAAGAAAAACTTTTTTTTTCATAAATTTTGGTTTTTTTTAGTTTGTTTAGCAAAAAATAACCCCAGAGGTTATTAAATACCACCAAAAAAAGCTCTATTTGTGGGAAGAAAATTATAAAAATTTAGTTTGGGTACAGTGTAGCATGACCATGCAATTGTCATTCAAAGTGTGACAGTGCTGAAAGCTGAAAATTGTCTGGTCAGGAATGGCCGAAAGTGCCTGGTATTAAAGTGGTTAAAGATATAGCTTGCCAGTATATACTTTGTTAGTTTGTCCTAAGGCCATGGGAAAATAAAGCAAATGGCTCAGAGAAAATGTGCATTGACACCAGACACCTACACATTATTTTAATTATTGCATTCAAAAAAGTCAGCATTTGGCACAACTTCAAGAAGCCACAAAGAAATAACTTGCTAAGCTAACAATTCAATCAGTTTTCTCATGTTTTCATTTCAGCAATTTGATCAGTGGTTTTCCTCTTAAAAATGCATGAAATGATAACTTCGAATGGAATCAAAAATAAAATTAAAGCAGAGCTTAATCACTTGCCCACACAGTAGCAATATTTAAAAGGGCTAAAACTACCTTATATTGCGGCACATGGGACTATGAGAAATATTTTAGTTTTTGATGTTGAAAATGTTTTTAAGTAAATTTATGCCATATGCATTGTTTGACATTCATGATACTTAAAGTGATACTAAAGTCTTTTTTTTTTTAGGTAAAAAAAAAACAAACGTGTCATACTTACCTGCTCTGTGCAGTGGTTTTGCACAGAGCAGCCCAAATCCTCCTCTTCTCGTGTCCCCCCCTGCCGAGTACGCCCACAGCTAACAGCTTGCTACGGGGGCACCAGAGCCGAGCTGCAGCTCCCTGTGTCCATTCAGACACGGAGCCGTGGCCCAGCCCCGCCCCTTTCTCTCCTCATTGGCTGATTGACTTTGATTGACAGCAGTAGGAGTTAATGGCGCCCCGCTGCTGTCTCAGCCAAGGATGAGGAGAGTCTTGGGCAGCCGTGACACTCTTACAACATCACTGGATCTAGATGGGCTCAGGTAAGTATTAAAGAGGCTGAGAGGGGCTGCTGCACACAGAAGGCTTTTTATCTTAATGCATTGAATGCATTAAAATAAAAAAAACCTTCTGCCTTTACAATCACTTTAATAAATTATAACAAATACAGCATACATTTTGCATAACAATGCCATAGTCAAGTATATCATTTCTTCTATTTTCACAAAGGAGATCTGACACCACCTTTTTCTATTTTTCCTTTACAGTTTCTATTTTAATACGTCTAAAATATGTATTACTCAGTTGACATTTGATTTTTTTCCATAGAATTACTTCCCAATCTTTTTGCATTTTTTTTAATTGTATTTTTATTGAAGATTTGTTGAAATACAACTAAAGCACATTATGTACATTGAAGTCAGATATATCAAACACAAAAGAAAAAAAAAAGAAAAGAAAAACATGTTTTTCAGGAAAAACTACTACAGACAAAACTACTGAAAAGTAGTAGTAGTAGTAGTAGTAGTAGTAGTAGTAGTAGTAGTAGTAGTAGTAGTAGTAAAAGGCTATAGCCAAGGACAATTGGGTGTCAGCAGGATGTACACCAGGAACATAGACCTAGGAGGTATTAAGCAGTGGGCTACATTATGTGACTGGGTCTGCAAAGGATAGGGAAGATGGGTGGTGACAGGAGGACATGGAGTTGTATGTGGAACACAAGAGGGATTCAGGAAGGGAAACCATACTCAAAATGATCCCACAGATCCCAGATCTTGTCAAACCAGTCCTCTACTATGGCTGTCATGTGCTCCATTCTACATATGTCAGCAATAGCTTGTAGAAACTGAACTTGGGTTGGGGGCAGGGAGATAACCAACACAGTGGTTGGTTCTCCTAGCAGCTGACTCTCCTAGCAGCTAGTAAAATATAGGAAGCCAATCTGTTCGAGGCCTTTCCCAGACTAGGGAATGGGAGGCCCTGGAGGAGTCGGGACTAAAAAATTTGCTGGAGCAGAGACACCACCATGGACCAGAAAGGTGCAATTAACTTGCACTGCCAAAAGATATGGTAGTGAGTTCCTCTAGTTTTACCACATCACTAAAAAAGGGTGGAGAGAGAGAGGTCAAAGCGATGTAATACCTTGGGGGTCCTATACCAAAACAATAACACTTTAAATGCTGTCTCTCTCTGCACCACACATCAGGATATTTTGGAAGTTGAAGTCCATATTTTAGCCCACTGATGGAGGGAAATTGGTTGTTGTATAATTTAAGACCATTTTCGCATGTAGGAGTGGGAGTCTACAGAAAGTGGAGGGGTCTCCTGAAGTAATTGGTAAAAAACAGATATTAACAAATAACTAACAAATAGTTTGGTGGGGGCTCTAAGAACAGATGAGTTCAAAAGTTGTTGGTCTGGGTAGGATAAGGGACGGGGACAGAGTTGATAAATAGTGGGTTATTTGGAAGTAGGAATAGAACATATGTTTCGGTATCTAATATTTAGATTGATGGTCTGCAAAAGAGTGAAATTTATGTGTGACCAGGTTTCCATAGTGGTGAAGTTGGAACAGACCAGCCTGTGCCCAAGGCAGCATTCAGGAGTGGGATATGCTATCAGGAATTAAAGGTTTAAAGATTACATTAGAGAGAGGGGGGCAAGGGGAAGAGAAGGAGAATGTGGTGTGACATAAGCGCCATATCCTCAATGAAGACAACGTAGGGCCCAAACAGAGGCTATGGAGTTCTGGATCTGAAAATAATGCAGGCGACCATACAAGGGAGCAGAGATGAGCCAGGAAACAAGAGCCTATCTCAGTCTCTGACCACCTATTCAGCGGCATTAAAATGGACCAGGACAATGCATGGAGGTGGGAGGCCAGATAATATTTGTGGATATCCGGGCTCCCAGACCTCCATGGCTTCTGGGGGAAAAGATCAATGAGCTTGCCATTCTATGAGCCCCATCATTCTAAATAAAATTATGAAACCATTGTTTGAGTAATTTTAATTGGGCCATAGAAATAGGGATCGGCAGAATCTCAAAAAATACAGTAATTTTGGCATAACTGACATTTTCAACACATTGATCCTACCTATCCAGGATATTGAGAGAGGGTTCCTGTCGAAACCATGAAATCATACCGAGACATAAGTACAGTTAAATCACACTTGTTTAATAATAAAAGTAAATAGAACAAACGTGGTCAAAACATAGCCAGAGTTCAGGAACCGGAATGGATAGTCAGACAAGTCAAACGTAAGGGGGCCGGAGATGAGCGTAGTAAAACAGCAAGCAGGATCTGGAGCCAGAAAAGACGTCAGACAAGCAAGTCTTTTAACAGGAATGCCAGAGAGCATCTCTATGATGTTGACTAAGGCGAAGGCAGAGATCCTCCGGGCTGGACGGCTTAAGCAGGCAGGACTGATGAGCAGGATATCATCAACAGCTGAGTACCTGTGGAGAGAGATGGGAGCTGGCAATTAGCCGACAGCTGAGCGGCCAGCTCAGAGAATTAAGGGCTGAGCCCAGCCCTGACAGTACCCCCTCCTCAACGACCCCTCCCCATCGGAGGACCACCAGGCTTGAAGGGAAAACATCTATGGAAATCACAGATTAGGACAGGGGCATGTACGTCTGAGGATGAGACCAAGAGTGTTCCTCCGGACCGTACCCTTTCCAATGCACCAGGTACTGTATGTGCCCACGGAACCTACGGCAGTCAACAATGGACTGTACTTCATACTCCTCATGGTTCTCAACCTTTGCATGGTGAGGACGTGGCACTGAGGTGGTAAAGCGGTTGCAGACCAACGGTTTTAATAAGGAGACATGAAATACATTTGAAATACGCATGTTAGAAGGAAGGTCTAATGCGTAAGCCACTGGGTTAATCCTGCAAGCATGGAGTCTGTACCTATCATTAACATGTCGCAAAGCCTCCTGGACTTGTGCCCAAGTGGAACGAAGACCACAGAGATGCTGCATGGATGCAACATGGAAGGTTGGAAACCATAGTTCGCCATAAATGGGGACAATCGGGAAGCAGAATTCAAGGCACTATTGTGAGCAAACTCTGCCCACGGTAATTGGCCCGACCAGTTATGATGGTTAGAAATATAGCAATGTAGGAATTGCTCCAAGGACTGATTGGCTCATTCTGCGGCCCCATTAGACTGCGGGTGATATGCAGACAAAAAAGCAAGCTGAATTCTCAACTGGCTCTCCAGAACCGGGACACAAACTGACTACCCCTGTCTGAGACAATCACCTTGGGTAGCCCATGTAAGCGAAAGATCTCCCGAGCAAAAATGGAAGCCAGTTCCTTAGAAGTGGGCAACTTCTTAAGTGGAATACATTGACACATGTTTGGGAACCGGTCAACCATCATAAGGATAACTGTGTTGCCCTGGGAGTTACATAGTTACATAGTTAGTCAGGTTGAAAAAAGACACAAGTCCATCCAGTTCAACCTTAAAAACAATAAATAAATAAAATAAAAAATATCGTACAATCCAATATACCCAATTTTATACCCTCATTTGATCCAGAGGAAGGCAAAAAACCCCAGCAGAGCATGCTCCAATTTGCTACAGCAGGGGAAAAAATTCCTTCCTGATCCCCCAAGAGGCAATCGGATTTTCCCTAGATCAACTTTACCTATAAATGTTAGTACCCAGTTATATTATGTACATTTAGGAAAGTATCCAGGCCTTTCTTAAAGCAATCTACTGAGCTGGCCAGAACCACCTCTGGCGGGAGTCTATTCCACATTTTCACAGCTCTTACTGTGAAGAAAGCTTTGCGTATTTAGAGATGAAATCTCTTTTCCTCTAGACATAAAGAGTGCCCATGTGTCCTCTGGGTTGACCATAAAGAGAATAACTCAACACCAAGTTCACTATATGGACCCCTTATATATTTGAACATGTTGATCATATCCCCCCTTATTCTCCTCTTCTCAAGAGTGAATAAATTCAGTTCCTCTAATCTTTCCTCATAGCTGAGCTCCTCCATGCCTCTTATGAGTTTGGTTGCCCTTCTCTGCACTTTCTCCAGTTCCCTGATATCCTTTTTGAGAACTGGTGCCCACAACTGAACTGCATATTCCAGATGAGGTCTTACTAATGATTTGAACAGGGGCAAAATTATATCTCTCTCTCTAGAGTCCATACCTCTCTTAATACAAAAAAGGACTTTGGGTAACTCCAAAATGAAATCCATAGACAGGTGGGTCCAGGGCCTCTCTCCATTGGGTATGGGTTGTAGGAGCCCCACTGGAAGATGTTGTGGAGTCTTACTCTGAGCACATGGAACAGGCAGCTACAAAGGCGGTTACATCAGCATGTAGACTAGGCCACCAGAATTGGTCTTATAGAGGTAATACTTGAGGTGGGTGCCTGCACAGGGACTGGTGTAGAAGCAGGGACCGCCTGCAACTCAGGTTGTACAGGAGCAGCCACAGTGGGAGAGTCCAGGTGATCCGTGCGACTCAGGAGCATTTGTAATGCCATGGCAAACTGATCCATGCGGTGATCTTGCTCATCCAATCTGGAAAAAATATTATCAACAAATGGATTGACTGTATCTTCTGAATTCATGGCCTTCGCCTACTGTCTGAAACCATGAAATCAGACCAAGACAGAAGTACCGTTAAATCACACTTGTTTAATAATAAAAGTAAATAGAACAAACGTAGTCAAAACATAGCCAGAGTTCAGGAACCGGAATGGATAGTCAGACAAGTCAAACGTCAGGGAGTCAGAGATGAGCGTAGTAAAACAGCAAGCAGGATCTGGAGCCAGAAGGGATGTCAGCCAAGCAAGTGTTTTAACAGGAATGCTAGAGAGCATCTCTGTGATGTTGACTAATGCGAAGGCAAAGATCCTCTGGGCTGGAGGGCTTAAAGGGGTTGTAAAGGTAAAAATTTTTTCACCTTAATGCATTCTATGCATTAAGGTGAAAAAACTTCTGACAATACCGCCACCCCCAGCCCCCCCGTTTTACTTACCTGACGCCTCGAAAGTCAGCTTCGCGTTCCCGACATCTATTCCTCCGCTCACCCTGGCCACTGATTGGCTACAGTGGATGGATTGAAAGCAGCGCAGCCATTGGCTCGCGCTGCTGTCAATCACATCCAATGATGCAGCGCGCTGGGGGGCGGGGCCGAGTGATACAGTGAGCGGCTATAGCCGCCGGCTGTATCACGGGAGCGCGCCCGCAAGCACTAACCACCATGCGAGGGAACTCGCATTAAGGTGGTTAATGCTTGCGGGGAGGAGCTGAAACAGCCGCCAAGGGACCCCAGAAGAGCAGGTTCGGGGCCACTCTGTGCAGAACGAGCTGCACAGTGAAGGTAAGTATAACATGTTTGTTATTTAAAAAAAAAAAAAAATTTACCTTTACAACCCCTTTAAGTAGGCAGGACTGACGAGCAAGATATCATCAACAGCTAGGTACCTGTGGAGAGATAGGAGCTGGCAATTAGCCAACAGCTGAGCAGCCAGCTCAGAGAGGAAAGGGCTGATCCCAGCTCTTACAGTTCAATCGCATCAACATGGCCTTGATGTCCTTGAACAGGGTAATATAATTGGCTGAGTATATGGATGAGTATGATGGTGTGATTTGTACACCCAGGTACTTGAGAGAAGAGGTGCAGCAACAATAAGGGTAAGAGTTTTGAAGCGATAAAAGGTCTGCAGGTGGTATGTGTAGCGGTAGGGCTTCTGTTTTAGATGCGTTAATTTTGTATCTGGATAGAGAGCTCAACTGGGATAGGAGAGCATGCAGGGATGGGAGGGAAATATGTAGGCTGGTAATAGTCAGAAGTACATGGTCTGCAAATAGAGACAACTTATATTCCCTATGACGCATGAGGACCCCTTGGATGCCAGGATGGGATCTTATAGACTCTGCCAGGGTCTCTAGGCATAGGATAAAAAGAAGTGGGTGTCACGTACCTGGTGATGGAGCCTGATATGCAGAGGACGCCCTTTCTTACAATTCTGACTTGGAGCCCCTGATAGAGCTGACAGGAAGCACCAAGATGCAGAGTCGCACGAGTGCCTGGCGGGATCACTGAACCTGGAGCTGGATCGGAGCACTCGGCCGGGCTGTAGAGGTGTCTGTAGGAATCCCAGAGCAGTGGTAGGCAGGTAGCTGGAGTGAGTAGACAACCGGTCCCCACAGGCAGAAGTACAGGTGCAGCAGAAGGGATGGTGGCACCCTCGAGGCTGAAGAGAAGGCAGGTACAGGCAGGCCGGGTCATACACAAATGGGCACGTCAGAAACAGAGGCTGCAGCGGCAGCAGAATCAGTCTACAGGCCGGGTCGTCAGCAGACTGGCAGCGAAGTGGCAGGCAGATGCATAGTAGAGGACAAGCCGGGGTCGGATGCAGGCAGGAAACAGGAACGTCAGGAAGCAAGCCGGGTCACAACAGGAACAGAAGTCAGGTAGGTAATTGCAGGATACACAGGGAATGCTGTAGAGCAGACAGCACTGAGTCTGGAAACTGACTGAGTTTAAGTAGCCTGTTTGGGTGTCAAAAAGCTGTCACAGGGTGTGTGTGCACCAATGGAATTCTGACAGGGGCAGAGGTAACAGGTCGTCTTCTTCGGCAGCCATTTTGGGTGCTGGCATGCCCTTCCTGACACTGCTCCCCCCCAAAGGGCAGCCTCCGGATGCCCAACTTGGCCCACTTGTCAGGATGGGAGTTCTTAAAAGCTTGAACCAAATTTTGGGCATGGATATTACCTTCAGGTTCCCAGGAGTTGTCCTCTGGCCCATACCCTTTCCATTTTATCAGGAACTGGATCTGATTTCTTCTCTTCCTGCAGTCTAAGATTGTTTCCACCTCAAACTCTTCCTCCCCATCAATAATTACAGGTTCAGGCGGGCCGGAACTTCGTCCTGGGAATGGGTCAGGAATGGCAGGTTTCAACAAGGTTATGTGGAACACAGAGTGGATTCTAAATGACTCAGGCAACTCTAATTCATACGCAACCTCATTGATCCGTCTCTTCACCGGAAATGGTCCTATAAATTTAGGGCCCAGTTTCTTCGAGGGACAGGCCAGTTTCAAATTAGTAGTTGCTAGCCACACTTGGTCACCAGGGTTCAAGATCAATTCTCCCCTTCTTTTTCTGTCAAAAACTTCCTTATTGTATGCCTGTGTCTTGGCCATTGTTTCCTGTAGCAGTTTGTTATTGGCGTTGAAGAAATTTATAGTTTCGGAAACAGCTGGTACAGGGGAATCTGGAATTGTATTAGACAAAAAAGAAGGGTGGAAACCGTAGTTTGCAAAAAATGGAGATTGCTTTGTAGCAGAGTGTACTGAATTGTTATAAGAAAACTCAGCCAGGGGAAGCAGAGAAGCCCAATCGTCTTGAGAAAATGAGGAGAAACATCTCAGGTACTGTTCGAGGGTTTGATTAGTCCTCTCTGTCTGCCCATTCATTTGTGGGTGATATGCAGAAGAAAATGAAAGTTCAATCCCGAGTGCATCACATAAGGCTCTCCAGAATCTGGATGTAAACTGCACCCCATGGTCGGACACAATATTGGCCGGAATCCCGTGAAGCCTTACGATCTCCTTGACAAAGGTTTGAGCTGTTTCTCGAGCAGATGGTGTGCCCTTCATGGGCAAGAAGTGTGCCATCTTAGATCTTATCTATCGACAACTACAAAAATGGCGTTGTGGCCCTCAGATGGGGGAAGTTCTACAATAAAATCTATTGAGATCATCTTCTAAGGTCTGCTTGGATCCTGGATCTGCTGGTTTTATTGCGGATGCAAGTGGTGCAAGATTCCACATATTTCCTACAATCTTTTTCCACCCTAGGCCACCAAAATGTCCGTTGTACTAATTCAGTTGTCTTGCCAATGCCAAAATGACCTGCCAGCACATGATCATGGCATCGCACCAGGATGGCCATTCGGAGGTCTTCCGGCACAAAGACCTTGTCTTCATGCCAAAGTAGCCCATCCTTTGCCAGCAGAGAGATCCCGGCTGGTGAAGGGTTCCTTACTAGAGTTTGTTTAATTTGTTTTATTAACTCTCCTTGAAGTAACAGGAAGTTCCCAGGGGATAGAATGGTATCCGGAGATGAGATTTCTTCAGGTTTGCTGAACATGCGTGATAACGCATCGGGTTTTGCATTCTTGGATCCAGGCCTGAATGTTAAGTGAAAAGTGAATCTAGAAAAGAATAGTGCCCACCTGGCTTGTCGGGGTTTCAATCTTTTTGCTGTTCTTAAATACTCAAGGTTCTTATGTTCGGTATAGATTAAGATTGGGTGTGCGGCCCCCTCTAGAAGGTACCTCCATTCCTCCAGGGCGGCTTTGATGGCCAAAAGTTCACGGTCCCCGACGTCGTAGTTCCTTTCGGCATTTGACAGCTTGCGGGAAAAAAAAGCAACTGGATGCAGTAGAGCCTTAGCTCCCCGCCTCTGAGACAGTATTGCTCCTACCGCTGTTTCTGAGGCGTCTACTTCCAAGACGTAGGGCAAGGCTGGGTCAGGGTGTTTCAGGACAGATGCAGATGTGAAAAGTCTTTTTAGGGTGTCAAAAGCTTTCTGAGCTTCCAGAGACCAAGAGAATCTTGTACCTTGTTTGGTTAAACTTGTAATGGGGGATATGATTGCAGAAAAATTTCTGATGAATTTTCGATAAAAATTTGCAAACCCCACGAAACGTTGGACACCCTTCTTATCACTGGGAGCAGGCCAATCCAGGATGGCTGTAACCTTCTGGGGATCCATCTGGATGCCTTCGGTGGAAATGATTAAACCCAAGAATTGGATGCTTTGGCGTTCAAATACACATTTCTCTGGTTTTGCATAAAGTCCGTGTTGTCGAAGGCGACTCAATACATTCTTGACGTGACTACGGTGGTGATCTAGAGAGGGAGAGAAGATTAGTATATCAGCAAGATAAACAACAACAAATAGATCCAGGAAATCTCGGAAGACATCGTTGATGAAGTGCTGAAAGGTAGCTGGGGCATTGCAAAGTCCAAAGGGCATCACAAGGTATTCAAAATGCCCAAACCGTGTGCGGAACGCCGTCTTCCATTCATCCCCCTCTTGTATGCGAACCAGATTATAAGCACCCCGAAGATCCAATTTTGTGAAAATGGTGGCCGTACCGAGTCGCTGGAATAATTCAGGCACAAGTGGAAGAGGGTAACGTTTTTTTACAGTGACCTTATTAAGTTCACGGTAGTCCACACAGGGCCGTAATGAGTGGTCCTTTTTTTCTACAAAGAAGATCCCCGCACCGGCAGGAGATGTGGAGGGGCGAATAAACCCCTTTTTAAGGTTGTCATCAATGTAGTCTTTCAAAGCAACAAGTTCAGATTCAGATAGAGGAAAGATCCTGCCAAAAGGAACTTCAACCCCAGGAAGGAGCTCAATTGGACAGTCATAAGCCCTATGAGGAGGAAGTGTTTCTGCCCCTTTTTTGCTGAAAACATCCAGAAAGTCGTGATATGCTACTGGAACGACTTGGCGGGCTTCGGACTCCAAATCGATGCACAGCAGGGGAGATTGGTCCTGATGATTCTCTTGCCAACAATGCTGAAGGCAATAGGGGGAAAGAAACTTGATTTCTTCTGTAACCCAGTTAATGTAAGGGTTATGAGCTTTTAACCAAGGCATACCCAGAATGATTGGGAACAGAGGGTAAGCGATTGCATCTAGGCGTAGAAGCTCTTGATGGTTCTCGGCAATAGTGGTAGATAATGGGATGGTTTCATGAGTAACCAATCCAGATTTAATGGTGGATCCGTCTGCCAGATGTACAGAAAGTCTCTGAGCCTTGGGTAGTAGAGGAATTTGATGTTTGGCAGCAAAAGCTAAATCTATGAAACAGCTGCAAGCTCCAGAGTCAATTATAGCGGGGGTCTGGATAGTTCTTCCTGGGAGCTGTAACAAAATGGAAAGAGCAAGATGAGCAGAGTGATTGGGTAGAGATGGAGGAGAAGCGGATGTAACTGAGAGGCACTTGCGGATCTTGACCGGACAAGACCTCACATAATATCCTGATCCTCCACAGTACAGGCAAAGATTTAGCTGGCGTCTGCGCTGGTGTTCTTCAGTAGTCAGAGAAGGATGGAGGAGACCAAGCTTCATGGGTTCAGGTGCGTCTGAAGCGGATGCGGCAGGAGCAGGTGAAGCGGGACTGAAAGAACCAGACACTCGTGGAAGCATCCATACTGGACGGGACTGGTCGGTGGCTCGTTCCGACCTACGTTCCCTTAAGCGACGGTCAATCTGGATTGACAGATTTATAAGTGTCTCCAAGGTGGAGGGGACACCTGTTCATGCTAGCTCGTCCTTGAGATTATCAGAAAGGCCCATGCGGAACTGGTAACGCAGGGCAGCATCGTTCCAGTTAGTGTCGGAACTCCAGTGCCTGAATTCTGAAACATAGTCCTCCACGGCCCTATGACCCTGCTGAAGCGTGTGAAGGGCGGCTTCCGCAGTAGCGGCTTGCTGGGGGTCTTCATATAACTGAGCCATGGCTCCAAAAAAGGAGGCTAAGTCCGTCAGAGATGTAGCCTTTTGTTCAAGGAGTCGGTGAGCTCAGGCCTGTGATTCCCCCTGAAGCAAGGAAATGACAAACCCGACCTTGGTGGCTTCCAGGGAGAAGGTTCGTGGTTGTAGCGAAAAATAGAGTTTGCATGCATTGCGGAAGGCTCTGAACTCGTTGCGTTCTCCGTGGGACTTTTCAGGAGTTGGGACTCTGGGTTCAGGTGGTAGCATAATGACTGCAGGAGCTGCTGGCATCCCAGAAGTGGAAGGTGCTTGAGCAGCAGAGGCAGACAAGGTCTGTATTTGGCCTTCCAGCTGGGTATAACCCTGTTGTAAGTCCTTTACAGCTTGTGTTAATCCGGCTAGGTGTTGGCAGAGTTCCTCCATAGGAGAGGGTTCTTGCACAGGCTCAGACATGGCTGTCTGCTACTGTCACGTACCTGGTGATGGAGCCTGATATGCAGAGGATGGCCTCTCTTACAACTCTTACTTGGAGCCCCTGATAGAGCTGACAGGAAGCACCAAGATGCAGAGTCGCACGAGTGCCTGGCGGGATAACTGAACCTGGAGCTGGATCGGAGCACTCGGCCGGGCTGTAGAGGTGTCTGTAGGAATCCCAGAGCAGTGGTAGGCAGGTAGCTGGAGTGAGTAGACAACCGGTCCCCACAGGCAGAAGTGCAGGTGCAGCAGAAGGGATAGTGGCACCCTCGAGGCTGAAGAGAAGGCAGGTACAGGCAGGCCGGGTCATACACAAATGGGCATGTCAGGAACAGAGGCTGAAGCGGAAGCGGAATCAGTCTACAGGCCGGGTCGTCAGCAGACTGGCAGCGAAGTGGCAGAAGGAGCAGGCAGATGCAGAGTAGAGGACAAGCCGGGGTCGGATGCAGGCAGGAAACAGGAACGTCAGGAAGCAAGCCGGGTCACAACAGGAACAGAAGTCAGGTAGGTAATTGCAGGATACACAGGGAACGCTGTAGAGCAGACAGCACTGAGTCTGGAAACTGACTGAGTTTAAGTAGCCTGTTTGGGTGTCAACAAGCTGTCACAGGGTGTGTGTGCACCAATGGAATTCTGACAGGGGCAGAGGTAACAGGTCATCTTCTTCGGCAGCCATTTTGGGTGCTGGCATGCCCTTCCTGACAGGCAGAGGTAACAGGTCGTCTTCTTCGGCAGCCATCTTGGGTGCTGGCATGCCCTTCCTGACAGTGGGAAAGAGGGCAGCCCTGTCTAGTGCCATTAGACATTGGGAAGGGTTGGTACAAAAAATAAGCCATTTGGACCTGCTATGAGGGATTGGAGTAGAGTGTTTTTAAGGCCGAGATGAAGGGACCATGAAAACCAAATTTAGTAAGAGTAGCGAACATGTAGGGCCAACTTAATCTATCAAATGCTTTTTGGGCATCAAGGTGTATGCGTACGTACTCTGATCAAAATATCAATGAGATCAATAGTGCGCCTAGTGTTGTCCCCCACGTGTCTAGTGGGGACAAAACCCACTAGGTCTCTATTGATCAGTTTTGTCAAAAATTGGGAAAGGTGGTTAGCTAAATTTTTTTGTGAATAGCTTATAATTCAAATTTAAAAGTGCTATCGGCTTGTAAATGTCTGGAAGCTATTGATCTTTGTCTGGTTTAGGTATAACTGAGATACTGTATAGGAATGTAAAAACTGCTGATGGGGGGATTCGCCCTGAAAAAGAGAATTATATGGGATGTTAGATGGGTCGACAGAATCGGAATGCAGGGGATTTGTGGGTTGGTAGCCTATTAATAGTGTTGGCTAGTTCTTCCCCAGTAATGGGGGCATTCAATGCATGCATATCTGAGTTGGTCAGTTTAGACATAAAAAGAATATATATAGGGTGCACAAGACTGACGTAGTCTAAATAATGTCTCTATATAAAGGGGCAGTCCAAAATAAAAAGGGGGTGCTGGTAAAGATGGTAAAAGTTGTGGGATGATATTCTTCAGCACAAAGGGCTGCAGCTTTAAAAGACTGAAGCAGGATCTATAGGAACATAAAAAACAAACAAAGGCGCCTCTAAGTGCAGAAGAAAAACAAGTTTAATGCCCCAACTGGGTTCAAAAACACTTACAAGATGGAGGGTGTAATCAGGGACATCATAAGTAAGGCTGCATTTGAAGGGGTCACGGTGGGAGAACTTCTTCAGAGGGGATGGATGTAGTCACTAGCAGCAGCAGGATGAAACACAGGAAGCCGCTGTGAAGCCGGCGTCGTCAGCGTGGAGAGACGGCGTACCCGGAAGTGATGTCATCCACTGAGCGGCTCCGTAACCAGCCTGGACCGCAAACACACAGCCAGAAGGGGGATGTGATGTCATCAAAGAGGGACGCGTTTCGGAACTGTCAATCGTTCCTTTATCAACCTGTAGCTATAGTGATGACTGGGAATGATATATACACTAGCAGTGGGTTGGCCGGGGGCGGGGACAGCAATACAAAGTTTGATTTGTGGCAATGAATACATTTAAATACATTTAAATACATAAATACACATGTAGCAGCATTCTTAAAAAGGAGGCAATAAAGAGGAGAATATGAGAAGAAAGGAAAATCATAAAATTAGGGCAATAGAAAGTTAGAAGAACAGAATGTCTAATAATCAAAATGTCTGATAATCACAGGCCAAAGACCATGCATGCACGAGAGCATAATATGAATAATTGGAACGAGCAGGCATATGTGTATGACAATATAAGTATGATATTAGAATTAACATTGGAGCAAAGGGGACATGTATGTCACCAATAATATCAAAATATTATAATATTAAACTACCATGAATGAAAACTATTGTGATAAAAAATTATAAGAAAGGGGGCCTAAATTAATATCTATAAAAAGGAATATAATATCAGAGTATGGCACTAACTTCAAAATCCTCGTTTAACCCTCCAGGGGCTAAAACATTTAATAAGAAAATCCA
The DNA here is from genome assembly GCA_037952925.1 of Lithobates clamitans. NCBI lineage: Eukaryota > Metazoa > Chordata > Amphibia > Anura > Ranidae > Lithobates > Lithobates clamitans. The sequence continues at coordinate 3,520,730 of JBBGZY010000089.1, read as the reverse complement.
GTACATTTCTCTGTGGCATAATCGTCAATAGCGTTCAGCTGGGGGAAGGTCTTTTGGCATTGCCTCAATAACCCATACTCTGAGGCCATTAGTGGACTTATCATGGACGTGGAGGTAGTGTCTAGGGACACTATGGTTGTCTAATCCACCTGTGATGAACCGGCGATGTTCGCCGAAACGTTTACGTAATGGCCGAATAGTGCGTCCTACGTAAAATAGACCGCAGGGACATGTGAGACAATATATAACATGGTCAGATGAACATGTATGAAAACCCTTTATTGGGTATGTTTTACCTTTAACGTGAAAGTCTTTCTGGCCATGTACCACAAAACTACAGGTCTTGCAGAGAGGCTTACGGCACTGGTACATCCCAGAGATGGCTAGGAACGTGGGTATATGATAGCCCGGAGGCAAAGGTGTGGCCTTAAGTTTACTGGTCGCTACCTTACTTTTAATGTTAGGTGCCTTTCTATAGGCAAATTGAGGTCTGTTAGGCAGAGTGGGAAGAAGGTGTTCATCTTGCAGTAATAGAGGCCAGTGTTTTTTTACAATATTTTCCATTTGCTTATGTTGAGTGTGGAATTGAGTAATGAAACGTAAATTACTCTTCTGGGTATTGGGACAGGGACGAGGATTCTCAATGGAAGGTGTACTTTTATATTGATGATAAGCTGTATCTACAAGATCAACAGGAAAACCCTTTTCGAGAAATTTTTCTTTCAAAATTTTACCTTCAGTATCATAGTCCTTCTTCAAGGTACAGTTCTTTTTTAGCCTACAGAACTGACTTTTAGGTACATTGTTTAGCCATAGGGGGTGATGACAGCTGTTGTAGTGGAGGAACGAATTTCCAGCTGTTGGCTTGGTGTAATTTTTGGCATGTATCTCCTTACCTATCCAGAAAATCCATTCATGACCTTCCATCCCTCATGGACATCAATCCCTTTGCTACCATTGTCCCTCGTAAAATAATCCCTCCTAAAAAAACATCTACTTCCAAAATAACAGCTGTTTCCGGACCTATCATACATAATAAGGAAATTAACATTACTGCTCTGTCACCTACGTCACCATCTCCTATTGACAGCTCAGATCTTGCCCAGCCTACACAGGAGGCGCATGCAACTTCCATTCACACTGCACCTAACGTGCTTCAAAATACCTCTGATGCCCCTCCTGTGATTCCTTGCTCAACTACAACTGCAGATCAGTCAACATAACACTATTGTAAATAATACATGTATTCCATCTACAGTATCCCCTGTTTCTTCAGTGTCTTTTGGTCCCAAATTCCTCACTTATGACACCTCTTGCCACTATTCAATCCTCAGAGTCAACTGCGGTCCCTTTTTTAGTATTCAACCCTCCCCGGGCAAAACCACAAAAAAGAAAAGCCGTAGAAGAGGATGTCGAGGTAGAGGAGGCAAGCCTCAGCCCAGACCCCAGCAAAAAGAGACTACTGTTAAAATCTTCAACCTCTCCACTCATGTCTTAACCAAAGATGAAATCTCCTTACTTAGTCAAGGCCTAAATTTTGCTCCATCTGCTGCACCCAATCCCTTTCTCCTCTTCAAGGACTTGAACAAATTTGTTCGCCTCCTTACTTTAAAGAGATTTTTTAACATTCAATCTACAAAACACCGGTTACACACTGACCCCAATAAACCTGATGTGTCACACAACACAACTGATGTCCATATAGAAAGTGATCCCCTTTCCATTTTGGAAGAACTATATAGTCATCCCCTTACTCTATCTTCTCCTCCAGCAGATTATGAGAATGATTACTCGCTATACACACAACACTTAATAACTTCTCCACCTATCCAAAATACCACCTTCAAACCCACTTCGGTTTTTTACCCAACCCAGTCCAAAGGTTCATGTATTGATGCTTTTTACCGCATTGTCCATGCAGAAATACAGGAACTTTGTAATAACAACAAAAATAAAAAAGTTATTTCCAATCTCACTCACTGTGAAAAAAGAGCCCTTGACACACTTACCAACAATTTGGATCTGGTTATTAAGAGTGCCGACAAAGGAGGAGGTATAGTGATACAAAATAGAGCTGACTATGTCTCCGAAGCCACTCGATTGCTATCTGATACTAATACATATATCAGACTTAACAAAGACCCATTACCCCCATTCACCCTTGAAGCTTCCTGTCAGGAAATGTTCCATCCGCTGGTAAGACCTCTTATTTGGCATGCAGTACTGAGGCCCACCAGCAGGTGTCTCCTGGCAGTTTGGAACTGTCAGGAGAGCTTTTCCCTGTTAATAATATATCATCCTTGGGCCGCAGTACTGGCGTCCACCAGCGGATGGATCCTGGCAGTGTGGAGCAGACAGTACCTTCTACAATCAGGTGTCACTTGAGGCCAATCGTACGCCTATAAATACCCGGCAAACATTTACATGTTTGCCTTGACTTCGTCATTGCCTCCTGACCCGCAAGCTATCTGATCCTGTAACCTGTGCCCTGAACCTGTGCCCTGATCCTGTCTCCCTGTCTGGGACCCTATCCTGTCCCACCTGTTACCCTGCATCCCTGCCTGCAGCCTGACCCATCCATCCTCTCCCTGTCCTGTGTTCCATACCCCATCTGCCGATCTCCCTGTGTATGACCCTGGCCTGGCTAACGTGTTTGATTTTGGTACTTCCTTTTGGCTGTATATATTATCTGTTGTCTGTGGGTTTTCTGTTGGTTGGTTGGTTGAGCACTATTTGTATTTGAGGTGTTTACTTATTTATATCACTTATTTTAATTAAACATTATTCTTATTCACTTTTACATGTGTTTTGGTTTCCTCTTGGCAGTCCACACAATCTGGTCACACCTGTTCATGACAGTAAGTCAAGGCCATCTCTGACCAGAAGTGGCTGCACAGGGGAACCATTTTGATTCGGTCGGTTGCAACCATGAATGCCGATGAGATTATTTATTTTTCTCTGCTTGCATCTGAAAGTGGTGATTATTGCCGCCAGGCTTTGAAAGGATGGTCTAGTGACCAGTTGTTTGCCACTATACGTCTGGCTCACTCCCTGGTCGATCAGGGTTATATATTGTTTGGGGAGGTGCAGCCTTTGATCAAGCTATGTACTGAGCTGGCCCTGCCCTGTATTCCAAAGGGCCGTGATGATTTCACTCCTCCTTTTGATATGAACCAGGTTGTATCACTAGTTTGGCTTTTTGAAGATGATCCAGACGATTTTTGTGAGCACTATTCAGTCTGTTCCTCACAGGTGATTGCTGAGTGCATTGTGTCTGCTCAGTCTTTTGTTAGACAGGGAGACTTAAAAGCACAGTTTGTACAACCTATACTTTCAGCATGGTCTGACATGATGCAAGCAGCTCCAGTCAAACAAATCACCTCTGCCACCAAACACCAACCTACCCAAATGTATGTTTCCCCATCACCCATGTCAACCGCAGTTGCAGCTCAGTATACGCTGCTGCCAAACAAATACTCATGTCCAGTCTCTGCTCCCTGTACCTATCCTGCATTCAACCCACCTGTCTCTTCCCTGCTGCCTGCAAACCCACACGAACTTCCTCCAGCCACTGTTACCTCTTCCCTGCCATATCCCAATCCTCCTCTCCAGTCTGCTGCACCCCTCACCTACAGATCTTTAGTAGTTAAGCCCAAGAAGAAACGGGAAGTTCTTCCCCACTCACACAATCCTGCCAGTAACCCAACCTGCTCCCAATTTGCAGTCTGATGTTCCAGCTTTGCAGTCTGATGTTCCAGCTTTGCAGTCTGATGTTCCAGCTTTGCAGTCTGAGGTTCCAGCTTTGCAGTCTGATGTTCCAGCCTTCCAGTCTGATGTTCCAGCCTTGCAGTCTGATGTTCCAGCCTTGCAGTCTGATGTTCCAGCCTTGCAGTCTGATGTTCCAGCTTTGCAGTCTGATGTTCCAGCTTTGCAGTCTGATGTTCCAGCTTTGCAATCTGATGTTCCAGCCTTCCAGTCTGATGTTCCAGCCTTCCAGTCTGATGTTCCAGCCTTGCAGTCTGATGTTCCAGCCTTGCAGTCTGATGTTCCAGCCTTGCAGTCTGATGTTCCAGCTTTGCAGTCTGATGTTCCAGCTTTGCAGTCTGAGGTTCCAGCTTTGCAGTCTGAGGTTCCAACTTTGCAGTCTGAGGTTCCAGCTTTGCAGTCTGATGTTCCAGCCTTCCAGTCTGATGTTCCAGCTTTGCAGTCTGATGTTCCAGCTTTGCAGTCTGATGTTCCAGCTTTGCAGTCTGATGTTCCAGCCTTCCAGTCTGATGTTCCAGCCTTGCAGTCTGATGTTCCAGCCTTGCAGTCTGAGGTTCCAGCTTTGCAGTCTGATGTTCCAGCCTTCCAGTCTGATGTTCCAGCCTTCCAGTCTGATGTTCCAGCCTTGCAGTCTGATGTTCCAGCCTTGCAGTCTGATGTTCCAGCTTTGCAGTCTGATGTTCCAGCTTTGCAGTCTGATGTTCCAGCTTTGCAGTCTGATGTTCCAGCTTTGCAGTCTGATGTTCCAGCTTTGCAGTCTGATGTTCCAGCTTTGCAGTCTGGTGTCCCGGTGTCTGCCCTCCAGCCTGATGTCCCGGTGTCTGCCCTCCAGCCTGATGTCCCGGTGTCTGCCCTCCAGCCTGATGTCCCGGTGTCTGCCCTCCAGCCTGATGTCCCGGTGTCTGCCCTCCAGCCTGATGTCCCGGTGTCTGCCCTCCAGCCTGATGTCCCGGTGTCTGCCCTCCAGCCTGATGTCCCGGTGTCTGCCCTCCAGCCTGATGTCCCGGTGTCTGCCCTCCAGCCTGATGTCCCGGTGTCTGCTCTCCAGCCTGATGTCCCGGTGTCTGCCCTCCAGCCTGATGTCCCGGTGTCTGCCCTCCAGCTTGATGAGCCCGCTGCCCAGCTTGAAGTGCCCATGCCAGCTGCCCAGCTTGAAGTGCCCATGCCAGCTGCCCAGCTTGAAGTGCCCATGCCAGCTGCCCAGCTTGAAGTGCCCATGCCAGCTGCCCAGCTTGGAGTGTTCCTGTCCACTGCCCAGCCTGGAGTGTTCCTGTCCGCTGCCCAGCCTGATGTGCCCACTGCCCAGCTGGACACCATGGACTTTCCGCAGCAACGGCTAGTTAGAGCGCCCGGAGGTCGCTCCTTTGAGGGGGGGTACTGTCAGGAAATGTTCCATCCGCTGGTAAGACCTGTTATTTGGCATGCAGTACTCAGGCCCACCAGCAGGTGTCTCCTGGCAGTTTGGAACTGTCAGGAGAGCATTTCCCTTTTAATAATATATCATCCTTGGGCCGCAGTACTGGCGTCCACCAGCGGATGGATCCTGGCAGTGTGGAGCAGACAGTACCTTCTACAATCAGGTGTCACTTGAGGCCAATCGTAGGCCTATAAATACCCGGCAAACATTTACATGTTTGCCTTGACTTCGTCATTGCCTCCTGACCCGCAAGCTATCTGATCCTGTAACCTGTGCCCTGAACCTGTGCCCTGATCCTGTCCCCTGGTCCTGTCTCCCTGTCTGGGACCCTATCCTGTCCCACCTGTTACCCTGCATCCCTGCCTGCAGCCTGACCCATCCATCCTCTCCCTGTCCTGTGTTCCATACCCCATCTGCCGATCTCCCTGTGTATGACCCTGGCCTGGCTAACGTGTTTGATTTTGGTACTTCCTTTTGGCTGTATATATTATCTGTTGTCTGTGGGTTTTCTGTTGGTTGGTTGGTTGGTTGAGCACTATTTGTATTTGAGGTGTTTACTTATTTATATCACTTATTTTAATTAAACATTATTCTTATTCACTTTTACATGTGTTTTGGTTTCCTCTTGGCAGTCCACACAATCTGGTCACACCTGTTCATGACACTTCCTCTCTCGTCAAGAGAGCATTGAATGACAACATCATCACTCAACAAGAAGCCTCCTTTCTGGTCAAAGAAGTACATTTTACACCCTATTTCTATCATCTGCCCAAGGTGCACAAAGACCTAAAAACACCACCTGGGCGACCGATTGTGGCGTCAATGGACAGTATTAGTAGCAGACTCTCACAATATATAGACCAGTTCCTTCAGCCATTGGCCCAATCCCTCCAGTCTCACATCAGAGATGGTGCCCATCTGCTGGAGATTCTAACCATGTACTCTTGGGAAAACAACTACCACTGGGCCTCTCTAGATGTCCAATCTTTATATACATCCAAACCCCATGAAGTGGGCCTCAATGCCCTACAGTTTTTTCTTTGTCAAGACCCCATGCTAAATCCGAGACAAGCCTCCTTCATTGTTGAAGCTACTTCTTTTTGCCTCACACATAATTATTTTAAGTTTGAGGATAATTTTTTTCTGCAGATACAAGGGACAGCTATGGGGGCGCATTTTGCACCCTCATATGCGAACCTTACCATGGGGCACTGGGAACACCAATATATGTGGAATAACAACCCGTTTTTTTCCCACATCGTTTTCTATGGCCGGTATATAGATGACGTGATTATCAAATGGGATGGCAGTGCATCAGTCTTTTCTGACTTTGTCACATACTGTAACACTAACAACATGGGCCTTACTTTTACCTCTGTTATTGATCAAAATAGACTAGCTTTCTTGGATCTCGAACTTTTCTGGATAGGTAAGGAGATACATGCCAAAAATTACACCAAGCCAACAGCTGGAAATTCGTTCCTCCACTACAACAGCTGTCATCACCCCCTATGGCTAAACAATGTACCTAAAAGTCAGTTCTGTAGGCTAAAAAAGAACTGTACCTTGAAGAAGGACTATGATACTGAAGGTAAAATTTTGAAAGAAAAATTTCTCGAAAAGGGTTTTCCTGTTGATCTTGTAGATACAGCTTATCATCAATATAAAAGTACACCTTCCATTGAGAATCCTCGTCCCTGTCCCAATACCCAGAAGAGTAATTTACGTTTCATTACTCAATTCCACACTCAACATAAGCAAATGGAAAATATTGTAAAAAAACACTGGCCTCTATTACTGCAAGATGAACACCTTCTTCCCACTCTGCCTAACAGACCTCAATTTGCCTATAGAAAGGCACCTAACATTAAAAGTAAGGTAGCGACCAGTAAACTTAAGGCCACACCTTTGCCTCCGGGCTATCATATACCCACGTTCCTAGCCATCTCTGGGATGTACCAGTGCCGTAAGCCTCTCTGCAAGACCTGTAGTTTTGTGGTACATGGCCAGAAAGACTTTCACGTTAAAGGTAAAACATACCCAATAAAGGGTTTTCATACATGTTCATCTGACCATGTTATATATTGTCTCACATGTCCCTGCGGTCTATTTTACGTAGGACGCACTATTCGGCCATTACGTAAACGTTTCGGCGAACATCGCCGGTTCATCACAGGTGGATTAGACAACCATAGTGTCCCTAGACACTACCTCCACGTCCATGATAAGTCCACTAATGGCCTCAGAGTATGGGTTATTGAGGCAATGCCAAAAGACCTTCCCCCAGCTGAACGCTATTGACGATTATGCCACAGAGAAATGTACTGGATTTTCTTATTAAATGTTTTAGCCCCTGGAGGGTTAAACGAGGATTTTGAAGTTAGTGCCATACTCTGATATTATATTCCTTTTTATAGATATTAATTTAGGCCCCCTTTCTTATAATTTTTTATCACAATAGTTTTCATTCATGGTAGTTTAATATTATAATATTTTGATATTATTGGTGACATACATGTCCCCTTTGCTCCAATGTTAATTCTAATATCATACTTATATTGTCATACACATATGCCTGCTCGTTCCAATTATTCATATTATGCTCTCGTGCATGCATGGTCTTTGGCCTGTGATTATCAGACATTTTGATTATTAGACATTCTGTTCTTCTAACTTTCTATTGCCCTAATTTTATGATTTTCCTTTCTTCTCATATTCTCCTCTTTATTGCCTCCTTTTTAAGAATGCTGCTACATGTGTATTTAAATGTATTTAAATGTATTCATTGCCACAAATCAAACTTTGTATTGCTGTCCCCGCCCCCGGCCAACCCACTGCTAGTGTATATATCATTCCCAGTCATCACTATAGCTACAGGTTGATAAAGGAACGATTGACGGTTCCGAAACACGTCCCTCTTTGATGACATCACATCCCCCTTCTGGCTGTGTGTTTGCGGTCCAGGCTGGTTACAGAGCCGCTCAGTGGATGACATCACTTCCGGGTACGCCGTCTCTCCACGCTGACGACGCCGGCTTCACAGCAGCTTCCTGTGTTTCATCCTGCTGCTGCTAGTGACTACATCCATCCCCTCTGAAGACGTTCTCCCACCGTGACCCCTTCCAATGCAGCCTTACTTATGATGTGCCTGATTACACCCTCCATCTTGTAAGTGTTTTTGAACCCAGTTGGGGCATTAAACTTGTTTTTCTTCTGCACTTAGAGGCGCCTTTGTTTGTTTTTTATGGTCAGTTTAGACAGCTTCAAGTCTGACAAGAACGCCTCGAAAGCCTCCTGGTCAAATGGGGAATGAAGGGTGGGAGTAAGGCAGTTATAGAGTTTATCGAAAAACTCACCAAAAACCTGGGTCATAGTTTGTGGGCAATGAGTAGGAGTGCCATCTATTTGTTGGAGGTGGTCTGGGAAGGAGAGAAAAGGTCTAGGGTTGAGTCTGGAGACCAGCATTCTATGTGGATTATTGGAAAATTTGTAAATTTTTTGTTTTGCCCATAGGAGGGCCTTGTCTATGGCTGACATTTCCAGAGATTTTATTTGGTTGCGCAGCGAGGTTACTGACCGTAGTCGAAACACCGCGGGAGAGCAGAGCAAGGAACGTTCGTCTTACAAAGATACACTGCCCCCTAAAGAATGTCTTGTGGGCCTCCCATAAGATGGATGGACTGGTTACGGAACCTGTATTGAGCTGGAAGTATTCAATTAGCACAAGGGAGAGTTTATCTTTGGTTTCTGTATGTTTTAGCAGAGATTCATTGAGTCTCCAGTGGCATTTCCTGGGAAATGCAGCTGAGAGGCAAAGATCCAGTGTCAAGGGAGCGTGACCTGCCCAGGTAATGGGGCCCAGATCGGAATGACACTGTATGAGGCAAAAGAGGGGCTGTCATGAGAAAATAATCCAATCTGGTGAACATCTTATGGGGGGAAGAGTAGAACAAATACTGTTTACCAGTGGGGTGTTTGATCCCCAATGCATCCAATACATATTAACTTTGAGACAATTTACAAAAGGAGGTGGGCAAAGATTATGTCACGAGGGGTTATTTAGTTTGGAACAAAGATTTCCTATCTCGAGTGGGAGAGAGGACATTAAAATCTCCACCAATCACCGTAAAAGGCTGAAAAAAATGTTGCAATTGTTCAAATGCAACAGTAAGAAATTTGATCTGACCTGAATTAGGAGCATATAAATTCATATATTTTCATAAGTGTTATAGGATTAGATAAGTAGGTACCTTGCAATATTATATAATGACCATAGGTATCTAAATGGGTGGACTTGATCTGGAGAGGGCAAAAGAGCATCTGATCAGCACTGCAACACCATCCTTTCCAGATGAGTCAGACACCATGTGATGCCGTGTACACACGAGCGGAATGTCTGACAGAAAAAGTCAGACGGGAGCTTTTCTTTGTATATTCCGATTGTGTGTATGCCCCATCAGACTTTTTACGTTGAAAATTCTGACGGACCTAGAAAGAGAACATGTTCTAAATTTTTCCGATGGAACCAATTCCTATCCGGAAAACCGATCGTCTCTATGCTGTTCCGACGTACCAAAAATGCTCTGAAGCAAGTACAAGACGGAAGCTATTGGCTACTGGCTATTGAACTTCTGTTTTCTATCCCCATCGTACGTGTTGTAAATCACCGCATTCTGGATTTTCGGAATTTGGTGTGACCATGTGTATGCAAGACAACTTGAGCGGAATTTGTCCGAACTCCATCGGAAAAACCTTCAGAGTTTATTCAGACGGGAAAACCAGCATCACCAGCATCCTGCATCCTGAACCAGCATCACATCCGCACCAAAGGCCCTGAACCCCTTTAGAGCCATCCATCGTTTCTTGATGGAATTCAGACCTCTCACGTTATATGGCAACAACTTCAGAGCCATAGTAATGCTGTGAAATTTAGCCTGTGGACATTCAGTATAGTAGGCGATAAACCATCCATACAGAAACACGCATAAAGCTTTATAACAGATGATAAGGCAACATAGAAAATAAAAACATATCAACATTAATGAAGGAAAAAGAAAAACAAAAGAAAAAGGAAAACAAAAACAAAAATTCAAAAGGAAGTTCAAAAGAAGGCCCAAAAGGAATATTGATGCATAGTAACAAAAAGGCCGGTGAGGCCTAAAAAATACAAAAAGTACAAACATCTGGTGTAGGCCTGAGAGGCATTCGCTTCTCAGGAATCCTCAGCTGCAGCCAGAGGACATGTGGGGGAGCAAAGCGGTCTCCAACAAGGGGAAAACATGACGCTCCACCGTGATGCTCCGCAGCTAGCATTATCAAACCTGGAACTCCTCAGAACTTTTCAGAGATTAGCAAGTAGAAAGAACAAAAACAGTTCAAAAACAGTTCAAAGCACCTCCATGGGTAAAAAAGGAAAATGAAATAGTCCCTTGAAGGGGTCAAAGGGGGCTCCCATGAGGGAAAAGAAAAACAGAAAGGATGACTCACAGTCAAGTAGGCAGCCTGGTATGTTGAGAGCGCTGAGTTGTGGAGTAGGCCCTCGATCCCCTTCTTCTCACTGGTGGCCAGATATTAGAAGGAGGTGACGGGGGGCGTGGGGTGGCAGGTGAGAGCTGACCATCTTCTGCAGGCAATGGTGGAAGGCCAAGGCGCTTGAGAAAGGCATCCCCTTCTTGCAGGTCTCGAAGAACATGTTGGACACCATCCTTAGTGACATTGAGGTGAAAAGGGAAGCCACAATAAGAGGGGATCTTGTCTAGTTGAAGGTGAGAGGTGGTGGGCCGTAGTGAACAGTGTTTGGTCAGGGTGATTGGGGAGAGGTCGCTGAATAGTTGTTTTCTGTCTCCTTTGTATTGAATATGAGAACGATTGCGAGTAGCCAAAGTGAACGCCTCTTTACTTTTATAATAGTGGAACTTCACCACTATATCATGCGGTCTGCAGGGCGTTTGGGAGCCAGGAACCTATGGGCTTGGTCAAGGTGCCAGTCTATGTCCACAGTGTCAGGTGCCAAGTGTCAGGTGTTATATAGGCCCAGAAGATAAGGTCTGATATTATTGCCAGCCACCTGTTCCGGGCTGCCGCGGATTCTGAGGTTTTGGCGTCATTCTCTGTTCTCCAGTTCCTCTTGCTGGAGTTGTAGCTGGGATACAGAGTTTTTAATGAAAGCATTCTCCTCCTCTAGAGCCTGTACATAATGCAAAGTCTCATCAAACTTGGTTTCCGAAGTATCTGTGCACTTGCCAAGCTGGTCTATCTCACCTCTGAGTTCTCTGGAGATCTTCCCCATCTCCTGGGCTATGCCCCTGCTGAGCTGTTGTGCCAGAGCCTGGAGTTTAAGATCCAGCATCTCAGATGTTAATACAGGCTGGTGAGAAGGGGATTGGTGTGGGGGGAGAGTCTGCTGAGTGCTATCCTCTGCCATCAGAGTGCTGACATACTCCTCCGGATCTCCCTGTGAAATCGAGACCGGTTATTGGGGCCTGGTCAGATAGCGATCCATAGTGGAGGAGGGCTGTGGTGTTTGTGTGGCTCAGGAGTAGGATCTCTGGTCCCTGATTTTTCCCATGTAGTGCTAAGAGGTCTCAGGGGTCATGGTAGCTTACCCCCGAAGCGGATGTGTGCCATTGTAATTGTTCAGGGGCTGTGGAACATGGTGCCGGACCGCAGCTCACAGATCATGTGTCCGCCATCTTGAAGAGCTGCACATGCACCCCCCTAATCATTTTGCATTTTTAATAAGTTTCTTGCTTTTTTATGTTTCATCTAAACACTTTAAAGAATATGTTTCTCCAGTACATGACCCACAGTTTAATCCCTTAAAAAAAGCTGCAAATATAGAAAAATATGTCAGAAACACTCCACAAGCATACATTTCTGAGTAAAGTAATGAAGATGCCTTGATTCTCTTTATCTTGTCCACACACTTTGGGGTGAATTTAACCTTAATTTAACTTTAACAATAACTATAAAATTCAACTTCAAAATCATTATACTGAGTAATAAACAGGGGTTTTAAAAACTGCATTTTTATAGTTTGCATGGCATATGCTTCAAGAGGTAGCCTGGTGGGTACCTGAAGTTACATATTAACATAGTGACATAGTTAACCTAGTTGAAAAAAAGACACAAGTCCACTGAGTTTAACTCACAGAAAAAAAAAACACAAATATATACAATATACAATACTGTCATATACAATACTGTCAGGGCTGGACTCAGCCCTTCCTTCTCTGAGCTGGCCTCTCAGCTGTCGGCTAATTGCCTGCTCCCATCTCTCTCCACTACAGTTACTCAGCTGTTGTTCATATCCTGCTCATCAGTCCTGCCTACTTAAGCCGTCCAGTCCAGATGGTCTCTGCCTTCACCTTGGTCAACATCACAAGAAAAATCTACTGCGTTCCTGTTTAAAAACTGACATCCCTTCTGGCTCCAGATCCTGCTTGTTGTTCCACTACTTTGATCCCTGGATTCTGGCTTCGCTGACTGTCCATTCCAGTTACTGAACTCTGGCTATGTTTTGACTACGTTTGTTCTTTTTACTTTTATTATTAACCACCTCAATACAGGGCATTTTCACCCCCTTCCTGCCCAAGCCATTTTTCAGCTTTCAGCGCTGTCACACTTTGAATGACAATTGCGCGGTCATGCAACACTGTACCCAGATGAAATTGTTATCATTTTTTCCCCACAAATAGAGCTTTCTTTTGGTGGTATTTGATCACCTCTGTGGTTTTTATTTTTGCGCTATAAACAAAAGAAGAGTGACAAGTTTGAAAAAAACACAATATTTTTTACTTTTTGCTATAATAAATATCCAATAGTTTTTTTTTTTTTTAAACAAATTTTTTCCACAGGTTAGGACGATACGTATTCTTCTACATATTTTTGGTAAAAAAAAAATTGCAATAAGCGTATATTGATTGGTTTGTGCAAAAGTTATAGCGTCTACAAAATAGGGGATAGATTTATAGCATTTTTATTATTATTTTTTTTTTATTAGTAATGATTTTTATCATGACTGCGATATTGCGGCGGACATATTGGACACTTCTGACACATTTTTGGGACCATTCACATTTATACAGCAATCCGTGCTATAAAATTGCATTGATTACTGTATAAATGTGATTGGCAGGGAAGGGGTTAACACTAGGGGGTGATCGAGGGGGTAATTATGTTCCTATGGAGTGATTCTAACTGTAGGGGGAGGGGATTCACAAGGGGAGGAGAACGGTCGGTGTTTCTCTGTACTGAGAACACACCATTAGTCTCCTCTCCTCTGACAGGACCTGGATCTGTGTGTTTGCACACACAGATCCATGGTCCTGCTGTGTTACCAGGCAATCACGGGTGTCTGGCCGACATCGCGGCTTCCGGGCACACACATCGAGTCCCCAGTGACCCTGGTGGGCCGGGAAGGCGAGGTAGCATCATATGACGCCCTCCTGCAACGAGAGCCGTTACATAAGTGTGATTTAACTGTACTTCTGTCTCAGTCTGATTTCATGGTTTCTGACAAGTACACAATCCTATACCCACAAATAAACCAGAGGAATTCAAAGAAAAAACTTTATTAAATTTGCTCCAGCATGGGAAAAATTTCCTTCCTGAAACCCCAAGAGGCAAATAGATAGTTTCTGGATCATACTTTTGCATTTAGGAAAGAATCCAACAATTACTGGGCTTGTAAGAACCAGCTCATGAGGGAGTCTATTCCATATTTTGACAGATGTAGAGTGTCCCATTGTCCTCTGTGATGACCTGAAAGTGAATAACTCTACAGAAGAGTTGAAGCTGTTAAAGCTGTAAAGGGTGGGGCAAATCAATAACAAACTTGCAGACTAATGCCCCGTACACACGGTCGGACATTGATCGCACATTCCGACAACAAAATCCTCTGATTTTTTCCTACGGATGTTGGCTCAAACTTGTTTTGCCTACACACGGTCGCACAAAGTTGTCGGAATTTCTGATCGCCAAGAACGCGGTGACGTCAAGCACGTTCGACGAGACTAGAAAAGGCCGGTTCAGAACCAAGCGCGGCACCCTTTGGGCTTCTTTTGCTAATCTCGTGTTAGTAAAAGTTTGGTGAGAGACGATTCGTGCTTTTTCAGACTCGTGGCTTTCAGATCGTTTTCTGCCGTTCAGTTTGTGCTTGTGGGTTTGTATCTGCTCTTCAGTGCATGCAGTCAGTTCGTATCGGAGTTTTCTGTGCGATCTTGCCCGCTCGTTGCTGTTTTTCAGGTCGCTCTTCACAGGCCTTGCTGTTCTTCAGTGCGTTCTGTTACTTCGTTCTGAGCAGCCGACCGTTTTCTAGCCATGTTTCGTATGCGTACTCCTCGTAGAGTTCGTGCTGTGCGGGGGCTTGGTGTTGGGGTCCTGACCTTGACACAAGTCCAGTCCATGAACAGGGTGGGGAGGAGTTCATGGACCAAGAATTGGTTGCTCCAGCGTGACCAGTTCTGTCATATGCCTTTGCTCTGTGAGATCCGTGAGAAGAATCCTGATGATTTCAGGAATTTTCTCAGGATGACGGACCCCGTGTTTCACCGTTTGTTGGCTTCGCTGACCCCCTATATCAGCAGGCAGGATACCTGCATGAGGCAAGCCATCAATCCGGAGCAGAGGTTGGTCGCTACCTTGGGGTATTTGGTCACAGGGAGAAGCCTGCAGGACCTCAAGTTCTCGACAGGCATCTCCCCCCAGGCTCTTCTTTGTGGACATTTACTGCTTGTGTTTGTTTTAGCTGACCCTGACAGAAATGTGTGGAGTGCAGAAAATGTCGTGATTGTGTAACCTTACAAAGCACTGTTGGCTGTTATTTACTAAATGCAAAGACACTTTTCACTACAAGTGCACTTGCAACTGCCCTGAAACTGCACTTGTAGTGCAAAGTGGATTTGCCCTTAGGAAATTACCCCCATTTTCTCATAAAACAACAATTACATCACCCCAAAAGTGTTGTAGCGTTGAGACAATAATCCACACATTCTTGATGAGCAATCTTTTTTTTTTTTTAACCATAGATTTTTATTGTAAGTTTGCATTAGATACATGAAATACAAAGCTTTGTTTACAACAAATGACAAAGCAGGATGAATGATAAATATCAGATGTAATTCTACAAAGAAATATTTCCACCTGAGCCACCCATATCTACGTAGTTTACAACCTCAACAGGAGGTAGGACCTGTCACCCCTACTGGGTACATACTGTGAGCAGGAACCTCTGATTGTCTGGAACAAAGTAGCTCTCTAGCGACCTTAAATGAGGGTCACTAGTGGCTGTTTACAAGATATGTTTAATTTTTACTTTGTAGATAACTATCTTAAAAACTTCAAACCTTGATATTGTCTTATTACAGTAATAATATAAACACATACTTTATAGTGTAGTCACAACCTATTAAATTCTGTCTAAGTTCTGTTGATGTGACTACTCCTAGAATTATTATTTGTTTATTGGTTTACTTATCATTTTCTCTACTTATTTAAAGTCTTAAACCACTATCTGCCTAGTTGATTTACTACATATCATGAAAACAATTTACATTTCACAAATGAGAGGGAGCAAACTGAGAAGATTTCCAGACCTCCCAGTGTTTATGGAAGGCCTGGGATCTTCTTTCCTTATATGCAAGCATTTTTTCCATTGTGTAATGGGCATTCACTCTAGAAATTATTTCCTCAATTTTTGGGGGTTTTTGGGAGCGCCATTCTTTTGCTAGTGATATTCGTGCCGCAAATAGTATATTAATAACAACCTTTCTCGTCAGGTGAGGAAAGTTTTCTATGCCCAGGCTTAGCAGGGCAAGTTCAGGGTTAAGCGTGACCATAGTGTTTGTGATTGTATGAATGATGGAAGCTACTTCCTGCCAGAAATGTTTTATTATCTTACAGCTCCACAAAATGTGTAACAGGGTCCCTGTGTTGTGACAGTTCCGCCAACAGAATAGTGAAGTGTTCGGATTCATTTTATTGATGCGTAGAGGTGTAAGATACCACCTGTGCAGTATCTTCTGTGCGTTTTCCCAATGATCTATACAAGCTGAAGATTTGCCATTGCTTTTTACAGCTAGATGCCATTGGTGCAATGGGAATTCTTTGTTTAGTTCCCTTTCCCACTTTCTCATATTGGGCACCTTAGTCTGCATGTATAGGGGGGTGGCAAATTTGTAGAATAGGGATATTCCTTTGTGTCTCCCCTGGTTTTTGCTTAATAGATAATGCCAAAGTATTTGGGGAATTTTTAGTGGTCTAGGGGTATTAGATTTAATGTAGTGCTTAATTTGAAACAGTAGATATCTTTCCATTGTTTCCTGTCCCTGTAGGTCAGATGTAAGAAAGTGTTCCCCATTCCTTTGAAAAGTTTGAGTCAAGATATTTGGAATTAGATATTCATACGTTGCTAATGGAATATGTATTTCGTTCATTGTTGTGTCCGTAAATGGGTGTCGTAGCATAGAAGACCACGCCATGATAGAGGCTTGTATAGTGGGGAATTGTGGTGTAGTGGGTCTGTGATGTATGCCGGCTGCTAATGCCAGTGCTGAGAGATTGTGGCCGGGGGTAACTTCCTGTTCTATTTCAGACCATCTATTGTCCGTTTGACATGAGAACCAGTATCGAGTTTGTTCTAGTATAGCTGCTTGGTAGTAAATGTAGGCGTTGGGAAGTCCTACCCCACCTAGATGTTTGGGTTTGTATAGATGATTCAGTGCAATTCTGGGTTTTTTTCCTGCCCATATAAACTTATTTAGTATTTTCGCCAATTGTGTGAAGAATGATTGGGGGATAGGTATGGGTAGTGTTCTAAAATGGTATAGGAGTTTGGGTAGTATCTGCATTTGATATGCGGCTATTCTCCCCATCCATGAAATGTGTAGTTTGCCAATTTGGACCATCTCTTCTTCTATATTCGCAAGTAGGGGAGGGTAATTGCTAGTGTATAGCTTAGCGGAAGAGGAGGTGAGTTGCACACCGAGATAGGTGAGTGATGGGGGATTCCAGTTACAGGGGAACAGATGTTCTATAGTATGCTGTTCCTCTGTGGGTAAGTGAAGTGTTAAAGCAAAGCATTTATTTGTGTTGATTTTGTAAAAGGAGACTTGACTGAAAGTTTGCAATAGCTTTTTAAGTTCTAGGATAGATTCTGCTGGTTTAGATAAGGTCAGTATTATATCGTCTGCAAAGAGTCCAATTTTATGATTTTCTTTACCTATTCTAATGCCATTGATAGCGTCATTGGACCTGATGCTTTGTGCCAGAGGTTCTATAATGAGTGAGAAAATTATTGGGGAGAGAGGGCATCCTTGTCGCGTACCATTAGATAGTGGGAATGGATCAGATAGGAGACCAGAGGTATAGACTTGGGCTGTGGGGTTGGAGTATAGGGACATAATCGCTGAATGTATCAATCCCGATATTCCAAATTTGAGTAAAGTTTTTGATAGGTAGCCCCAATGCACCCTATCAAACGCCTTTTCGGCATCTAAGGCTAGAAAGATACTCGGTACTTGATTGACTTCTGCGAATCGCAGGAGGTCTAGCATCCTTCTAGTTCCGTCTGGTGCTTGTCTGCCTTTTACGAATCCTACCTGATCCAGTCCTATAAGAGAAGGGGTAATTTCTAATAATCTATTTGCCAATATCTTTGCATATATCTTCAGGTCAGAGTTAAGCAATGATATTGGCCTATAGTTTTGGGGGTGTGAGCCGTCTTTGCCGGGTTTGGGTAAGGTAACTATTATTGCTTGGAGCATTTCTCTCGGGAAAGATCCTGTTGTGGCTGCCATGTTGAAGACTTCTACAAGGTTAGGTGCTAGGAGGGAGCTAAAAGCTTTATAGTACTCAGCAGAAAAACCATCCGCTCCTGGTGATTTGTGCATGGGAAGAGATTTGATAACTGTCTCAATTTCTGCACTAGTGATTGGTGCATTAAGTGCTTGTAGTGTTGTTGAATCTACTAAGGGCAGTTGGATTCCTTGAAGGAAATCATCTATTTCTGTTTCTGTAGGTTGGTGGGTGGGTGGGTCTTTGTTGAGGTTGTAAAGGGATTTGTAATAGTCCCCAAAGGCATTAGCTATGTCTTTGGGGTTGTAGAATGTGGTGTCGGAATTATGTTGTTGGATGCGAGTAATATTGGATTTAGCATGTCTTTTTTTGAGTTGTGCGGCCAGAAGTTTGCTAGCCCTATTATTTTGGGAATAAAAGGAAAGCTTCAGCCTTTTGAAATAAAGGTCGTAATTTGCCCTAAGTTCCTGTCGCAATTCTTCACGACAGGAATTAAGGCGTTTCAAAATGTTGGGGGTTGTGGTGCTGGGATCCTTGTGTTGGGCCTCTAGTTCTGCAATGGACTTGTGGAGCTGTGCTAAATGTTGTGACTTCTTTTTTCTTTCCCTAGAGGCAGTCTGAATAAGAATTCCCCTAGCAAAGGCTTTGTGTGCGCACCATATCGTTGTTGGAGAGCATTCCCCATTGGCATTGAGTTTAAAATATTTAATAAGTTTCTCCTCCATCTCAGCCTTGATGTGGGGGCATGACAAAAGGTAGGTGTTGTTGCGCCATAGTGGTTTGTGGGAAGTTTTGTCATCTGCCTCCACCTCAATGGTTACGGGTGCATGGTCAGACCAGGTAATGTTGAGTATATCAGCCTTTCTCACCTTCTGCAGTGTGTACATATCTGTTAGGAAGAAGTCAATCCTAGAGTAGCTATTGTGCACTGTGGAAAAGTATGAGTAGTCCCTCTCGATGGATTTAAGGCAGCGCCATGGATCAAAGAGTCTTTCTTCATGACTCCAGGATCCCAAAGAGGGCCTCTTCCTCACAGCCACCGAGGAAGAATCTAGTACATCATTCATAACCATATTGAAATCCCCACATATTATAAGACTGCCCTTTTGTAAGGATTTGGCAAGTGTGACAACTTTACGTATAAACTTCAGTGGTTTAACATTTGGGGCATATAGGTTTACCAGTGTGTAGAGGACCCGGTCTATTTCAGCAACCAAAATAATAAAGCGTCCATGAGGGTCATTATGAATCTGAAATAAAGAAAAGGTTAGTGTGTCCTTAATAGCGATCAATACCCCGTTTTTTTTTGAAATGTCATTGGCGGTGAACACTTTGGGGAATTTCTTGTGCGTGCACTTTGGAGGTTTGCTGCTGGCGAAGTGTGTTTCTTGTGCACACAGGATGTCACATTTCAGGTCCAGAGCTGACTTCCACATGGCCCTGCGCTTGTAGGGACTGTTTAAACCTCTCACATTGTGTGATACTATTTTAATGTTCATTCAATTCAATTAGTGTCAGCTGCTGCCATCTAGTGGTAGGAACCAATAAGCAATATGCTCTTGAGATGTTGGAGGGTATGTGTGTTATTTGAGGTAAAGATCCTGAGGTAAATTTCAGAATATGAAAAAGAAAAGAAAAAACATGAACAAAAAACCAAGCTGAGTTATGCAGCAATGTGGAACAGTCAAACAATAAAGTTTGCATGGAACAGTTCACAGGATTCATCCTGTATTTGAAAAGGGGGGATATCTAGGGTTCCTTTTAGCCGAACAACGGCTGCTACTTTAACCTACACTTAAATGCAGGAGAAGTGTGGAAGTTGTTAGGAGTAAATGGTGCTGAGATTGGTACCGCACATTCATAAAGGCCACCTTCTGCTTCTTCTGTTTTGACGGTGGTTGTTTCTTTTGTCATGTAGGGGGTCAGGTTCTGCAGCTTCTCCTTCTGGAGGTAGAAGACGCCATCTTTTGAGGAGCTCCATCCCTTTTTCAAGAGAAGTGATCGCGTGCGATTCGTTCTGCATTTCTAGCAGCAGTTTAGCAGGAAATCCCCACTTGTAAAGAATCTTATGGTTGCGTAAGATTTTTGTAATGGGGACCAAATTGTGCCTTGCTGTTAGTGTCGCTTGCGATAAATCTGCATACAATGCGATTCCGGTGAATGGATCAGGGAGCGTGGGGTGCTGTCTGGCGAATCGCATCAGCTGATCCTTTATGTGGTAAAAATGGATCCTAGCGATGACATCCCTGGGGATTTGGTCGGGCAGGAATGAGGGTTTTGGCAGTCTGTGGGCTCTATCTATGATTATGTCGTTAGGCCCCAGAGATGGCAGGACTGTGGTCATGAGCTTTTGGAGGTACGCTGTGAGTTCAGCTGGTTTGATTGATTCAGAGATCCCTCTGAATTTAACGTTATTCCTGCGTGCCCTGTCCTCGATGTCTGCCATTTTGAGGCGCAAGGATTTGATCTCATCTTCCACATCAAAGTGAGCATCCACCAGCTCATTATGTGCTAAAGTGAATTCCTCCATTTTTTTTTCCACATAAGTGACTCTGCTGCTGAACGCTGACAGTTCAGTTTTAGTGTTCTGCATAAATGAAGACATGTCCTGCTGAAGGGCCCCCCTGAGGGTCAGTAACATTTCTTTCATTGTGGTATCTAGGATGGGCTGACCTGAAGTGGGGAAAGCATCTAGCTGCTGGCCATAAGGAGAGGATTCCTCCATTATTTCTCCCTCCTTCCCTGCCTCATCCTGATTCTCCTCTTCCACCCCAATCTTCCTCTTTTGTTTCACAGGGCTATCTGAGGGTGAGGATGGCAGTGGATGACATTTGGGATCAGACTCACCCAGGGATGACGACGGATGGCTGCAGGAGTGTGCAGGGGATGCTGGATTTCTTTCTGCAGAGCGGGCGCCATCTTGGAAATCTCGGCCGGCCGTGAGGGGGTAGAAATCGGTCAATTTTCTCGGTCCCTCTCTTGATTTTCTTTTGTTCATTGTGACCGCTGTATTCCTCCTGATCTCCCCTTGCTGTGGGTACAATTTGGGTCCGTGTAGGTTAGCTGTGAGCCGCGATATACAGGCCGTTGTGGCAGAGCTTTCTCCTCACACTACCATCAGCTCTGGCCGCCGGCCCTGAGCAATCTTTTTAATACCTGCACAATCACATGTGCATTTATCAAAGGTTTTTCTGACAAACCGACATGTTTATTGTATAACATATTTTGTGGTGTCATTATCCAAAATCAAAATGTGCATTTTATATAAAACAGGCCTGTGTAAAACCCACAAGAAAGACACAAGTCTTGATCTTACAAAGTTCACATTTGGTAGAACTTGAAGGCAATATCAGACATGAGTATTTAGGAACTGTGTTTGATATTGCGTTCAGATGGGGGGAAATCACCCCTGGAAAAGCCAAATTTGGAAGATGCACACCGATTTCACAATGTCAACATGTGCGACCTGCCATCAGGGGGGATCAAGGGACGTGTTTTGGGGGAGAAAGCCCTTCCTCACCGCTACTTTATTATTGAGGAAGGGGTTGCACCCCCAAAACGCGTCCATTGATCTCCCGTGATGGCAGATAGCACATGTTGGCACACTGTGTGCATCCTCCAAATTTGGCTTTGGGAAAAATCACAAAAACATTTTGCACATTGTAGCACACAAAAGAAGAAAGTGATTTGGAGGGGTTTTAAACTCACCCCAAAACATCAATGATGTTTTTATATTTTGGAATAACATCATTGATGTTTTGCTTGATGTTTTCCAATTGTAAATTACACTCCATGATCTCCCCGATCAGGATCTGGGCACTTTCGGATGTGAAAGGATCTTCATCCACAACCTCACGATCACCTAAAAAGAGAGGAAACCCAAAAAAAATTATTTCTAAAAAAAATGCCGCCATCCATCTCTTATCTGAGCCTGTGGTCGCAGACACTCACCTGTTGTGGTGACTACTTCCACCACGTCTTCATCCTCCTGCTCAGCTTGTGTTGGTATTTCCCCTTCTTCCAGGGGGGGGGGGGCTCTGGTCTCCTCGGATGAGGGGTGTCCCCCGAGTCTTTTCTCCCCTATGTAAAACAAAAATGGTATACTTAGCACACAGATATTTGATGGCAGAACTATAAAGATGAAACATTGCTTGGAAGTGGGGTACAATGATCTATTTTAGCCGAGTTCCAAGATGTAGCTTTTTTAGTGCCCTTTGTCAAGCTGCAATACTTTACCTGTTTAGTACAAGCTTCACAGATGGAGACCCCACACTAGTGCTCCAGTGTCCAGATGTGAAAACAGCTGCTCAGTGTCCTCTCCTTACACACAATCTAGTTTGCATTTCATTCTAGTAACAAAGCCATCTACACAACCCAATTCTTTGAAGACAAGTATAGGGCGTCAAAATGGTGGCCAAATGCATATGGGCTAAACAATGGTGTTTTATAGTCCGAAAAAAAAATGTGTGATCCGAACGAATAATGTGCCCATGAACATGAAAGTTGCCATTTTAAACTGTACAACAGTTCCTAAAAGCACATGGAGCAGCACGAACGTAATAAACTCAAGAACAATAGGAACACAGCACAACTACTTACTTTTTTGCAGCACTCTCCGGATCTTTCTGTACTGCTCATGTTCTCGTAATTTCAGGTCCGCCCACCGCTTCCTGAGCTCATCTTTCGATCGTCGTACCCCGAATTTCCGTTGCAGACTCCTGACCACTTTCGCCATGATCTTGGCCTTTCGGACATTGTGGTTGGGGTAAGGCCCATACTTTCCATCATAGTTGGCCTTCTTCAGGATGTCCACCATTTCCAACATCTCCCCAAAGGACATATTTGAGTCCTTTAATCTCCTTCTGGATCGGGACGTTTCAGGCTCCGGCCTTTCCTCCTCCTCCTCCTCCTTGTTGCTGTACTTAGCACTATCCTGCTGTCTCTCCGCCATGTGCTCTTCCTCCACTGCGCCGAACGAAAAGGGGCGGGGAATAGAATAGAAAGAACGTCAGGGGCGGGCGGAGTTATACGCATGCGCAGTGTGTATAAATCGTAACGCGCGCGTCTTACGTACGATCTGTGAGCGGAGGAAGGAGCATCGGAGACGCCGATCGTGCTAACGAAGGTAGGATCTAAACTTGGGCCTATACTGCTTTGAAATTGAAGCCTATATTGTAACAAGATTAGGAGAGTTTGGCCTGACATTAGGGTTTGTCTTGTGTTGTGTCTTGCAGAGAAAATGGATGGGTTCAACGACCACAATTTCCTGCCCCTGTTCATAGACAAGTACAGGGAGCTGCCCTGTCTGTGGCAGGTCAGACACCCCCACTATAATCACAAACAAAAGAGGCAGGCAGCGCTGGAGAAACTGCTGGAGTTGGTGAAGCCGGTGGTCCCCACAGCAACCATCCCCTATTTAAAAGCTAAAATTGGGGGCCTGAGGAGCACTTATCTTAGGGAGCGCAAGAAGGTCACGGATTCCCAGAGGTCCGGAGCTGCAGCAGATGACGTTTATGTCCCCAGGCTGTGGTACTATGAGAGACTGCGATTTCTGTCAGACCACACTGAGATCAGGGAATCCCTCTCCACTCTTCCATCCACGCTTCCTTCCATCCCAGCTGAGGCTTCTGATGTCCAACCTGGGCCTTCCAGCCAGGAAGAAGTGGAGGAGCCCAGCTGGAGTCAGGTATAGCATTCTTCTACAGATTTCTGGTCAATAAATAAATGATGTTTACTAGATGTTATTATTGATCACTATTTGCTGATTTCATAAAGTGTTTTATATATCAATAGACAGTAGTGGGCACCCAAAATTGGGACAAGAATGAAAAATGCTGGGCTCAGAAGGATAGTCTGTTATATTTGTTAACATTCAATTTGCAGCAGTCAGGAGGTGAAAATTGTGTGTGATTGATGAAAACAATACTAAAACTATGTCCCTTTTTCATACACAGGAAGACATCAGCCAGGAGGAGGCTGTGGAATGTGGCAGTCAGGAGGAGGCCGGGATTAGTGGCAGCCAGGAGGAGGCGGGGATTAGTGGCAGCCAGGAGGAGGCGGGGCTAAGTGTCAGCCAAGAGAAGCCTGGGACAAGTCGCAGCCTGACTGAGTCTCAGGTCCCTCCCCTCCGCCTTCCATACAAAAGGGCCAGGAAGGCCACTCCCAGTCCTGTGCAGGATTCAGTGTACAGGCTGATCCAGGAGGCTTCGGCGTCCCTCAGAGCCTTCCCCAGTCCTGCAGAGGCCTTTGCCTGCATGGCTGCCACCAAATTGCTGGGCATGCAGGAGGGCCAACGCAAGATTTCTGAGGGCCTGATTTATAAAGTCCTTCGGAAGGGGGAGAGTGGGGAACTGACACACAAGACGGATGTCATGGAGAGGGACGATCCTCCTCCTCCTCCTCCTCCTGCTGCCACAACTCCACCACCACAGCCAAAGGCTGGAAGGAAGCGTGGAAAGAAGACCTGAGAGTGATGACCTGGGTTCAGTCTGGTCTGACAGAAGATGCAGTCTCTCGTATGACCACAGCCTGGGGACACAGATGTCATCTGCTGCTTTCCGGATCTCTGGGACTTCTGGACCAGACTGCCCTCCCTTAGATATGGACTCCTCAGGCCACCAATTTTGCTTTTAAATAATTGATGTCTGCCCTGGGGGTCCAAGGCTTCGCCCACTTCTGCAGTTTCCCCAGCGTTGCCTCCCTCTTTGTTTATAGTTGTGACCCCTTAATAAAATATTTTTAGGTAAATTCTACTCTCCTGTGTGTGTTTTCATCCAAAAAGGACAGTTTGTTGGTGAGTATTCAGGTACATTTCTAAAGTACAATGTGAAATTAACAAGGGACAACAACACCAAACAATCTCCTCCTACAGATTAAATAGAACAACATATCAATGGTGTTGTGGGAACTTGTCACAAAAAACACACAAACATTTTCGGGAGTACAAATCAAAATCACCAAAAAAAATAAAAAAATAAAAAGAGAAACACAAAAAAAGATTCTACAATAAAGTAAAAAAAAATAAATAAAAAATATGTTGTCAGATGTGAGAAATCAAAATATATTGAGGGAATCCCGATAAATAGTAACGAAAAAAGTTTGTGAGAAGTGTGTGTGAATATGAGCATCAAAACGACTTAATTCTTGTCACATTATAAAGAAGAAGAGAGTGCGCTGTATTAAACCATTTTTTACATTGCAGCGTGACGAAAGTGCTTTATCCATTACGAACGCTAAGTTTACCAGAACGAGCTGTCCCGTGTCGGAATTTCTTCTGAGCATGCGTGGCACTTTGTGCGTCGGAACAGGCCACACACAGTCGGAATTGACGCGATCGGATTTTGTTGTCGGAAAATTTTATCTCCTGCTGTCCAACTTTGTGTGTCGGAAAATCCGATGGAAAATGTCCGATGGCGCCCACACACAGTCGGAATTTCCGACAACACGCTCCGATCGGACATTTTCCATCGGAAAATCCGACCGTGTGTACGGGGCATAAGACTGGGATGCCCTTTAAGTTCTTGTGCATGTAAAGGCAGGCGTCCCAATACTTTTGGTAATATAATGTATTTTGCAGTGTGTTCGCATACAGTTCTCTTGAAGAATTCCCATTTCTGTTCTGTGTTCATCAATGCCAATATTCCCTCCCAGTCTAAGCCTTGGAGAGCAGACCTTAGCCTTGGAAAATGTGCTCTCTTAAAATTAAGTGCTTTTACCTTTCCAGTATGTGCTTGCTGTTTACAGCTAACATTGAAGGAGAAGGATAGCCTCCTATGGATCACAGAACTGCAGTTCGGCTGATGTCACAGAGCAAGTCCAGGCTCTGAAAAGATCTCGACCATATGGTTGGGATCCACCCAAATGCCTGGACCAGCAGCCAGCCTCTCAGTGAGCCAGCCACTCCCACCCGCTCCACAGCCCAGCACTCCAGAAGGGCAATTTATACACATCAGTTGCGGCAGTATTCATCCTGGAGCTGTTGCTCCATTACCGTATGCACAGCACAAAACCATCAACCTTGCCAGTAGTCATTGTCCCAGTTACTATAATTCTTACAGGAAATTTCAGATTTTACTTACAGGTTAGAAGACTCCTGTTTCAATCTCCTGTTTTTAACTCTACACTTAGTCAAATTTCCCACTTTGTAAAAGTTCCAGCAATCAAAATGTGAGCAAGCTCAAACTAAGTTATACAGAAAGTTAAATACTATCTGTAGCACCTGTGAACAGTTAACCACTCCTCCTAATTAGCAGACAGAAGGATGGAAAGAAAAAAAATTGACAGAAAGTCAACTGACTGAAGACAGTGACAGGAAAGGTGTTTTAAAAAGCTGCTAGCAAAGATCATAAAGAAGAAAATGAAACAACTGTAACCACAAGCAATCACCAGCTGTCAAAAGCACAACTCCTGTTTTTTACTCACCATTAAAATTGGCAACTTTTCAGCTTCTAGCCATAAAAATGCGGAGTTCCATTTCAATTATTATTATTTCTTCAATATTATCACCTGTATAGTTGTGCATTCCTATTTTTTTCCTTAAGGTCGAAAAAAACAAATAAGGGGTGGCAGTGGCAAACAATATTGCTCTTTCAGTGCTACTAAGGATTAGTCAAGTCTGCAACCACAAAACTGAAATCAGGTGTGAAATAAAAGAAATAATTTTACTTTTGTAAAAGAGATATCTAACTCAAGTGGTGATGATGGTGTAATGGGAGACAGAAACTAGAATGACTTCACACTAATGAATATCATATGTACATAACTACTATACTTTCTTTTTCAAAAACAGTGTAGTTCACTCATCTGTAATTAAAAGTTTAAAAAATGATTCTGTGTTCTTTGCATAATTCTGCATTGACAATAAGCAATTAAAGCATACTGAAAACAAACAATCCACACACAAATTGCATTTTAATGAATTTGTCTGTCCTTTATCTTTTATCCCTGGAAATCCACAGTAACCTTGACTGAAACCCACAGCCAATTTACTTCTACATCAATTGTAAGGTAAATAGAAAGGTAATTCCTAACTGAATAATCCTTTTCCTTATCTACTTTGAATAAATAAAACAAATTATAACAACAAATTCCATTTAGCTCCTGAGTTTTACTTTGCTGTGAAGATATTTGTTATAATTGTAAAGGATATATTTGGAATCCCTCTTTTATTTAGAAGAAGACTACCTAGATAATAGCAGAGCTTTTCCTGTCTCCTGTGACAAACGTTTGGTAACTTTGGTATTTTTTGCTTTTTATTTAATGTCCTTTAAATACCGTATTTGGAAAGTGTCCTAACTAAAACCACTAGGAATCTGGTATCCAGCTATTCTCATTGAAAGAGCTTATCCTGTCTCCAATAAGTACCCCTACTTAAGGGGAAAATAAAGGAAAATAAATGTAGGAATGTATTTAAAATTTTACAAACTTAAATGGTCATAACCTATCTTTTTTTTCTGGCATTTTGCATGTACAAATATAGGGACAGACGTAAGGTACAAAACACACACTGAACAATCGAGAGAAGATAGTTCTGCAAAGGTAGATGTCCAACAGATAGTAGAATGATGAACAGAAAGACAGGATATACTTACTCATCCTTTGGTAGAAGACCGGAACCTCTGCCTTTGTAAGCATCTCAAGGCCTGAGAGCTTTGGTTAGAAGGTTCAGGGCCAGGTGATAGATGTGTTAATTTTCCATCGGGAGATCTCTGTGAGCTATGTGAAGCATTTGAATTCTGTTGTTTCTCAGGAGGGATCTGAAAGCCAATGTTAAGAATGCATTTTTTGATAGAATCAGGTGAAGTGATCTGGTATGGCTTGCAGGTATATACAAAAATGAACTTGAAGGGGAATCCCCATTTGTACTGGATCTCACAGATCTAAGAAATAAGACTGGGGTACTCTATGTTCTATAATTGTGCTCCGAGCCAGGTCAGCAAAAAAACAGTATTCACTGGCTTGGACCTTGGAACTGGGGAGAGAATTTGGAGGTCACTACCTGCAACAACTGTTCCTAAGTACAGTAATAGTGACATTTAACTATATTATTTTTTTCTTTGACATTGAGTATCTCATTTATATTGTCAATAAAGATCTCCTGGTGGGAGTCTTTGTGGCATACATCAATGATAACCAATGCAATTAAAATGTATGAGTGAGGAACAAACCTCCCATGAATGTCTTAGTTTTGATCTTGAGTGGCTCCAACATACATCAGAGAATCAAAACATGGGTCTATCATAAACCCATCTCAAGGAATTATCATCTCCACACTATTACCTGTCATTCAGTCTATGTCAAAACAGGTAAACCTAAAGACTAATTTATAGGCGCTAGGGGTAATTGCTCTTTTGTGAGATGCAGACATCAGCAACGCAAAGATTCCTTGAGTGGGGCTAGAATCAGTCTCCTATTAAAAGGGCTCTTGTAAAGCTAAAAAGACCTCTAGGGAGAGCTTTTTTAATGAATTAGAAAACTAATGAAAATTATGAATATGACAATATGCAACAATAACATTCATTACTTAATATAGCTTATAATTTGAAGACATTAAATGCACTGAACATAAATATTTGCCTATTCTACATCGAGATCTAATCTTAAGTAAGATTTTGTCCCCAGGAGTCCATTTTGTAGCAACGACAGTACCCACAATAGGCAATATTATATTTACTACTCTTTTTTGTTTTAAAATAAATAATGAAGCTTGGTTGAGTACAATGGGAATGTTCAGATGTGGAACTACTCACTGTACTCTTTCGAGTGATTCACACAGAGTCTTGTCATACACTAACAGAGATTAATGTACAATTAAACAATTGGTTCATTGTCATACCAGGTATGTGATATACTGTATATTATATTCTGTACAGAATGTAAACAACAGTACATAGAACAAGGCGTATATGTGATCATGCGTTGTCTTTGCTGAGAAAAAGAGAGGTATACTGAGTATTTAAATTAGATACTTGCATCCCCATGAGAAATAATTTTGAGTGGGATGTGACACAATTGACACAAGTGACCTCTTTCTCCTTTGCCTTTTTCCTTTCTCCTTTTTCTGTGTTGTCCATCCTATGACTCTATAGGGGAGATTTACTAAAACTAGTGCACACAGAATATAGTGCAGCTGTGCATAGTAAACAATAAGCTTTTAACTTCAGCTTGTTCAACAAGGGTTTGACAATGAAATCTAGAAGCTGATTGGTTACTATGCATAGCTGCACCAGATTCTGTATGGGACACGAACATGAAAAATCAAAAGTGCTAATTGTAAAGGCTTATATGCATGGTATTGTCTTAAAAAGTGTTTGGGGACCCGGGTCCTGCCCCAGGGGACATGGATCAATGCAAAAAAAGTTTTAAAAATGGCCGTTTTTTTTGGGGAGCAGTGATTTTAATAATGCTGAAACAATAAAAGTGTAATATTCCTTTAAATTTCGTACCTGGGGGGTGTCTATAGTATGCCTGTAAAGTGGTGCATGTTTCCCATAGACCAACAAAAAAAAAAAGAAAAGCCGCTTGTCGCCTATGGTCTGCCTCCATGGGAGGCACCCGACGTAATGACCAGTCACTCTCAGGTGACAGCTCTTTTACAACTGAGGGCGGGGCCTGTTGGGCCTCCTCAAACAGAAGTTAGAGGAGTGCAAGGTCTCTAACATCCACCAGCTTCGTGATGTCATTATGGAGAAGTGGAAGAGGACTCCAGTGGCAACCTGTGAAGCTCTGGTGAACTCCATGACCAAGAGGGTTAAGGCAGTGCTGGAAAATAATGGTGGCCACACAAAATATTGACACTTTGGGTCCAATTTGGACATTTTCACTTAGGGGTGTACTCACTTTTGTTGCCAGCGGTTTAGAAATTAATGGCTCTGTGTTGAGTTATTTTGAGGGTACAGCAATTTTTCACTGTTATACAAGCTGTACAATCACTACTTTACATTGTAGCAAAGTATCATTTCTTCAGTGTTGTCACATGAAAATATACTGTATAATAAAATATTTACAAAAATGTGAGGGGTGTACTCACTTTTGTGAGATACTGTAGCTTCCTGAGACTGTGTGGAATTCCTATCACCTGTCACTTATGGGATGCATTAATATTATTAAGATATCTGTGTTAACAAAACATTTGTATCTATTTAAGACTCTTCCTTTGCCTGTCCCTATTTCTTTTTTTTTTTTAAAGTTTTTATTGAGTATAGAAACAACAATAATAGAAAGAAGAACATGTAATATGTAATACAGGAAAGCGGACGCAGCCGCCGTTAAAAGCATACATGTGTATAGGTGTCAAAATAGATAAAGGTGTACAAGTCATATATGGTATAACTTTGCATTTCTTCGTTTTCTCTTTTCCCGTTTGTGTTTTTTTTTTAATCATCCTTTTCTTCCTTCTCTCTCTTCTCTTTTGTTTGGTTTAATTGTATTTTTGAGGAACATTGTACATAACAATTTTTGAAAGTAAGTGTCAATGATCAGACGCTAATTAAAGATAGGTTTATGTTCTATCAATTGACTACATAGGTGTTAGTTTTGACCATGTTGATATCAGGTGTGAGAATCTGGATAAAAGTGAGTGGGGTTATGAAAATGGGGTGGGGGGGTGTTGGGTATCAAATGGTTCATGAAGGTTATGTAAGGAATTTCTCTGTGTCATTCCGCGGTGTGATGACGTGTGTGATGGGGGACCGGATAAAGAAGGAGGGGGGAAGGGAATGGGGAGTTGGGGGGGTTCCTCTATTTCCCTGCCACAGCTTCCGTGTTCCTTTCAAGTAAGGACCCTTTTGTAGTGCCTGTCCCTATTTCTAACCTACCTAATACGCAAAGTGCATGCACTAATTTAATTGAGGCTATGCATCCTATAGAATAGCAAGTTCAGTGTTATTGTCATTGAAAACTAAAGGAAGGCTGGGAGCTCCTGATCTTATGAAATATTATTTTGCCACTCGTTTAAGACATATTGGGGTTGATTTACTAAAGGCAAATAGACTGTGCACTCTGCAAGTGCAGTTACGCCAGAGCCTAGTAAATGAGTGCAAGCTCTGCTGACTTCCATTATCCAAACATGTGCAACCAAAAATGCTGTTTTTTCTTTTTATTTCCTTGCAAGTGACTAGGTATTCTTTGCAAAGTGAAGCTTTGCTTCATTTACTAAGCTCTGGAGCAACTTGCTTTTTGTAAATTAGCAGCAGTATACTGTATGTCCTCCTAATCATTGGACAAAGATCAAAACAATTTACGCTTTCCCTGTACACTTGAATCACAAAAACCTTGACTTTTTGCTCCTATGCTATTTACAAGCTTGATCTGGAAAACCTCCTGCTCCAACACGTTCTCTTCTAACTAACGTTGTATTTAATCCAGTGGTCTTACCTCCAAATACTTCCATGGACCCATGCATTTTTAGTCCAATTAAGGCATTTAATTAACCCAGTGACACATAGAATGAAGACATTTAAAGAGTGTAGAGCTGGTAAAAAAAAACTATAAACTAAAACTAAAAAAAAAAACTCCCTGTATCACTATTCTATTCTTACATTCTTTACATTTTAACCTTTTCAATACTGGACACTTTCACCCCCCTCCTGCCCAAGCCAATTTTCAGCTTTCAGTGCTCTCATACTTTAAAAGACAATTACTCAGTCATGCAGCACTGTACACATATTTTTCACACAAATATAGCTTTCTTTTGGTGGTATTTATTAACCACTGGGTTTTCGTTTTTGTTTTTTGCGCTAAAAACTAAAAAAATTGGGAAAAAAATGCATTTTTCCTAAGTTCTGGTATTACATTTAGCAAATAAGTAATTTTTCTTCATAATTTTTAACCAAAATTTATTCTGCTACATTTCTTTGGTAAAAATAACCCAAATTAGTGTATATTATTTAATCTGTGTAAATGTTATAGAGCAAGGATATGCAATTAGTGGACCTCTAGCTGTTGCAAAACTACAAGTCCCATCACGCCTCTGGGTGTCATGCTTGTGGCTGTCAGAGTCTTGCTATGCCTCATGGGACTTGTAGTTCTGCAACAGCTGGAGGTCCGCTAATTGCATATCCCTGTTATAGAGTTTGCAAGCTATGGTACCAATGATTGAAAATTGATTACACCTGATGTGCTGGTGGCCTATGTCCTTTCTTTAGGCCTTAGCATGCCAGAACAGTACAAATATCACCCCAAATTATAACCCCAAAGTAGACAGTCCAAGATATTTAATTATCACTACTGATCAAATAAATATATAATAATGTACCATCGTCCTATCAATTCGAGAAACAAATGAAAGTCCAAAGTTGCCTCAAATTTGCTCAGTGAAAGTCCAATGTATTTAGTAAGAGGCATGGGGAGTTTTTTGAAGTTGAAATTTTGTTCCCACAATTATTTAGAATATGAAGAAAGTAAATACATTTTTTTCGCTTTTCATAAAAATTTCATATTATCAAGTTATTTATCACACATGACATACCGTACATACTCGAGTATAAGTCGAATTTTTCAGCCCTTTTTCTTGGGCTGAAAGTGCCCCCTTCGACTTATACTCGAGTCACCACCGTCTGTCTGCATGATCAGCATGTCAGACGGCGGCC
Organism: Lithobates clamitans; assembly: GCA_037952925.1. Lineage (NCBI taxonomy): Eukaryota > Metazoa > Chordata > Amphibia > Anura > Ranidae > Lithobates > Lithobates clamitans. Next base: position 3,488,165 of record JBBGZY010000089.1, on the reverse strand, counting down.
GGCGTGTGATGATACTGTTCGGAGGCTATTCCAGAATTCAAAAGCCGTGCCTCCTGCTCGTCTGTGATAGGCTGAACAGCTGTCAGTGTACAGCCTATCACGGACATTCTCTCATCCTCGTCCATGGTATGAGAATGAGAGAATGTCCGTGATAGGCTGACCGCTGACTGCCTATCACAGACGAGGAGGAGGCGCGGCTTTTGAACAATGGAATGGCCGCCAAACAGTATCATCACACGCCGGCCGCCGTCTGAGGATGGAGATCGCCACAGGGAGGATGGAGATCGCCACAGGGAGGCTGCACATGCACACAGGACACATGCATACAGGACACAGGACACAGAGACACAGGACACATGTACAGGACAAATACACATGTACAGGACACAGGGACACATACACATGTACAGGACACATGTACAGGACACATGCACATGTACAGGACACAGGACACATGCACAGGATACAGGTAGGCTGCACAGGACACAGGGAGGCATGCAGCTGCAGATGGGCATTGTTGACCCTCTGCATTTCTCACCTTCGTCTTATACTCGGGTCCATACTTTTTTTCCATTTTTTTGTGGTAAATTAGGGGACTTGACTTATACTCGGATCAACTTATACTCGAGTATATACGGTAGTTAAATTTTCAAACATTTTATAATTTTTTTAGCAGAGGCCCTAGAGAATAAAATGGTGGGTTTTGCAATGTTTTATTTCACACGGTATATGTGCAATGGTTTTTCGAACAAAATTTTTTGAGAAAAAACACACTAATGAATTTGAATACACACAAACAAAATATAATACCCTTTTTCTATAAAATATGGTGTCATACTGAGTAAATAGATACCAAACATGTCATGCTTGTGGAATAACGCCAAATTACAGTATTTAAAAATCTCCATAAGTGACCGTTTTTAAGCCTTTACAGGTTACCAGTTTAGAGTTACAGAAGAGGTCTAGTGCTAGAGATATTGCTCACACTGTGGGGATAGTGGCAAAATCTCACATGTGTGGTGCTATTGTCATTTATGTACGTGTACATAATACAGAGCTGCTGGGGAGACAACCGGACAAGGGATGGAAGCCGGAGCCCAGATGGAGAAGCCACCTGACATTACTTGTCTCTTATGTGCTGGGGGACACGTTTCAAAGCATCTTGTTTCTCAGCCTACCTGAAAAAAGGCTAACCACCCTAATAAGTACAGCCCTATAGGAGTGGGTTAAGGAATGGCTGCTACTGCTTGCCAAGAGGGACAAAAAGCCACAGACACCGGAAATAGGAGCCAACTGGAGCTGCAAAGGACTGAATGCTCTGGCAAGATGGGGAATGCCTCAAATTAACCACTTGCCAACCATTTGGCTTGTTCCCGCAAATAGGAGCCAGCGTAGGTGTACGTCAGCTCCTTTAAGAGCTATAGCAATGTTCACCAGCCACCCACGATCGCCCCACAGAGAGCCAGAACGGGGATCTGTCAGTGTATACAAACAGATCCCCATTCTGACAGGGAGGAGAGAGAGATCTGCTGTTCCTAGTGATCAGGAACAGCGATCTCTCTCTTCTCCCAGTCAGTACACTCCCCCCACAGTTAGAAACACCTCCCTATGGAACACTTAACCCCTTGATCGCCCCCTAGTGTTAACCCCTTCCCTGCCAGTGTCATTTATACAGTAATCAGTGCATTTTTGTACCCATACTATCACTATAATCAACAATCTTCCCATAAGATTATAGAGTTATTTTACTAAAGACAAATAGGCATGTTTTTCCTTGCAAGGGATTTTTCACTTTGCAAGGGAATTTTCCCAAAAGCTCAGTGAATGAGATGAAGCTCTTCTGACACTCATAATCCAATAATATGCAAGAAATACAAGAAAAAATATAGCTTTTTTTGTTTCCCTTGCACATGACTTTGTATTCTTTGTAAAATGAATTTCACCACATTCTCTGAGCTAAGAGAAAATTAGCTAATTCCCTTAGCCTAGTGAACACACTATTTGCCTTCAGCAAATCAACTGCTCCAGCTCTATGTCAGATTATATTGTGCATTTATTAATCCTGTAATTATTAATGATAGTATGATATTAAACAGGTCTGAAACACTGCTGTGTGCTGCCATCTTGAAAGTAACATCAGAAGCCCCATGTAGACTCTGAGCTGTCACTCAGTAATGTTCTTTAGTATTCCCCTGATATAATTTATATATGTTTGAGGCTCACTGAACATCCTCTCATGAATTTGACATGGAAAAGAGGCTGATAGTGATAGTGCCCTGACACCTCCTTTACTCTGCACATAATATAATCAGTTCCTGCTTTGTGGAAAACATGCAAGATTTGGTGACAGAGACTCTTTATATAACATTTACAAAAGAAAATGTACAGAAGCACCTCTAAGATTTTCATTCAAATCAAAATAAGTCTGTAAGAAAAAACCCTAGGTTCACCCCCTGTAGTAGCCAGGATCACACGATATGTGCACCGCAGCAAGTGTGTTTGTATATGAATAGCATTCCCAGTGGGAATTAACACCTCTCAATCAACTCCAGACAGGTGTTCTATTGATGGGTGAAAGAAAGGAAAGATATTCTGTAAGCATATCCACTTTCAAAAGTGAGACAGCACATTTACAAGAAAATGCTCACCTTATAGTAATACCAGGGGTTGACTCCACAATGATTATCGCAAAACATACATGCAAAGAGAGCTCTATTGAGAAATTCCAAATTCTAGCCCGTGTACTGAAATTCCAAATTCTAGCCTGTATACTTCTTTGAGGGAGATCTTGAAATGGATTGATGTTATCTGTACTTTGTGTTAGTGAGCAAGAATTTGCATGTGCGTTATGCATATCTCCCAACAGTCTCTGATTCACCAGGACTGTCCAGGGATTTCAAGTAAATCCTGGTATCCTGCAAATCTGGGCTGAATCTCAGCAGAGCCCAGTGCTGGAACAAGTTGACTTCACTAGATTGTAAGGTCTAATGAGCAGAGCCCTCTGATTCTTCCTGTATTGAATTGTATTGTAACTGTACTGTCTGCCCTAACATTGTAAAGCTCTGCTCTGTTGGCGCCATATAAATCCTGTATAATAATAATAGTGTACCATAGTGATCCTTTTTTCCAGCCTTCCATGTACCATAGTGATACTTCCTTTCTTCTATGTACCATAGTGATTCTTTTTTCCTGCCTTCCATGTACCATAGTGGTCCTTTCTTCTGTATACTATAGTGATCCTTTCCTCTCTCTCCTTAAGGCTTGATTCACACTGAAACACAGTGCAGGAAAGGGGCGTTCCATGTGCATTTCCTGCGCTGCATGCAACCATGCTGCCTTGTGAGATGCACGTGGGTGCCATCAATTGTTAATGGCAGCATGTTTGTGGCTATCAAACCACATGGTACTGCAGCTCTATGCGGATTGGTGTGGTATGATTTGAAAAAGTAGTGCTTTGCAGAGCGTCCCTATCCACTTGAATGGGTCGCGGTTGGTGGGTAGTAGTGCCCACCAATGCATCAGGGGATATAACTCCTGCTGCAGCCAGGAAGCAAAGCATTGCGGCTGCAGCATATGTACAACATTGGCTGCTGCCTCTGCAGCTTCAGAGAGAGCACTTGGCGAGGTGGTAAAACCCTGTGGTTGAGCCATGGTTTTACCATTCCTACAACCACTAATGTGAATGAGTATTAAGTGTTATGTTGCATATTTATGACATTTGAGATAAGATTTCATTCTGATAATCATTTGTTAAAGCAATGCTGCACTGTATACAGCAACTAGGCTCAGCTTCTGTTTAATCATCCCTCTTTAAGCCACTTCTACTGTTAGGCGCAACTTGACCATGACCTTCATTTGCTACTATGTGGTATATATTCTGCAGTACTTATTCTTTGGCTCCATCCCAGGGTTCCCCAGGTCCTTCATAATCCTCTATTTTAAGCTTTCTGTCTATTTTCATTATATACAAAACCAGATGTATTGGAAGCAATTTTTAAATGATTGTGGTGAAGTTTATATCTATTCCTGAGACTCTAGCTTGTGGCACAGCAATCAAAGCATATTTTATAGGTACAAGGAAGCCCAGGTTTTGTTTAACCACAGCCCTTAAACCCATCCTACTATCATGTTTGACCACACCTACTTTTTGCTGTGGCTTTCTACGTGTGCTGCAGGTCACTGTCTCCCTGAAGTGTCCCTCATTCTCAAGTTCAAAAGTTGGAAGGTATGACATTATGTATCAGTGAAGGAAATCCTGTAGAAACTGTAATTAGATTTTATGTGGGTGGGATCAGTGAGGGATCTTGTAGTAAGTATGGTTGAGTTTATGCATGTGTGTGATGTGTGTTTAGTGAGAGAGTTCTTTGAGATCTGAGACTGGATCAGATTTCCTGATCTCAGAGATTTACCTGATATATTGGTACGTTTGAATAATTTAAGTTATCAGTTTCACGTGTCGTACATTGTTCTTATGTATTCTATATATCTGTAGACATGTAGCGTTAAAGAGATTGTGCAGGATGATAGCTGGTCTGCAATGGGGGTGTGTCCAAATTCTGGCAAACTTAAAGGGTAACTCCACTTTCATGGGGAAAAAAATAGCAAATAAAGAAAAAATAATATAGCGTATATAATTGCGACACAAGGCATATTGTAATTGAATGTTTTTAAAAATTACCTTTCCTTTTCAATCTATATGCAATGAGATATGGCTATCTGGAGGTGTTCTGTACACAAAATGTGTACTGAACACACCCCAGAAACAAAATTTCCTGCTTGTGTGACTGGCTCACCGATTTTCCCAGAAGTCTAAACTAATATACATGTCAGATTTCAGGCATCTCCTTGAAGAAAAATTCTATTTTTGAAGAGATACTTCAAATAGGAACACGTCTTAAGGGATGCAGGCCTAGTAGATTTCCTCATTAGTGCTCTGCAGGTGCCACAGCTGATTGATAATTTTAAAACCACTACCATTAGATTCATTTTCCCACATGGACACAGAGAAACACAGGGGGATTTCTTCAGAATAACAAAATGTAGGAATTTGCAACAAAGTTTGTTATAATCCTTGCAATGTACTGTACATAGATCACCTAGAGGGGAATTTTTTTTTGTTCAATAAAAGTGGAGTTACGCTTTAAAGTGTATTACTAGTTTGTATATTTTACTCCTGAAGTGGAAGCAATGTTTGCTCTGAAACGTGTTAAGTGTATTAAAGAAGTTTTTAACAGTACATGATTATAGTTGTCAGGGATACCCTGTGGCAGGACAGACACACAGGCATGCGCGCGTGCGCACACATGTTCCTATGAGAGCGCACTGTACCAGGCAGCAGTGCGTGAGCATGCGCAGAGGCGAGCGGTGAGCACGCGTGTGTGAGAGCATGCGGCAGGTGCGCGCGCGCTGACTTGGCTTGGCGCCAGTTCCCCTTTAAAAGACCAGTGCTGTCTGATCTACAGTTTAACCTGAGTCTGATCCTGAAACTGTGTTTACCTGACCTTGCTTCGTTGACTGCTGCCTTCTCCTCTCCTGACCCGGCTTGCTTGACCTTGCTACTTCTGAAACCATTGATCTCCTGTTGCCGAACCTCTGCCTGCCTGCTGACTACCTGTCACGTACCTGGTGATGGAGCCTGATATGCAGAGGACGGCCTCTTTTACAACTCTGACTTGGAGCCCCTGATAGAGCTGACAGGAAGCACCAAGATGCAGAGTCGCACGAGTGCCTGGCGGGATCACTGAACCTGGAGCTGGATCGGAGCACTCGGCCGGGCTGTAGAGGTGTCTGTAGGAATCCCAGAGCAGTGGTAGGCAGGTAGCTGGAGTGAGTAGACAACCGGTTCCCACAGGCAGAAGTGCAGGTGCAGCAGAAGGGATGGTGGCACCCTCGAGGCTGAAGAGAAGGCAGGTACAGGCAGGCCGGGTCATACACAAACGGGCACGTCAGGAACAAAGGGCTGAAGCGGAATCAGATTACAGGCCGGGTCGTCAGCAGACTGGCAGCGAAGTGGCAGAAGGAGCAGGCAGATGCAGAGTAGAGGACAAGCCGGGGTCGGATGCAGGCAGGAAACAGGAACGTCAGGAAGCAAGCCGGGTCACAACAGGAACGGAAGTCAGGTAGGTAATTTGCAGGATACACAGGGAACGCTGTAGAGCAGACAGCACTGAGTCTGGAAACTGACTGAGTTTAAGTAGCCTGTTTGGGTGTCAACAAGCTGTCACAGGGTGTGTGTGCACCAATGGAATTCTGACAGGGGCAGAGGTAACAGGTCATCTTCTTTGGCAGCCATCTTGGGTGCTGGCATGCCCTTCCTGACAGGCAGTGGTAACAGGTCGTCTTCTTCGGCAGCCATCTTGGGTGCTGGCATGCCCTTCCTGACACTGTCCCCCCCCCAAAGGGCAGCCTCCGGATGCCCAACTTGGCCCACTTGTCAGGGTGGGAGTTCTTAAAAGCTTGAACCAAATTTTGGGCATGGATATTACCTTCAGGTTCCCAGGAGTTGTCCTCTGGCCCATACCCTTTCCATTTTATCAGGAACTGGATCTGATTTCTTCTCTTCCTGCAGTCTAAGATTGTTTCCACCTCAAATTCTTCCTCCCCGTCAATAATTACAGGTTCAGGCGGGCCGGAACTTCGTCCTGGGAATGGGTCAGGAATGGCAGGTTTCAACAAGGTTATGTGGAACACAGGGTGGATTCTAAATGACTCAGGCAACTCTAATTCATACGCAACCTCATTGATCCGTCTCTTCACCGGAAATGGTCCTATAAATTTAGGGCCCAGTTTCTTCGAGGGACAGGCCAGTTTCAAATTAGTAGTTGCTAGCCACACTTGGTCACCAGGGTTCAAGATCAATTCTCCCCTTCTTTTTCTGTCAAAAACTTCCTTATTGTATGCCTGTGTCTTGGCCATTGTTTCCTGTAGCAGTTTGTTATTGGCGTTGAAGAAATTTATAGTTTCGGAAACAGCTGGTACAGGGGAATTTGGAATTGTATTAGACAAAAAAGAAGGGTGGAAACCGTAGTTTGCAAAAAATGGAGATTGCTTTGTAGCAGAGTGTACTGAATTGTTATAAGAAAACTCGGTCAGGGGAAGCAGAGAAGCCCAATCGTCTTGAGAAAATGAGGAGAAACATCTCAGGTACTGTTCGAGGATATGATTAGTCCTCTCTGTCTGCCCATTCGTTTGTGGGTGATATGCAGAAGAAAATGAAAGTTCAATCCCAAGTGCATCACATAAGGCTCTCCAGAATCTGGATGTAAACTGCACCCCACGGTCGGACACAATATTGGCCGGAATCCCGTGAAGCCTTACGATCTCCTTGACAAAGGTTTGAGCTGTTTCTCGAGCAGATGGTGTGCCCTTCATGGGCAAGAAGTGTGCCATCTTAGATAGTCTATCGACAACTACAAAAATGGTGTTGTGGCCCTCAGATGGGGGAAGTTCTACAATAAAATCTATTGAGATCATCTTCCAAGGTCTACTGGGGACAGGTAAGGGTTTTAGCAGACCCCAGGCTCTGGATCTGCTGGTTTTATTGCGGATGCAAGTGGTGCAAGATTCCACATATTTCCTACAATCTTTTTCCACCCCAGGCCACCAAAATGTCCGTTGTACTAATTCAGTTGTCTTGCCAATGCCAAAATGACCTGCCAGCACATGATCATGGCATCGCACCAGGATGGCCATTCGGAGGTCTTCCGGCACAAAGACCTTGTCTTCATGCCAAATTAGCCCATCCTTTGCCAGTAGAGAGACCCCGACTGGTGAAGGGTTCCTTACTAGAGTTTGTTTAATTTGTTTTATTAACTCTCCTTGAAGTAACAGGAAGTTCCCAGGGGATAGAATGGTATCCGGAGATGAGATTTCTTCAGGTTTGCTGAACATGCGTGATAACGCATCGGGTTTTGCATTCTTGGATCCAGGCCTGAATGTTAAGTGAAAAGTGAATCTAGAAAAGAATAGTGCCCACCTGGCTTGTCGGGGTTTCAATCTTTTTGCTGTTCTTAAATACTCAAGGTTCTTATGATCGGTATAGATCAGGATTGGGTGTGCGGCCCCCTCTAGAAGGTACCTCCATTCCTCCAGGGCGGCTTTGATGGCCAAAAGTTCACGGTCCCCGACGTCGTAGTTCCTTTCGGCATTTGACAGCTTGCGGGAAAAAAAAGCAATTGGATGCAGTAGGGCCTTAGCTCCCCGCCTCTGAGACAGTATTGCTCCTACCGCTGTTTCTGAGGCGTCTACTTCCAAGACGTAGGGCAAGGCTGGGTCAGGGTGTTTCAGGACAAATGCAGATGTGAAAAGTCTTTTTAGGGTGTCAAAAGCTTTCTGAGCTCCCAGAGACGAAGAGAATCTTGTACCTTGTTTGGTTAAACTTGTAATGGGGGATATGATTGCAGAAAAATTTCTAATGAATTTTCGATAAAAATTTGCAAACCCCACGAAACGTTGGACACCTTTCTTATCACTGGGAGCAGGCCAATCCAAGATGGCTGTAACCTTCTGGGGATCCATCTGGATGCCTTCGGTGGAAATGATTAAACCGAAGAATTGGATGCTTTGGCGTTCAAATACACATTTCTCTGGTTTTGCATAAAGTCCGTGTTGTCGAAGGCGACTCAATACATTCTTGACGTGACTATGGTGGTGATATAGAGAGGGAGAGAAGATTAGTATATCATCAAGATAAACAACAACAAATAGATCCAGGAAAACTCGGAAGACATCGTTGATGAAGTGCTGAAAGGTAGCTGGGGCATTGCAAAGTCCAAAGGGCATCACAAGGTATTCAAAATGCCCAAACCGTGTGCGGAACGCCGTCTTCCATTCATCCCCCTCTCGTATGCGAACCAGATTATAAGCACCCCGAAGATCCAATTTTGTGAAAATGGTGGCCGTACCGAGTCGCTGGAATAGTTCAGGCACAAGTGGAAGAGGGTAACGTTTTTTTACAGTGACCTTATTAAGTTCACGGTAGTCCACACAGGGCCGTAATGAGTGGTCCTTTTTTTCTACAAAGAAGATCCCCGCACCGGCAGGAGATGTGGAGGGGCGAATAAACCCCTTTTTAAGGTTGTCATCAATGTAGTCTTTCAAAGCAACAAGTTCAGATTCAGATAGAGGAAAGATCCTGCCAAAAGGAACTTCAACCCCAGGAAGGAGCTCAATTGGACAGTCATAAGCCCTATGAGGAGGAAGCGTTTCTGCCCCTTTTTTGCTGAAAACATCCAGAAAGTCGTGATATTCTACTGGAACGACTTGGCGGGTTTCGGACTCCAAATCGATGCACAGCAGGGGAGATTGGTCCTGAGGATTCTCTTGCCAACAATGCTGAAGGCAATAGGGGGAAAGAAACTTGATTTCTTCTGTAACCCAGTTAATGTAAGGGTTATGAGCTTTTAACCAAGGCATACCCTGAATGATTGGGAACAGAGGGGAAGCGATTGCATCTAGGCGTAGAAGCTCTTGATGGTTCTCGGCAATGGTGGTAGATAATGGGATGGTTTCATGAGTAACCAATCCAGATTTAATGGTGGATCCGTCTGCCAGATGTACAGAAAGTCTCTGAGCCTTGGGTAGTAGAGGAATTTGATGTTTGGCAGCATACTTGATTTGTTGTAGCCGTATTAGTGCAATTGTGACAGAGAAAATTGAGTACTGTCCGTGATACTTTTTTTATTTGCACTAACATACAATTTTTCAGGACAAGCTTTCGGGGTATGTCCCCTTCTGCAAGGTCCAAGCAGTACTGATTCACAAATTTTTAAGCAGAATGTTAAAGAAAAAGAAGAAAAAAAAAAAAAAGAAGAGAAAACCAAACACATACAAATCAATGGTAATAAAGATAGCAGCAGAGTTAGTGAGATAAGACAGAGGGAGAGCTAGGGGGAATGCAGGGGGGGGGGGGATACTAATCACAGAGCGGTCGTAAAACTTTAGCATAATGTGTAAGGAAACCAATATCTAAATTCAGGCCATTATTCTTCGTGTCAAAAAGAAGTATCATTCTTAGTTCAAACGTTTTCCTTTCCTGGATAGTTCTGAAATTCCCTTTAAGAACGAAGACATTGAGGTCTTCTATGGTGTGGTCCGATTGTGAGAAATGATGTCCCACAGGTGTGCATAAACTGTCTTCTTTATGTTCTTTGATGGTATGTCTGTGCAAATTCATCCTCGCTTGCAACTTCTGTCCTGTTTCACCAACATAAGATCCTTTGCTGCACCTTTTGCATTGGATGAGGTACACAACATTACTCGAGGTACAGCTGTAAGATCCCATGATATTGAAGGTCCCATTTGTGTGTGTAACACTTTTGGATAGATTTATCTGGTTGCATAGTTTGCAGCGTTTTTTATTGCAGGGTTTGCTACCATTATTTTTGACTTCATAATCAGAGTGAAGTTTCCTGCTGATTAGTTTGTGTCTGAGGTTGGGTGGTTGTCTGAAAGCCAATAATGGGGGTTGTTGGAATATTCCTTTCAGAGTATCATCCTCTGTTATAATGGGTTATAAATCTTTAATTATCTTTTTGATCCCTTCAAGTGCTGGGTTGTATGTGGTGACTAGAGGTACTCGGTTATTTGTTTTTTTCTCTGTGTATTGGAGGAGATTTTCTCTTTGGGTTTTCAAGGCTGTGTTTATGCTGTTGTTTATGGTTTTGTCTTTGTAACCTTTCTTATGGAAGGAGTCTGCCAGTGTTCTGAGATGTTTATCTCTGTCTTCTGGGTCTGAACAAATTCGGTGGTATCTGATGGCCTGGCTGTGTATGATGGCCCGTTTGGTGTGTTGGGGGTGAAAGCTGGAACTATGAAGATAGCTGCATCGGTCAGTCGGTTTTCTGTATATTGACGTGTGTAGCTTGTCATCCCTGATGTATACTGTAGTGTCCAGGAAGTTGACATGTGGGTTCGAATAGTCCATTTTTAGTTTGATAGATGGGTGAAAAGTGTTGATCAATGAAAAGAATTGGTTTAGATTTTCTTCACCTTCAGTCCATATCATGAATATATCATCAATATAGCGATAATATCTGTATGGCTTTTGTTGTATGCTGTTCAGAAATTTGTCCTCCAGGTCAGCCATAAATAAATTTGCATATTGGGGTGCCATTTTGCTTCCCATAGCAGTACCCATACACTGGAGATAGATGTCATTATTGAAAGTGAAGTAGTTGTGTGTAAGAATGAATTCAATGAGCCGTGTCACATCCTCAGCAGTGTATTTGTGGTCTGGTGAGGATGATAAGAATCTGTGACATGCCGCCAACCCATCCTTGTGAGGGATGTTACTGTACAGAGATTCTACATCCATAGTGACTAGAAGTGTATTAGGTGGTAATTGTTGTATATTGTTAAGCTTGTTCAGAAAATCAGTTGTGTCTTGCAGGAAACTTGCAGTGTTCATGACTAAAGGTTTTAACATGTTTTCTACAAGGCCTGAGATATGTTCAGTAAGTGTATTCATACCTGTTATAATGGGTCTGCCTGGATTTCCTGGCTTGTGGATCTTGGGCAGCATGTAGAAGTCTCCAATTTCTGGATTATCCGAAATCGCATTGGTGAGTTCTGAATGTAGGTGGCTTGGCATTGTCGCAATGAGACCTTTTAATTGCTTAGTAAAATCCTAGGTCGGATCATAATCCAGTTTTTTGTAGTAAGTAGTATTTGCCAGCTGCCTCTGGCCCTCTTGTATATATTTGTCTGTATCCATCACAACGACTGCTCCCCCTTTATCTGCTGGTTTGATGGTTATGGCCTGATTATTGCAAAGATCATGTACAGCTCTTCGCTCCAGTGGTGAAAGGTTGTATAATGTTTTCTTTTGCTGGTTGGATATCAGGGATGTAACTCGCAGCCTGAAGCTGTCAATATAGGTATCCAGTTTGGGGTTGCGTCCTTGTGGAGGTGCGAAGTTGCTGTTCTTTTTCCTTTTGTAACCATCTATTGTCCTAGGATTCCTTTCCTTACTGTCAAAATATTCTTTGAGCCTTAGTCTCCTAAAGAATTCCTCCATATCTGACCATACCTGTAATTTATCCAATTTGGTGGTTGGGCAGAATGTGAGGCCTTTGGAGAGGACTGTTGTTTCTGGTGTAGTAAGTTGATGATTTGACAAATTTATTATTCCGGGTTCCTCTGTTATATCCACATTTTCTGTAAAGTCAGCATTTACACAAGGGATACCTTGGGATTCTGGATTGGCTTCCAAGTTGCTGATAGCAGGAGTTATAGAAGTTGTGTTTGTTTTGTGTTGTTTAGGTTGTATCCAAAAGGTCTGCTCTTGGTGTAGCTTTTGGATTTTTTTTTGCTTCCTGTTCATGGCAAGTTTTTGCAGTTGTCTTTGTAAGGTTTCAATTTCATTCTTAATTTGGTTGATGCTTGTGGGATCCAATGGTGTTGAGGTTTCAAACACCAACTGCTTTTGTTTCCGGATTGTTTCCCTTTTACCATAGAGTTTATGAATGAGGTTGTTCCTTAACCTTTTCGCTGGTACGTCTGCAGAGTCCTTCTGCATAAGGAGAGTTCAGTGTATTTGCACAAGGGTTTTTAATCCGGAGACCCTGTGGTATGAGATTCCTCTTTTTGCATCTTGAGAGAAAGAAGATGTCGCTGTTGACCTGTGTTTCCTTTGTGATCAGGTTTGTTAACTGCTTCTTTATGCGGCTATATGCAGTATCTTCCATCATACTTGATTTGTTGTAGCCGTATTAGTGCAATTGTGACAGAGAAAATTGAGTACTGTCCGTGATACTTTTTTTATTTGCACTAACATACAATTTTTCAGGACAAGCTTTCGGGGTATGTCCCCTTCTTCAAGGTCCAAGCAGTACTGATTCACAAATGTTTAAGCAGAATGTTAAAGAAAAAGAAGAAAAAAAAAAAAAAAAAGGAGAGAAAACCAAACACATACAAATCAATGGTAATAAAGATAGCAGCAGAGTTAGTGAGATAAGACAGAGGAAGAGCTAGGGAGAATGCAGGGGGGGGATACTAATCACAGAATATGTGACGAACGCGGGTGTCAGATCCCCGCCCTCCTCGCTAACTTGCAACGAAGGACCGGCCAACCTTACACCACGCTGTCACTTACGTAACAATGCCACTCTCAGCTGCGCCCAGCACAAAGATTTTCCAGCTTGCGGGACCACAATCTAGGTGCGAGCAACCTGAGAGTGATTGTCACTGGGCTAATTACACAATTAACCCTTTAACTGCCACCACCCCCGTTTAAAAGACCGAGCCGGGGGAGACTCGTAATTTTAGCAATACCAATTATAATTTTAGAATAAGCGTCTGCCACACACACTGCCACCACAGACAGGTCTGCTCAGAGTCTTTCTCTACAACAGTAGCGCCCTTCAAGAGGCAGGTTCGTTTATAGCTTGCATTAAGAGCTTTAGAGACAAGGTTAACACTTTTCAACATAAGGGTTTATTATGAAAAGGTCAAAGTTGATGCAAATAAAATATTTACAGAAAAAAGATGTTTCAAAAGATAATATGTGACGAACGCGGGTGTCAGATCCCTGCCCTCCTCGCTAACTTGCAACGAAGGACCGGCCAGCCTCACACCACGCTGTCACTTACGTAACAATGCCACTCTCAGCTGCGCCCAGCACAAAGATTTTCCAGCTTGCAGGACCACAATCTAGGTGCGAGCAACCTGAGAGTGGTTGTCACTGGGCCAATTACACATTTAACCCTTTAACTGCCACCACCCCCGCTTAAAAGACTGAGCCGGGGGAGACTCGTAATTTTAGCAACACCAATTATAATTTTAGAATAAGCGTCTGCCACACACACTGCCACCACAGACAGGTCTGCTCAGAGTCTTACTCTACAACAGTAGCGCCCTTCAAGAGGCAGGTTCGTTTATAGCTTGCATTAAGAGCTTTAGAGACAAGGTTAACACTTTTCAACATAAGGGTTTATTATGAAAAGGTCAAAGTTGATGCAAATAAAATATTTACAGAAAAAAGATGTTTCAAAAGATAAAGACAATATGTTTGGCAGCAAAAGCTAAATCTGTGAAACAGCTGCAAGCTCCAGAGTTAATTATAGCGGGGATCTGAATAGTTCCTCTTGGGAGCTGTAACAAAATGGGAAGAGCAAGATGAGCAGAGTGATTGGGTAGAGATGGAGGAGAAGCGGATGTAACTGAGAAGTACTTGCGGATCTTGACCGGACAAGACCTCACATAATGTCCTGATCCTCCACAGTACAGGCAAAGATTTAGCTGGCGTCTGCGCTGGCGTTCTTCTGTAGTCAGAGAAGGACGGAGGAGACCAAGCTTCATGGGTTCAGGTGCATCTGAAGCAGATGTGGCAGGAGCAGGTGAAGCGGGACTGAAAGAACCAGACATTCGTGGAAGCATCCATACTGGACAGGACTGGTCGGGGGCTCGTTCCGTCCTACGTTCCCTTAAGCGTTGGTCAATCTGGATTGACAAATTTATAAGTGTCTCCAAGGTGGAGGGGACACCTGTTCGTGCTAGCTCGTCCTTGAGATTATCAGAAAGGCCCATGCGGAACTGGTAACGCAGGGCAGCATCGTTCCAGTTAGTGTCGGAACTCCAGCGCCTGAATTCTGAAACATAGTCCTCCATGGCCCTGTGACCCTGCTGAAGCGTGTGAAGGGCGGCTTCCGCAGTAGCGGCTTGCTGGGGGTCTTCATATAACTGAGCCATGGCTCCAAAGAAGGAGGCTAAGTCCGTCAGAGATGTGGCCTTTTGTTCAAGGAGTCGGTGAGCCCAGGCCTGTGGTTCCCCCTGAAGCAAGGAAATGACAAACCCGACCTTGGTGGCTTCCAGGGAGAAGGTTCGTGGTTGTAGCGAAAAATAGAGTTTGCATGCGTTGCGGAAGGCTCTGAACTCATTGCGTTCTCCGTGGAACTTTCCAGGAGTTGGGACTCTGGGTTCAGGTGGTAGCATAACGACTGCAGGAGCTGCTGGCATCCCAGAAGTGGAAGGTGCTTGAGCAGCAGAGGCAGACATGGTTTGTATTTGGCCTTCCAGCTGGGTATAACCCTGTTGTAAGTCCTTTACAGCTTGTGTTAATCCGGCTAGGTGTTGGCAGAGTTCCTTCGTAGGAGAGGATCCTTGCACAGGCTCAGACATGGCTGTCTGCTACTGTCACGTACCTGGTGATGGAGCCTGATATGCAGAGGATGGCCTCTCTTACAACTCTGACTTGGAGCCCCGGATAGAGCTGACAGGAAGCACCAAGATGCAGAGTTGCACGAGTGCCTGGCGGGATCACTGAACCTTGAGCTGGATCGGAGCACTCGGCCGGGCTGTAGAGGTGTCTGTAGGAATCCCAGAGCAGTGGTAGGCAGGTAGCTGGAGTTAGTAGACAACCGGTTCCCACAGGCAGAAGTGCAGGTACAGCAGAAGGGATGGTGGCACCCTCGAGGCTGAAGAGAAGGCAGGTACAGGCAGGCTGGGTCATACACAAACGGGCACGTCAGGAACAAAAGGCTGAAGCGGAAGCGGAATCAGATTACAGGCCGGGTCGTCAGCAGACTGGCAGCAAAGTGGCAGAAGGAGCAGGCAGATGCAGAGTAGAGGACAAGCAGGGGTCGGATGCAGGCAGGAAACAGGAACGTCAGGAAGCAAGCCGGGTCACAACAGGAACGGAAGTCAGGTAGGTAATTTGCAGGATACACAGGGAACGCTGTAGAGCAGGCAGCACTGAGTCTGGAAACTGACTGAGTTTAAGTAGCCTGTTTGGGTGTCAAAAAGCTGTCACAGGGTGTGTGTGCACCAATGGAATTCTGACAGGGGTAGAGGTAACAGGTCATCTTCTTCGGCAGCCATCTTAGGTGCTGGCATGCCCTTCCTGTCAGGCAGAGGTAACAGGTCGTCTTCTTCGGCAGCCATCTTGGGTGCTGGCATGCCCTTCCTGACACTACCCTTTGCCTGCTGATTATACTACCTGTTGCCCGTTCTGACCCAGCTTTTCTCACTCTGCTTAGTCCGTTCCTGATCCGCCATGATCCAGGGGTTGCTGACCCACACCTACACCACCGCTTTCTACTGCTTCTGCTACCAGTCC
Organism: Lithobates clamitans; assembly: GCA_037952925.1. NCBI lineage: Eukaryota > Metazoa > Chordata > Amphibia > Anura > Ranidae > Lithobates > Lithobates clamitans. The sequence goes on along the minus strand of JBBGZY010000089.1, from coordinate 3,472,111 downwards.
ATCCGGTGGATCATCTCTACTACCTGCATCAGCTACCACAGATCATACAGGCACTCCTACCTCACTGCGCTCCTGTACCACTGTTGCAACCCCAGTGGTCCCTGAGCCAGGGCTGTAAGAGAGGTCTCCTTCTACAGTTAGGCGCTGATACAAGGTACGTGACAGTATCAGACAGCCATGACTGAGCCTACAGAAGGAGTCTCGCAGATGGAGGAGGTGGGCCGCCACCTCGCAGCCCTTACACAAGCTGTACAGTCCCTACATGAAGGGTACCTTAAGTTGGAGGGACAAATCCAGACACTCCCTGTCAGCTCAGTTCCAGTATCCTTCACTGCACCTCCACCTGAGCCCAGAGTTCCTGTTCCTGAGAAATTCTCTGGGGAGCGCATCAAGTTTTGGGCCTTCCGCAACGCATGTCAGCTGTATTTTGCTTTACAACCCCGGACTTTCATGCTGGAATTCACCAAAGTGGGGTTTATAATCTCGTTACTACAAGGGGATCCTCAAGCCTGGGCCCACTGGTTGCTGGAAGAAGACGACATACAGACGCATACTATGTCGTCTTTTCTCGATGCTATGTCACAACTATATGACGATCCATTACGTACTTCCACGGCAGAAGCTGCTCTCCATGCGCTCCAGCAAGGCAGCAGAGTGGTTGAGGACTTCAGATGCTGGAGCACAGACACCCAGTGGAATAATGAAGCTCTGCTGCACCAGTTCCGCATGGGTCTATCTGAGGACTTGAAAGATGAACTTGCCCGAGTAGAAATACCTGATACCTTTGAAGGACTTATCAGTCTGGTAATTCAGATTGACCGGCGGCTCCGTGAGCGCCAATCAGAGTTCCATCAACCTCGCATCTGCTGCTCCAAGGCCCATGCAACTCGGAGTGATGCGCCACATGCTATCTCCAGAGCCGCCAGCAGAAGAATCTTTGCCTGTATTGTGGAGAGGCTGGCCATTATGTTCATGGGTGTCCTGCAAAGATGAGGAAGCTTCCTCCTACTAACCTCACGATGCTACCTGCCCAGTCAGCCCACCTTACTCTTCCTCTGTTGGTCCAGCTTCCAGAAAAGACAATTCCCGTTAACGCTATTGTGGACTTCGGAGACTTCGGAGCATGCAGTTGCTTTATTGACTTAAACTTTGCCGCCCAGCAACATATTCCCTTTGCGGCCAAAGGCGCATGGACTGTCTGTCTTTTTAGCTGACGGCTCACGTATCAGTTCTGGACCAGTAACTCAGGAGACACCTCCTTTACCCGTTACTTTACCTGTTACTTCCTCCCATCAACATAAGGAACTTTTGAGCCTTGACGCTATCACTTCCCCCTTGTTTCCTGTCATCCAGAGTTTACCTTGGCTCCAGGCCCATAACCCTCAGATTAACTGGTTGTCCGGGGAGATCAAGTTTTCATCACCGTATTGCCTGAAACATTGTCTACCAGGATCTATGAGTACGTCGGCAAACTTATTCTGTATGGACTTTGATCAAGATGTTCTTTAATCTGTACCTAAACCCTACCACCAGTACCTTGATGTATTCAGCAAACAAGGAGCTGATACCTTGCCGTGCCACTGCCCGTACGTCGGCAAACTTATTCTGTATGGACTTTGATCAAGATGTTCTTTAATCTGTACCTAAACCCTACCACCAGTACCTTGATGTATTCAGCAAACAAGGAGCTGATACCTTGCCGTGCCACTGCCCATATGACTGTCCTATTGATCTCTTGCCCGGAGCTGCAATTCCATTTGAACGTGTGTTTCCATTGTCAGAGCGAGAACAAGAGGCATTGAAAGAGTATGTTGATGAGAACCTCAAGAAGGGGTTTATTCTTCGTAACCAAGAAAAACCACTCTCTCCGCCCTTTTGTGGATTATCAGGAGCTAAATAAAGTTATGGTTAAGAACCACTATCCCCTGCCTCTAATGACTGAGTTGTTTCAGAAACTGAGATCTGCAAGCATTTTTACTAAACTGGACTTGAGAGGTGCCTATAACCTGATACGTATCCGAAAAGGGGATGAGTGGAAGACGGCTTTCCGCACCAGATTCGGGCACTTTGAGTATATGGTCATGCCCTTTGGGCTCTGCAATGCCCCGGCCACCTTCCAACACTTTATTAATGACATGTTCCGAGACCTGTTGGATATCTTTGTAATTGTCTACTTGGACGATATTTTAATCTTCTCTGGTTCCCTTGATCAACACCGGGAGCAAATCAGTATTGTGTTAGGCCAACTCCGTCAACATAAGCTGTATGCAAAACCGGAGAAATGTGAATTTGACTGGCAGAGCATTAAATTTTTGGGACTAGTCATTTCTACAGCAGGAGTTGAAATGGATCCCCAAAAAGTATCCGCCATACTGGAAAGGCCTGTACCCACAGACAAGAAGGGGGGACAACGCTTCGTAGGTTTTGCAAACTTTTATAGGAAGTTCATTAAAGGGTTCTCTGCCATCATCACCCCAATAACACAGCTAACCAAACAAAACCTACGATTCTGATGGAACTCCGAGGCACAGAGCGCTTTTGAAATGCTAAAGAAACTCTTCACCTCGGCTCCTATCCTCAGCCACCCTGACCCATCCTTACCCTACATCTTTGAAGTGGATGCTTCCAAAACAACAGTGGGGGCAGTTGTTTCCCAACATCAAGGGGTTAAAGCCTTGATGCACCCTGTGGCCTTCTTCTCATGGGAACTTTCTCCAGCAGAAAGAAATTACGCCGTAGGAGATCGTGAGCTGTTAGCCATCAAAGCAGCACTGGAGGTGTGGAGATACTTGTTGGAGGGCGCTAAACATCCCATACTGATATATACTGACCATAAAAATTTTGAGTATTTAAGATCTGCCAAAAGACTGAAGCCATGACAAGCTCGATGAGCTCTGTTTTTTGCTAGTTTTTCCTTTCACATAACCTACCGACCTGGATCAAAAAATACAAAACCGGACGCACTATCTCGTATTTACGATGACCCCAAGGACTTGACAACACCAGATACCATCCTGCCTACAAGGAACTTCCTACTTCTGCAGACGGATCTTTTGTCACAAATCAAACAAGCTTCCGTAAATATCCTCAGCCCCCCTGGAGTGACTCTAACCCCTAAAGACGGTCTGCTTTGGAAAGGAGGCAAGATTTTTGTTCCTGAGAGTGTGCATGTGGGGGTCTTAAAGATGTTCTATGACCATCCCCTGGCAGGCCATTTTGGCATACATAAGACTCTTGAACTCATACGACGTACCTTTTGGTGGCCTGACCTAGAAGAATTCTATAAGAAATATGTGAATTCGTGCTCTGTTTGTATTCAGAACAAGACAGCGAGAAATAAGTCCTGGGGCCTGCTGAAACCTCTATCCATTCCTGATAAACCATGGCAGATGATCTCTATGGACTTTATAGTGGAAATTCCACCTGCCGAGGAATGCACGGCAATCTTTGTTGTAGTGTACCGATTAACCAAAATGGCCCATTTCTTGCCCTTAAAGAGTACCCCATCTGCTACGGAAACAGCCCTAATGTTCATTAAGGAGATTGTTAGATTACATGGGGTCCCTGCAAACATCATGTCTGATCGTGGTGTACAATTCACCTCATGCTTCTGGAGAGCCATATGTAAAAAGTTGAAAATTGAGTTGGCATTGTCCTCAGCATACCATCCCCAAACTAATGGCCAAACTGAGAGGACTAATCAAACGCTCGAACAGTACATCCGGTGTTTCACATCCTTTGCTCAGGACGATTGGGTATCCTTACTGCCACTAGCAGAATTTGCCTACAACAATGCCAATCACTCAGCTACAGGTCAATCCCCTTTTTTTCTAATTATGGTTTCCATTTATCATTTTTGCCTGATTTCATTTCTACAGTTCCAGCAGTACAGAATACCATGGATTTCCTTAACCGCAATAATAAGATCTTGCAGGAAGCAATGGCCAAAGTGCAAGCTGACAACAAGAAGGCTTTTGATAGGAAAAGGAGAGACGAACTGAACTTACAGCCGGGTGATCAGGTATGGCTTTCTACAACAAATCTTAAGTTGAAATGTCCATCGAAAAAGTTGGCACCCAAATTTACTGGTCCCTTCCCAGTGAAGAGGAGGTTGAATGAAGTATCACTGTCTTTACCTGACTCATTTAAGATACACCCTATATTTCATGTCTCGCTACTGAAGCCTGCAGTACCTGATCCTTTCCCCGACAGAGGACCTAAACCACTGGAACCTGTTTTAATTAATGGAAATGAGGAATATGAAGTGGAGGCTATCTTGGATTGCAGGAGAAGGCGGAATCTGGTACAATTTCTGATTAAATGGAAGGGGTACGGCCTGGAGGACAATTCCTAGGAGCCCGCATGCAATATTCATGCAAGAAGGTAAGTTTGTGTCTTTTTTCTTACTCACCCTGATAAGAAGAACCTGTTGGGCACCCGGAGGTTGCCCCTTGGGGGGCAATGTCAGGTATACCCTGTGGCAGGACAGACACTCAGGCGTGCGTGCGCACACATGTTCCTATGGGAGCGCACTGTACCAGGCAGCGGCTTGTGAGCATGTGCAGAGGCGCGTGGCGGGCACATATGTGCGAGAGCACGCGGCAGGCGCACGTGCATGCGCGCTGACTTGGCGTGCGTGCTGACAGTTCCCCTTTAAAAGGCCAGCAGCTGCTCTGGTACAGTGCTGTCTGATCTACAGTTTAACCTGAGTCTGATCCTGAACCTGCTGTTTACCTGACCTTGCTTCGTTGACTACTGCTGCATTCTCCTCTTCTGACCCAGCCTGCTTGACCTTGCTACACTCCACTGATGCATTTCACACTGTCCACTGGGGCTTGGTCACAGAGCTTGTCACCAACCCCCCAGTGGGCGAGGTGAAAGGCATCAGGGGGGCATGGTCAGAGCAGTGCTAGTTGAGGTCATACACCGTGATAACATCGGATTGGTTTGAGAGGCGTTCCATCCTCGGCATACTTAAACTTCTGGATTGGTGCATCTAGGCCCCGAGTTCTGAGTACCAGTGAGCAGTGCTACAAGCATCTTGTGCAACACTTTTTTATCCAATTTTGTATTATAGCTTGAATTTTCCCACTTTCTATGGAATTTTATCTTTGAAGCTGCCTGGTATCATCTCATCATCTCACATGTAGGACAATCATTTACTCCCCTTTTTAACGTTTTTTTTTTTTTATGTTCTCTAAATTAACAGACTATAAATAAATAATGACTTTGTGTCTTTATCTAATAATACTAAAAAGAACACTATCATATTTCACTTCTATACAGTATATAGCGGACAAGGAAAAAGGAGTACTCAGACAGTTTGAGACTAATGTAAAATCTCTGATTGTAGCACTTTCATAGTAAAAGAAAACCAGGAAAATTACACCACTCACAATGAAGTGCTTGATCTGAACATAGATTGCTTTTGTCTGCATTCAGGAAAAATGTGCTTGAAGGAAGACATTAAAGTGGTTTTTAACCCAATTGCCATATATTGCTCCAACACACATTACATACTGCCCTAAGCATTGCAGCGTGTGTCATTTTTTTTTCTATTTCAAATACCTTGTAATTTGGTTTTACAAAGTCATGTATCCCCTCCTCTATGCTGTCCAGCACAGAGAGGCAAATAGGAGGGGCCCAGATTTCCTCTGACCTATGCAAGATACGTCAGAAGAGGAAGCTGTGATCTTTCACCCTGTGGCCGTGCAGCACCAAATGGCTCTGCTCCGGTCACATGACTGTGATAAGAAAAAAAAAAAATCGACATGAAAAAACAAATAAAAATGATGTGTAAATGCACAGTAAGTTTGAAGACAGTACACAAAGCATATCTAGGATATAAAAGTTTAAATTCGATTCCTCAAAAACGAACTTTGCGGGCGGGGTTACTATTGATTGACAGTTATGCCGCGTACACACAATCAGGCATTCCAACAACAAAATTAATGGATTTTTTCCGACGGATGTTGGCTCAAGATGTTGTCTTGCATACACACGGTCACACAAATCTTGTCAGAAATTCTGAACGTCAAGAACGCGGTGACGTACAACACGTACGATGAGCTGAGAAAAATTAAGTTCAATAGTCAGCGCGGCTCTTCTGCTTAATTCTGAGTGTGCATGGAACTTTGTGCGTCGGACTTGTGTACACACGATCAGAATTTACGACAACGGATTTTGTTGTCGGAAGATTTGAGATCCAGATCTCAAATTTTGTGTGACGGAAATTCCGATGGAAAATGTCCGATGGATTAAAAAAAGATAGGGACAAAAGCCCCCAAAGGTATTCTTCAGAAAGGATACAGAAAGTGTAAAGGACTAATTTAACTTTATTTAATTGTACAAAAACAAATAAATACTTGCAAACATACTTGTCTAAAATAGTGAACAAGTTCCCAAATTCCTCCTCCAAACACATTTAATTAAAATTAAGACAAGATGGTCTCAATAGAACACCGGTGTCCATGGCAAATCCAGCCATACACATCAGTCACCCATCTCACACACGGTTCAATCTAATTGTTGTATATTCACCGCAGATTGGCCTAGTAACTCAATAGAGACAAAAGTCACTGTGATATAGATGAGATTAGCAAGCGGTGATTATGTATAGAGAGTTTGTGTGTTCTTCTCAGCAAATAACTTCCACTCAAACTTGTAAAGCAGAAATGCATATGGATTTCAAAATTGCACAGTTTGAAAAGCGCAGGTCATTGGTTGCTATGTAGGTATGGATCACAATTGATTAACCAGGAATAATATCAGTCAAAGGATGTTCAGCAGGTAACTTCCACTCAAACTTGTAAAGCAACAATGCATATGGATTTCAAAATCGCACAGTTTGAAAAACGCAGGTCATTAGTTGCTATGTAAGTATGGATCACAATTGATTAATCAAGGATAACCTCGGTCAAAGGCTGTTCAGCAAGTAACTTCCACTCAAACTTGTAAAGCAGCAATGCATATGGATTTCACAATCGCACAGTTTGAAAAGGGCAGGTCATTGGTTGCTATGTAAGTATGGATCACAATTGATTAATAAGGAATAACATCAGTCAAAGTATGTTCAGCAAATAACTTCCACTCAAACTTGTACAGCAGCAATGCATATAGATTTCAAAATTGCACAGTTGAAAAGCGCAGGTCATTGGTTGCTATGTAGGTATGGATCACAGTTGATTAATGAGGGATAACATCGGTCAAAGGAAACAGTAATGGTATTTAAGGCAGGGGGTTAACCCAGTACAGCTCACCATTCTGATGTCTTTATCCGTATGTCTGTATCCCCTATATTCATACAAATGGACCAGCCGCTCAGCGATAGAGACTCATAAGTCACCGGATATACTCAGTCATTGGAGATATTAGGTAGATCTTCCTTCCATTTGAAAAGACAAAATGGGTAATAGTCCTTCACAGACCTTCCTTAGAGTTGCTCCCTGTTGAGTAGTCCCGGTTCATCTTTCAAAGAATCCTATATATGATGCAGATGCTTACCAAGTTGTCCTAATCACACCAACAAGTGGCTTAGAAGGAGGTTGCTGAGTGCTGGATGGTTAGCGCTAAGCCGAGATTCGGATGGGTGATCTGGGTTCGTCAGGTGGATGGACAGGTCGGTGTTCACATCGCTGGAGACATGTGAGTATGTTTTACTTGCTTACATGTTTCGCTTGTAACCCAAGCTTCTTCAGAGCATGCGCAGTCAGTAAGCGTGTATCCTTAAATATCAGAGAGACTTAATTGATTAAGTGGATATCAAAGTTAACACCTTATTCAGACTGCGGTAAGTGAATATCCAGTCTCACCACATACATACAATAGGCTTTCACCACGTGCATTCACCTATTGCCAAAGAATTAGGTACAGAGAATCCTCTCATGTAGTAGTTATTTTAGTCATGCCTTATAAGTACAGTTATAGGTTCCAATAGATTGTACTATTGGTAAATACAAATTCCACACACCCCTTCAGAGGGAAAAGATGTTTATGAAGCGTGATAGCCACTTAAATAATTTTGATTTGGAAAAGGTCAGTTGTTACTGCTCCAGGAAAACAGACAGGTTAAGCTCATTGTTTAACCCTGAAGGCTGCATGCTTCTCAAGTTAAATATCCACATCTTTTCCTTCTGGTACAGTATTTTATTGAAGTCGCCTCTTCTTGGGGGCAAATTAAGTATATAAATCCCTTTACACTTAAGGCCAGATGGTTTACCGCCATGAAGTTTAAGAAAATGTAAAGATAATGGACTATCGTCCTCCTTTTTAATTATACTCTGTATATGCTCACCTATTCTTATTTTAAGTTGTCTCTTTGTTTTTCCCACAGGGGCAGGTGAGCATATAGATAACACACTCCGTAGAGCAGTTGATAAAGTTGTTTATTTTATAACATTTTTTACCTTCTGAATCAGCAAAAGTGTTTGCAAATATGGCATTTGCCACATGCAAACATGCCTTTCATTGGCGCAAAGTCAGTAAGCCAGTTACATTTTTTGGGTCTTTGGTATTCAGAGTGTACCAGCCTGCCTTTTAGGTTTGGGGCCCTTTTAGCCGTGAGGAGTGGTCTATCACCCACAAAGTTACCAAGGATTGGAGCATCCGCTAAAATGTGGCAATGTTGGTTGAGAATATTTTTGATTTGGCCCCATTGTGCTCCATAAGGGGTGATTATTCTTAGTGGAGTGGATTTCATATTTTTTTGATGATTGTTTTGGCCCGTGTTGAGGGTTTGTACTCTATTTTTAGTCAATAGTTCACCCCTTTCTGTCTGGAAGGCTCTCTTTTTGGCTCTTCTGATAGAGGTATGTGAGTAGCCTCTGTCACGGAACCTTCCATATAGTTCCCGTGATTCGTTCTTGAAATTCTCCAATTTAGAACAGTTTCGCTTTATACGTAGAAACTGACCGATGGGAATTCCTTGTACTAGGGATTTTGGATGGTGACTAGAGGCCAACAGAAGTGTGTTGGCCGCTGTTTCCTTCCTGAAAGTTTTCGTCTTGATTCTACCCTCCTCCACATATATGGTAAGGTCCAGAAACGGCAGTTTCATCAAGTCATAGGAAAAGGTAAGTCAGATGTTATGGCCATTGTCGTTAAGTTCATTAATGAAAAAAATTAGATCTTGGGGTGTGCCCCCCCATATCATAAACACATCATCGATGTACCCCAGCCACAACAAACAGTGGCTGAGGTACATCGACGAGGAGTAAACGAGATCCCCCTCCCAGAGACCCAGGTGCAAACACGCATAGGAGGGGGCCCAGGGGGCTCCCATTGCTGTGCCTCTTATCTGTCGGTAGTTTATCCCCAGACATTGAAAACAGTTATGTTCAAGCATGAATTGGAGGATATCCACAATAAATTTGTGTTGTGAAGCAAGTAATGGAAATGTTGTTTCCAAAAAATGATAGACAGCCCTAAGTCCCCATTGATGTGGAATTGAAGTATATAATGACTCCACATTTATTCCCACCAATAGGGCCTCAGGTGGGAGAGTGAATTTCTCCAGTTTCCGAAGGACATCATGGGTGTCTTGAACAAAGGAAGGTAAGTCCTGTACTAGTTCTTTTATCAGTGTATCCACATACTTTTCCATTCTTTCTAGGGGACCTTTTATGGCCGACACGATTGGACATGGATTTGTGAAGCTTTGGGATCATGTAAAAAGTCGGTTAATTGAACTCCCGCACAGTCAGATAGTCGTATTTTTTTTTGGTAACAAGTTGTTCCTCCAAGGCATATCTCAATTTACAATTCAGATCTATCACTATCTCCTGGAAAGGATTGGAAGTAAGCCTCTTATATGTAGTTTCGTCTTGTAGAAGACGTAAAGTTTCTTCTTCGTATAGGGTCTGTGATAGAAGGACCGCGTTGCCCCCTTATCACTACTTTTGATTATAATGTCAGTGGCTTCTTCCAATTCCCTGCAGGCCCTTCTCTCTTCTTTAGTTAGATTATCCAAACCTCTTCTTTGCCAATCTACTTTGGAGAGGTCCTTTTTGACCTGTTCTAAGAACAGGCTGATCCATTTATTGTGATCCATACTTACATAGCAACCAATGACCTGCGTTTTTCAAACTGTGCGATTTTAAAGTCCATATGCATTGCTGCTCTACAAGTCTGAGTGGAAGTTACTTGCTGAACATCCTTTGACTGATGTTATCCCCGAATTATCAATTGTGATCCATACTCACATAGCAACCAATGACCTGCGCTTTTCAAACTGTGCAATTTTGAAATCCATATGCATTACTGCTTTACAAGTCTGAGTGGAAGTTATTTGCTGAGCGGAACACACAAACTCTCTATACATAATCACCGCTGGCTAATCTCATCTATATCACAGTGACTTTTGTCTCTATTGAGTTACTAGGCCAATCTGCGGTGAATACACAACAATTAGATTGAACCGTGTGTGAGATGGGTGACTGATGTGTATGGCTGGATTTGCCGTGGACACTGGTGTTCCATTAAGACCTTCTTGTCTTAATTTTAATTAAATGGGTTTGGAGGAGGAATTTGGGAACTTGTTCACTATTTTAGACAAGTATTTTTGCAAGTATTTATTTGTTTTTGTACAATTAAATAAAGTTAAATTAGTCCTTTACACTTTCTGTATCCTTTCTGAAGAATACCTTTGGGGACTTTTGTCCCTATCTTTTTTGAATATATGCTTTTGTATTCAGAGGATCACCACCTGGTGGCCTTTGGTCCACACACAGGGAATGGTTCTTTTCTAAGTTTATACTAACAGGTCTAGTGTTCGATGATGTGGGTCACTACCCACCTCACCGAGACCTGCCCTACAGGACTTTCTTTTAGATAAGCTTGGTCTCCAGTTTTCGTTGTTTTTCAAAAATGTCCGATGGAGCCTACACATGGTCAGACTTTCCGACAACAAGCTCCCATCCAACATTTTCCATCGGAAAATCCGACTGTGTGTACGAGGCATAAGTTTCACTTTTGCAGACTTGGGATGCACAGGTTACCCAGTCCACAATCACCTCTGCACACCCCCCATCCACCCTTACATCCTAAGATCTAACACTCTACAACCCCCATTTTCCACCTCTGCACCCCAAGCCCCCCCAGCACTCTTAACCCTGTACAAATTCCCCTGCCCCACAACTCTGTCTTTGCACAATCTAACCCCCCCTTCCAGCTCTGACCTCTTTAGAACATCCACAACTTCACAGTCTCCACTCTCTCTGCACAACCAGCCTCCTTCCTCCCCCTTTCCCTCCTCAGCTCTCTCACCTGCATTGGTATTAGAGCCATGCAGCAGACTTCCGTTCTTTTCTGTCAGATCAGGCTTTTTTTCCCCTCAGCTTACTGTGCAGCCTCCTCCGTGCAGCTCCGCCTGTCAGATCAGTGCAGCACAGAACTGAGGAGTTTCAGAGTGCTTCACTCCGCTCCGTCTAAACTCCTCTGACATCCCCATTAATGTCGATAGTTGCATTGTGTGTACTCGGTCCCAGGGCACCGATCAGTCAGCTGTGGGGCACATGCCCTGGATGCCGGCGCTAGAATACAGAAGCTGGTGGAAGAAATGAATTGTAAAGAAAACATCCTTTACCAGCTCCTGTTTTATGTGACAGGCTGTAGAGGAGAGAGCTGCCTGAGGTGGCGGAACTGCGTTCCAGCACGTTCCGGCAGAAAAAAAGCACTGTATATATATATTTATATACGGTATATATATAAAAATAAATATATATATATTTATTTATTAATAATAATAAATTATAAATAATATTGCACATACAGCCTATACATACATATATGCACATATATGCATGCACACACATATACACATTTACATACACGCATGCATACATTCATACAAACATGCATTCATACATACACACATGTAAGCACGCATGTAAGATAGGAAGTATCAGTATGACACATATAAGACAGGAAGGATCAGTATGACGCATGTAAGACAGGAAGGATTAGTATGACACATATAAGACAGGAAGGATCAGTATGACACAAATAAGACAGGAAGGATCAGTATGACGCATGTAAGACAGGAAGGATCTGTATGACGCATATAAGACAGGAAGGATCAGTATGACGCATGTAAGACAGGAAGGATTAGTATGACACATATAAGACAGGAAGGATCAGTATGACACATGTAAGACAGGAAGGATCAGTATGATGTATGTAAGACAGGAAGGATCAGTATGACGCATGTGCGGACATGGTACAGGAGATGTCAGAGACAGTGTGGACATACAGTAGTACAGGAGTTGTCGGAGGCTGTGCGGACATAGTATAGGAGGAGATGTCAGAGGCTGCAAAGCAATAACAGGACAAGGTCAGGGGCTATGAAGGAGTCCACTATTAGACGGACATGAAGAGTCGCGCATGCCACTCGGGAAACCTCACAGAGATGAGCGCTACTGCTGACTTACATTTCAAAATTGTGCCGTCAGACACCATTTCATCACTGAGCAAGCGCGTGCCTGCCCTAAAATGTCTGAACATGTATGGGCTTTTACAGGGTGGTGGTGGTGGCCCATGCGCATTTGACATGCCAGTCAGGGCCCGCATCCAAATTTTTAAAGGGCGCCGCTGTCCTCAAAGTGGACCCAGGGTAGGTAGCCTTGCTGGCCTACCGTGAAATTTCACACTTTCCCAGTAGCACAGTCCGGCCATGCTTTTGAAGCATTTAGAAAAGATGATGAAAATGTGCATGGTGCTGTGCCTGTGGTATTCACAATTCAACATTTTAAATTGTGGCCATTATTGCCTTACTTGCTTGCAAATCAAAATCTCAATGCACTGGTGTCAAAGAATAAAATGCATGATTAGGAAAAATTGATATTTAAGAGCATCTTAAACAGGTCACGGAGTATTCACAATTGTAACATGACCGTTGTGTCAAATCACATTATTCAAAGCTTCTCCTCAAAAAAAGGAGCTTGTTTGGACAATAAGCTTTGCATAATGATGTTTGCAACTCAATTCTGTTGCGCGACAATTACGTCAAAAAACACAACCTGTTTGAGGTTACACAACAAATGCCTTAAACAGATGCACATATTGCTGTAAATGACTGTAAGCCCAGGTTCACATTGATGCGATTTGGCATGTGATTTGACATGTCAATCGCATGCCAAATCGGCAACTATTGTCAGAAATGGCACTGTCCGAATTGGTGCGGCAGCACACCAATTCCCAAAAGTAGTTTCTGTACTACTTTTGTTGACTTTGGGTGCAATTTAAATAATCATCTGTGCATGATCCTGCACAGATGTCTCTGAAATCGCCCCCCAAAGTCGGACTGTCATGTGGGTTTAAAATCGCGTGAACTCGCACAATTTCAATCCCGCAGCAGTGTGAACCTATTGGATGTAAACAGTGTGTTGCTGTGTGAAAATGCACAGAATTTGCTGCATTTCCAGCATTGCTTCAGTGTGAACCAGGGCTCAAACAGATCGAAAAAAGCATTCTGATTGACACAATCAAAACACATGGGTGTGGAGGAAATGAAGGGTCCAGCACCATTTGGATATGTATGTGAAGTGATTGCAGCCATTCAAACTGTATGGCTAAAATGGCACCACACAGACATGCATGTGATGTGCACAGGAATGTGGTTTGATTCCTGCAAAAATTACATACGGTGGGTGTCTGCATCGTACAAATATAAATCCACTGTGGTTATATTTGCATGATCTATTAGATGATCTATAGAACATGATTGTTTTAAATTATATATTTCCAGGATATCATTGTATATGACAAGTAATACAGTCTGGAATCAAGTAATCTGCAAACAGTCACTTTATAATATAATATCTATGAAAAGCTGTATGTCTAAAGATAGTTATTTAAATTCTACAAAATGATTAGCTATTGAAAAACCATCAAAGACTAATCTGCAAGCTGCTCTCTCCCCCGATAGTACAGTGTTACTACCAGTAAGGGGGAGGAGTAGCTTCAGGAAAACATTGCAATCAACTAAGTCTTTACGAGAGGAGAGGGGCGGAGAGGAGAGGGGTGGAGAGGGGCAGAGAGAAGAGGGGCGGGGCGGGGCGGGGCAAGACAAGGCGGGGCTGGGAGTGAAGGAGATCGGTTTATGACTCATGACTATGGTGTTGACATGAAGAGGGAGGGGGAAGACCTGCGAATGACACAGGCACGCATTTAGACCACGGTATCTTGGTTCAGCAGCCATGATAATCGTGGTCTATTCTCAGGGGGAAGACAGGAGCTGGCAGGATCAAACAGGTATTATAAGAGATACAGTGAAGAAGGCAAAAAGCAAAAGCACCAAGCTGCAACTTTCACATTAAAGGGACAGGATCAGAATCATTTTCTTTTTGGATTAACAAACGCTTTAAGGACTCTTGGATATTCATAGATAGATGGATTAAGGGGCAGCATAAAACATGGAAATAGGAGACAGTAATATAAGTATACTTTATTGGACTATTTTCAAGAATCCCTTTTCTATTGGCAGGCAGTAATAGTAACACAAGAAAAAATAAAATGACACTGTGCAGCCAAAATTGTTGAAAGGTATAAATATAACTGGTATATCTGAGTGTACGTGCCTCTTCCCCTGTTATATCTGTCAAGAGCAATGGCACAACCATCCACCCATCCCCACATGTCAGCGTGCTAGGTATTATCCTGGACTCTGAACTCTCCTTTCGGCCCCACATCCAATCACTTTCCAAAGCTTGCTGCCTTAACCTCCACAACATCTTTAAACTACATCCCTTTCTAACCAATGAAACCACAAAGCTCCTGATTCACTCCCTGGTTATTTCTTATCTTGACTAATGCAACTCCCTCCTCATTGGCTAACCTTTAAATAGACTATCCCCCTTCAGTCCATTATGAATGCTGCTGCCAGACTCATCCAGGCAAGGCAGAGAGGGTGTTTCACCGCTCAGGTGGACACAGACCCAGGTGTGAGATTGATGTAAGATTTCACCACCTTACAAACCGCACAGTGTCTGCTACCCCTCTCTGCCAATCCCTCTATTGGCTGCCACTTGCCCAACGAATTAAATTCAAAATACTAACAATAAGTTACAAAGCCATCCACAACTCTGCCCCCAGCTACATCACTAGCCTAGTCTCAAAATACCAACCTAATCGCCCTCTTTGTTCCTCCCAAGACCTCCTGCTCTCTAGTTCCCTCATCACCTCCTCCCATATCCGCCTCCAGGACTTCTCCCGTGCCTCGCCCATCCTCTGGAATTCCCTACCCCAATCTGTCAGACTGTCTCCAAATTTATCCACTTTTAGGCGATCCCTGAAAACTTTCCTCTTCAGAGAAGTCTATCTTGCCTCCATCTAACAACTGCACTATTTTCTCCATTAGCTCATTCCCCACAGCTATTACCCTTTTGTATAACTTGACCCTCCTAGATTGTAAGCTCTAATGAGCGGGGCTCTCTGATTCCTCCTCTGTATTGAATTGTATTGTAATTGTACTGTCTGCCCTAATGTTGCAAACTGCTGCATAAACTGTCAGGCGCTATATAAATCCTGTATAATAATAATAATACCGTATATACTCGAGTATAAGTCGTTCCGAGTATAAGTCGAGGCCCTAATTTACCACAAAAAAAATGGGAAAAACTTATTGACCCGAGTATAAGACGAGGGTGAGAAATGCACAGCTACTTTAAGTGGAAAAGAGGGTCAACAATGCCCATTTGCATGCCTCACTGTGCCCATTTGCAGCCATAGGTCCCCTGAACTTCAAACTCGGTAGTTAAGGGTTCCTAGATGCCCCCTAGCTGCAGCCAAAATTTGGGGTCTCTGAACCCAAAGGGTCCCGAAATGACATTGCTGCAGATAGACACAGTTGACCGAATTTGGGGCCCCGTATCTTAGGGATACTTAGTGCTAAGAACCCCAAATTTGGTGTGCAAACCCAGTGGAACTAGCACCATAAAATCTCCAAAGCTGGGGTTTCTAGCACCAAGTGGCTCCGAGATACAGGGCCCCAAAAATCAGTTCAGAAAATGTCAAGCACTTTTCTGCAGCAGAGAATGACGTTTTCCGAACCAGATTTGGGGCCCCATATCTCAGGGCCACTTGGTGCTAGGAACCCCAGCTTTGGATATGTTATGGTACCAGGTCCACTGGGTTTGCATACCAAACTTGGGGTTTCTAGCATCAAGTGGCCCTGAGATACGAGGCCCCAAAGTCGGTTCAGAAAATGTCAAGCACTTTTCTGCAGCAGAGAATGACATTTTCCGAACCGATTTTGCGGCCCCGTATCTCGGGGCCACTTAGTGCTAGGAACTTCAGCTTTGGATATGTTGTGGTACCAGGTCCACTGGGTTTGCATACCAAATTTGGGGTTTCTAGCATCAAGTGGCCTTGAGATACGAGGCCCCAAAGTCGGTTCGGAAAATGACATTTTTTGCTGCAGAAAAGTGCTTGACTCGAGTATAAGTTGAGGGGGGCACTTTCAGCACAAAAAAAATGTGCTGAAAAATTCGACTTATACTCGAGTATATACGGTAATAATAATATTTTATAGGATTAATCATGACAGACAGCCAGTGACATTGTTAGGATATTTGTTCATATCTATTGATTGAGCCGATTCAAATGAGGGACCTTGCCAGGGAATGCAAAATAAAACAGGTCAAGTCAGAAGATTTTGCAGCAAATTACTGAATCTTGTACTTAAAGAAGCCTAAAGAGAAGTATGGAGGCTACCCTTACTGACTTCTAAAGATCCAATAACTTCAGTACTTACTAAGCTTCTGAACCCTCAGTAGTTTCTAAGTCAATGATTCTTAACAATTATGCATATTCTTTTTTTTACTTCACTGTGACTTCTATCATCTGCATATTTGTTTTAGGTCACTCTCTCAAAGCACTGGGTCCAAATAGGTCAGCAATGGCAGCCTTGGCTCAACTAATTACTATCCGCTAACAAAGAAAACAAAACTTACTGAACACAAAAGGCAAAACCAGTCTTTTGATTGAAATGCAGGTTAATAACGTGTATAAGTTCCAGCTTTCCACTATACTTTATAAAAGGGGGAACACTTTATAAAAGTGTACAAATGCCAGTCACTGTGAAGAAGTGAGCAATATGAGAGAGCTATGCTTTGTATGAGGCATACTTCAGGTGACCTATTGGCAGTAAAATGAATTGTGTATTTTTTCAAAAACTGCTTTATGCATTGACATACCTCATTTAGACATCAGCCCATGTGGCCAGTATCCATGCCACATCAGTTCTTATCCATGCCACATTAGTGCTTATCCATGCCACATCAGTACTTATCTGTGCCACATCCATGCCACATCAGTGCTCATTCATGCCACATTCATGCCACATCAGTACTTGTCCATGTCACATCCATGCCACACCAGTGCTCATCCATGCCACATCAGTTCTCATCCGTGCCACATTAGTGAGAGCAAGCGAGCAATTAAGCAAGCAAGCAAACAACAAGGAGACGGTACTTTATATAAGCACATGCTTGCAAATCAATAAATTGGTGGATTAATAAAGCTGTTGTCATATACAATGTTTAACCACTTCAGCCCCGGAAGGATTTACCCCCTTCCTGACCAGAGCACTTTTTACAATTTGGCACTGCGTCGCTTTAACTGCTAATTGCGCGGTCATGGAATGCTGTACCCAACAAAATTTGCGTCCTTTTCTTCCCACAAATAGAGCTTTCTTTTGATGGTATTTGATCACCTCTGCGGTTTTTATTTTTTGCGCTATAAATGTAAAAAGACCAAAATATTTGAAAAAAAATGATATTTTCAACATTTTCAAAAAAATCCAATAAACTCAATTTTAGTCATACATTTAGGCCAAAATGTATTTGGCCACATGTCCTTGGTAAAAAAAATGTCAATATGCATATATTTATTGGTTTGCGCAAAAGTTATAGCGTTTACAAACTACGGTACATTTTCTGGAATTTACTTTATTTTAGTTTATGACTGCCTATCTCATTTCTTGAGGGTTAAAATGGCAGGGCAGTACAACCCTCCCCCCCCCGCAAATGACCCCACTTTGGAAAGCAGACACCGCAAGAAAATTGCTGAGAGGCATGTTAAGCCCATTGAATATCAAATTTTTTTGTCCCAAGTGATTGAATAATGATAAAAAAATAAAAATAAAAAAATGTTTACAAAAAGTTGTCACTAAATGATATATTGCTCACACATGCCATGGTTATATGTGGAATTGCACCCCAAAATACATTTAGCTGCTTCTCCTGAGTATGGGGATACCACATGTGTGGGACTTTTTGGAAGCCTAGCCGCATATAGGGCCCCGAAAACCAAGCACCGCCTTCAGGATTTCACTCCTCACTACCTATCACAGTTTTGAAGGCCATAAAATGCCAAGATGGCACAAACCCCCCCAAATGACCCCATTTTGAAAAGTAGACACCCCAAGCTATTTGTTGAGAGGCATATTGAGTCCATGGAATATTTTATATTTTGACATAAGTTGCGGGAAAATGACAAACTTTTTTTTTTTTGCACAAAGTTGTCACTAAATGATATATTGCTCAAACATGCCATGGGCATATGTGGAATTACACCCCAAAATACATTCTGTGCTTCTCCTGAGTACGGGGATACCACATGTGTGAGACTTTTTGGGAGCCTAACCGCGTACGGGGCTTCGAAAACCAAGCACCGCCTTCAGGATTTCTAAGGGCGTAAATTTTTGATTTCACTCCTCACTACCTATCACAGTTTTGAAGCCCATACAATGCCAAGATGGCACAAAACACCCCCAAATGACCCCATTTTGGAAAGTAGACACCCCAAGCTATTTGATGAGAGGCATGTTGAGTCCAGGGAATGTTTTATATTTTGCCACAAGTTGTGGGAAATTGACAAACTTTTTTTTTTTTGCACAAAGTTGTCACTAAATTATATATTTCTCAAACATGCCATGGGCATATGTGGAATTACACCCCAAAATACATTCTGCTGCTTCTCCAGAGTATGGGGATACCACATGTGTGGGACTTTTTGTAGGCCTAGCTGCATACGGGGCCCCGAAAACCAATCACTGCCTTCAAGATTTCTAAGGGCGTAAATTTTTGATGTCACTCCTCACTACCTATCACAGTTTCATAGGCCATAAAATGCCAAGATAGCACAAAACCCCCCCAAATGACCCCATTTTGGAAAGTAGACACCTCAAGCTATTTACAATAAAAAGAGAAAAATACCGCGCTAGATAATGTGTATGAAGCAGCAACTAGAAACCATATAATATCTCCATGGTGAAAAAGTCCAGTAAATAAATAAAGTTGCACTAAAAAAAACCAGTGATATTGTGGAGATTTCATATGATGAATAATTTAAATGCACTCTCTATATAATGAAATAAAACGTGAAAAGCAATCACAAAGTGCAAAAAAGCATAGCCCACATTGCATAACATAGAAGGATTAATGCACACAACCAGTGTGTATTAAGTTCCAGGGTGACAAATATATAGAAACTCTCAGAGACTTGGATAATGAACGATTGAATCACAATGATAGAGCGGTAATCTGTATGTGCAGTCCCTTACCAGACAAGGTGAACCCCCTCAAGTGCAGGGTCATGTAAGCAGACAGATTACCCTATGTGGGGAGCTGTAGGTGTGTTGGTATCTGATGCCTCCGGTCACCGATGAGCTCAGATAGGTACAGATGTCCGGCGAGAAGCAGAACAAAAAGCCAATGGACTGGTCTCTCGGGTTCTGAAAAGAAACACACTCGGGCTCCGGGCCCCGATTGTATAAGCGAGAGAGATAGGGGACGCCAATCATGCAGTAGAAAAGCATATTTATTAAAAAACGTGCGGATGCCCGCAAAAGACGAGTACAGACAAAACGAACAATAAAAGCCAGCTAGACAAAACTAAAAACAAGACACTCGCGTGCCGGGGTCACATGTGGCGTGATGGCATCAGCACAACGCACCGCCCTACATGTTTCACAATACCTTGCGTCTTCCTGGGGCACGGGCGATATGCTGAACCATCACTTAAATAGCGTACGTCCGCAGCCAAGCCTCGTTTTGACTTAGGTGCCATGTTGGACGTTAAGAGTAGGTGGAACGCAGAGGAGAGCCAGACCTCGACCAAGCCTCATTCCAATTCAGATGCCATATTTAGGCATGAAGGTAATTCAATGGAGTGCAGAGAAGGAACCAGACCTCGATCTGATACAATCTCCTCTTCCTATAAGATGTGCCCATGGCGTCACGGGTGTCATCTTGGGAAATCCAAAAAGCAGACTAAATGCAATCAAGAGGGGAAATGACAATCAATCTCAAAAGCCTCCTCCGCATATATTAATGGCATTCCAATGGGGCGATAAATGTAAAAACACCCAGCCCCATGAAATATGTAAAGTATTTAGCTTAGAATTGCATATGGATACAAAAAATTATACAAAATTAAAATAACTCATGCAATAGAGAAAGGGCCAGGATAAGTTAAAAAATATATAGATTAAAGATACTTTTAAACTTAGGATAAAATCGAGGTAAGGCTTCCCTCTGTGAATAGAGAAAAAAATATATATAGATTCAAATAGGAAAATATCTATATAACCAGAATCTGAACATGATCAGGCATTGTCGATAAAAGCGATAATTTCTATATCAACGTTCAGTCCTAGGGGTCTAAGGCATTTGATTTTATAAATCCAATTCATTTCTAATTTGGAAATGGCTCTTCTTTTAGGCCCCCGTCTCCAGGGTAGTTTCAATCTATCTATGCCAACCATAGATGTGCCTTGGGAGTTTTTTTGGTGAACCTCTAGGTAGTGTTTGGAGAGTGGATGACCCTTAAAACCTCTCCTGATATTGCCCAAATGCTTGTTTAATCCAACTTGTAGGTAGCGTACCGTCTGGCCAACGTGATGAAGACCACAAGGGCAGGTCAGAAGGTACACCACACACGAAGTAGTGCATGTTATGAAGGACTTGATTGGAAAGGTGTGGTTAGTGATTCCACATGAAAATTCAGTGGTCTTTCTGGTTTTGATAGCATTAATAGAGCAAACCGCACAATTATTACACCTAAAAAACCCAACTAAATTCTGAAAAAACATGGGCTTATGTGTGGGTGGATTACAGACTGTGGGGGCCACTAATAATTTAATGGGAGGGGCTCCTCTAAATACAAGGCATGGTTTGTCTGGAAGCACATTAGCAAGTACAGGATAATTTTTTTATTATGTGCCAGTGTTTCCGTATGAGATTTTTCACAGAAAAGTGCTGCTGGGACTAACATGTAATAAAGGGGCAGATCAAATTATCTGAATCTCGTCCAGGCGATATATGTCTATCAGTTAAGAGAGTTTGGCGTTCCATCCTACGAACCTCCCCCATTTTGTCATTCAGGGTATTAGAGTCATAACCCTTATCCCTCAGTCTGTCCCATAATACCCTAGCTTGTACGTCAAAATCATTACCACTACTCCAAGCTATTTGCTGAGAGGCATGATGAGTATTTTCCAGCTCTCATTTGTTTTCGAAAATGAAGAAAGACAAGAAAATTTTTTTTTTTTTTGTTTTTTCAATTTTCAAAACTTTGTGACAAAAAGTGAGGCCTGCAAAATACTCACCATACCTCTCAGCAAATATCTTGGGGTGTCTACTTTCCAAAATGGGGTCATTTGGGGGGGGTTATGCCATCTGGGCATTCCATGGCCTCCGAAACTGTGATAGGCAGTGAAGAGTGAAATCAAAAATTTACACCCTTATAGGGCGTACACACGGTCGGACTTTGTTTGGACATTCCGACAACAAAATCCTAGGATTTTTTCCGACGGACTTTGGCTCAAACTTGTCTTGCATACACACAGTCACACAAAGTTGTCGGAAAATCCGATCGTTCTAAACGCGGTGACGTAAAACAAGTACGTCGGGACTATAAATGGGGCAGTGGCCAATAGCTTTAATCTCTTTATTTATTCTGAGCATGCGTGGCACTTTGTCCGTCGGATTTGAGTACACACGATCGGAATTTCCGACAACGGATTTTGTTGTCGGAAAATTTTATCTCCTGCTCTCCAATTTTGTGTGTCGGAAAATCCGATAGAAAATGTCCGATGGAGCCCACACACGGTCGGAATTTCCGACAACATGCTCCGATCGAAGAAGCAACAGAATGTATTTTGGGGTGTAATTTTACATATTCCCATGGCATGTTTGAGCAATATATCATTTAGTGACAACTTTGTGCAAAAAAAAAAAAAAAAAAAAAATGTCTTTTTCCCGCAACTTGTGTCACATAATAAATAAATAGCTTGGGGTGTCTACTTTCCAAAATGGGGTCATTTGGGGGGGTTTAAACTGTCCTGGCATTTTATGCACAACATTTAGAAGCTTATGTCACACATCACCCACTCTTCTAACCACTTAAAAACAAAGCCCTTTCTGACACTTTTTGAAAAAAAATTTTTTTTTTGCAAGAAAATTACTTTGAACCCCCAAACATTATATATCTTTTTTAAAGCAAAGGTACTACAGGTGTTTCATTTTTTTTTCACACAGTATTTGTGCAGCGATTTTTCAAACGCATTTTTTTGGGAAAAAACACACTTTTTTTAAATTTTAATGCACTAAAACATACTATATTTCCCAAATGTTTGATGAATTAAAAAAGATGATCTTTGGCCGAGTACATGGATACTAAACACGACATGCTTTAAAATTGCGCACAAACGTGCAGTGGCGACAAACTAAATACATTTTTAAAAGCCTTTAAAAGCCTTTACAGGTTACCACTTTAGATTTACAGAGGAGGTCTACTGCTAAAATTACTGCAATTGATCTGACCTTCGCGGGGATATCTCACATGCATGGTGCAACTGCTGTTTACATTTGGCGCCAGACTGACGCTTGCGTTCAGCCTTAGCGCAAGAGCGGGGGGGACAGGGGTGCTTTTTTTATTTTTCTTTCTTATTTTTTTTTTTTTTATCTTATTTTTAAACTGTTCCTTTCATTTTTTTTTTTTTAGCATTTTTTATTGTTATCTCAGGGAATGTAAATATCCCCTATGGTAACAATAGGTAGTGACAGGTACTCTTTTTTGAAAAAACTGGAGTCTATTAGACCCTAGATCTCTCCTCTGCCCTCAAAGCATCTGACCACACCAAGATCGGTGTGATAAAATGCTTAACCAATTTCCCAATGGCGCTGTTTACATCCGGCGAAATCTAAGTCATAAAATGCTCGTAGCTTCAGGTTTCTTAGGCCATGATTGGAGCTATTCTGGTCTCTGATCAGCTCTATGGTCAGCTGGCCGAAACAAACGGCTGCATTCTCAGGTTCCCTGTTGGGACAGGAGAGCCAGAGAAAAACACGGGAAGACGGTGGGAGGGGGGGCATTCCCTCCTACTGCTTGTAAAAGCAGTCTGGAGGCTAATTAGCTGCTAGGATTGCTTTTACATGAAAGCTGACCGCTGGATGAAAAGAATGATACCAAGATGATACCTAAACCTGCAGGCATCATACTGGTATAACCACTTAAAGTCCAGCAACATACCAGTACCTTGCTGGTCCTTGTTGGGCATATATTGTAAACTTTTTTTTCATGCAGCCTGTGGGCTGAACGAAAAAAAGAGATTGATCGGTGGGTATGCCCACCATTAGAATACCTCCCTTCATCCACCCACTTCTAATGATGGGCATATATGCACCGTTTATATATGCCGAAGCATGGGGGCATCCTCCCGCAAAAGGTAGGAGCAAATCGCTCCTCCGCCCACTGCTGCCCCCACGCTTCGGCATATATGCTGAAGTATGTAACTGTGGTGGTGAAATCACCTCCCACAGTGCTGGAGTCATGGCTTTATGTATCGTGGGAGCAAACGCTGTTGCTGTCAAGATAAATAAATCCGTGCTGCAGCTGAATGGGGTACCTGAAAACAAAAAAGTGGTTAAAACACAGTAAACTGTAAAAAAATTACATACCTGAAAAGCAAACATGATAAAACATAACAACAATAAAACATTGCAGAATAGAATACAGTAAAAAAGAGCAGAACAATAGAGAGCGAATAGAGAGAGAGAGAACAATAAAACAACAACTATTTTTGTTTTTTTTATTTTATATTTTTTTCTGTTTTTTTTTTGTTTTTTTTTTTACTTTTTTTTTTTATACAGACACGACATTTTCTTTGGGGGGCTCGTTGGGTAGGGGTACTCGGGAGGACATAAGGAAAATGCCTCCCATGAAGCCGGCTTAATGCATCTGGTTGGGGAAGGTGAGGTGGAGCACCGTCTGGATACAGAAGGGCTCTGACGATCTCTTCCTGGAATTTAAGGAAGGATCCAGTCTGTCCTGAAGCTCTGTACATGAGCATATGAGCGTTCAGCAAAGGCAATTGAAATAAGTATACAGACACTTTTTTGTACCAGCGTCTGGCTTTACGGGCAACTAGGTACGGCGCCAACAACTGGTCGTTGAGGTCCACCCCTCCCATATTTTGGTTATATTCGTGGACACAGAGGGGTTTCTCCACAACACCAGTCGCCATAGTAATTTGGACCGTCGTGTCTGCATGAAGGGAGGTAAGAACAAAAACATTCTTATTGTCCCTCCACTTCATAGCGAGCAAATTAATACATCGCAAGCAGGCTCTCTCCCCCAGCCTAAGACGGGAATCTACAAGCCACTGGGGAAAGCCCCGGCGATTAGATCGCACGGTGCCACATGCTCCAATTTGATGATCAAAAAGGTGACTAAAAAGTGGCACGCTCGTGTAATAATTGTCCACATATAAATGGTACCCCTTTCTGAATAAGGGTGACACCAAGTCCCACACTATCTTGCCAGCGCTTCCTATGTAGTCAGGGCAGTTTGTCGGCTCTACGTGACTATCTTTGCCCTCGTAAACCATAAAACTACATGTATAGCCTGTGGCCCTGTCACAGAGCTTATACATCTTGACCCCGTATCTGGCACGCTTGCTGGGAAGGTACTGTTTGAATGACAAGCGGGCAGAAAATGTAATCAGGGACTCATCAACGCAGACAACTTGATGGGGAGTAAACAAGTCTGCAAAACGTTGGTTGAAGTGGTTTACGAGGGGCCGAATTTTGTAGAGCCGATCGTATTCAGGGTCTCCACGAGGACGACAGAGTTCATTGTCATTGAAGTGCATGAACCGCAAAATCTGCTCGTATCGTGCCCTGGTCATGGAGGCAGAGAACAAGGGCATATGGTGAATTGATTCAGTGGATCAATATGACCGCAACTCACTCTTTTTAGTTATGCCCATGTTGAGGGAAAGGCCCAGAAAGATCTTAAATTCGGAGACCATAATTGGTCTCCAATCTCTGGCAAGGGAGGACTGAGTAATAATGGCGATGTGTTGACCAGTGTATAAATTGCTTTGGTCCACAATAAATCTATAGAGATCTTCGGTGAAAAACAGTGAATAAAAATCAAGTGGCATAAAATCAACTGTTTCCACCTGAATTCCGGGTTGGCCAGTGAATGGGGGAAGTACGGGTGCTGCAGAAGTGGTGGGTTCCCAATTAGGATTGGCGAATGCAGTAGGAAGGGCACTATGGGCACAATGGGCCTGTGTTCCTCTTCTTGGTGGCAGCGGGACACTACTTGTGCTTGCCACCTCACCAGCTTGAACTGCACTTATGGGACTCGCCACATCACCACGTGATACTGCAGTGCTGGATGTACGACCAGGGTGTACTAGGCCGCTGGTGCTTGCCAGTTCACCAGAAGGAATAGCGGCGCTAGTACTGCTCTGCTCCATACGAGGGACCTGCGGTTCTTGCACTTCAAGGACAGAAGAAGAAGATTGGGGTCTAGTACACCTGACCTTGACAGGGACCACAGCTCCGTCATCAGAGCTATCTGTCATGGAGCCGCTGTCATCTACAGGATCATATTCTGAGCCTGAATCTGACAGATGAGTGACTTCCTCTTCACTATCTGTCATGCTCAGAAACGTGTAGGCCTCTTCACTAGTGTACCTTCAATTTGCCATTTTGGGCTCTAAATTTAGGGGTACACTAGTGAGACTCACAGGCAAAAAAGCTCCTGACTGTCAGCGACTGTATCCAAACGCTACCAAAAAACTGTTAGCGATCGCAGGGATCAGGCCTGACTCTGCAAACGCTGCAGTTATGTGTGCTTAGTGTTTTGTAAGTTTCAGTGATCGATCGATACTGCACTTGGGTGGGCTGGGCTGGGCCGAGGGGTAAAACGCAGGTGCTATCAGGTATCTGGGCTGATCCCGCTAACACTGCATTTTTGGGGACCCTAAACTGCTGGGGACGCTAGTATAGATCTGATTGGATCAGATATTGATCCATTCAGATACTATAGCACTAAGGGAGGTGTATGCTGCGTGCGTGGGTTTTAGCGGTACTGGCGCTAACCTGACGCTGCCTGGGGCGACGCAGACCTTATCTGACCCTAAAAACTTAACTTATATCACCGCCGGGCGATCAGGGGTTAAACCTTTATAAGGTAATAAACGGCGGGTGCCCTAAAACTTTAATAAACAAACTAACTAACCAGCGTCACCCGTAACACTTATACGGTGATTACTGGTGAAAGGGTTAACTAGGGGGCACTCAGGGGGTTAAAACCTTTACTAGGTAGTATATGGGGTCCCTGTCGCTATAAAACACTGACGGCGAACCGATATACTTACCTCCCTAACTAGTGTCACCTGTGTCACTAATACAGCGATCAGAAAAACGATCGCTTAGTGACACTGGCAACGGGGGGTGATCACGGGGTTAAAACCCTAACTGCCCTACCACCTATAACTGTCACAAATTGACACCAATGCAATAATCAGAAAAAAAAATGCTTTTGGTGTCAGTGTGATAGAAGGTACAGGGGGGTGATTGCCCCTGACCTGAATCCGACCGCCGCAGGCACCGGGGGGGGTCCGATCGGACCCCCACCCACGGGAAGGCAAGAACGTACCTGTAAGTCCTTTTACCTGCCCGTGCCATTCTGCCGACGTACATCATCGTGCAGCAGTTGGCAAGTGGTTAATAGATCATTTACAGGATATAAAATACAATTGACTAATGTCAGTATTCAGAAAAATTGAAAAAGGTAATAA
This sequence comes from Lithobates clamitans, assembly GCA_037952925.1. Classification (NCBI taxonomy): domain Eukaryota; kingdom Metazoa; phylum Chordata; class Amphibia; order Anura; family Ranidae; genus Lithobates; species Lithobates clamitans. The sequence continues at coordinate 3,445,017 of JBBGZY010000089.1, read as the reverse complement.
CACTGGTAGCAATAAACATTAGTTAGTAAATACAAATCTCCCTGGATGGTGCCTGTGCTGGTTTGGCCATCCACCTCAGCTCCTGGTCGCAATGTTCCTGGATGGCCTACCACTCTTGCACCACCAACATACGGTTTTTAGTGAGTGAACATGCATTCTGGGAGGGTTTCATTGAACCCTTCTGCAATCAAGTTGATTACATTCGATCACTTACATATCTCTAATTTCAGAAATACAGCAAGCCTGCTCCTGATGAGTGGCCCAGAGCCACGAAAAGCGTCGAGCTAGTAGATGCCACCCTTTTATGTATTTACCACCTATACCCCATATCTACCCTCCATGATAGAACGTTGAGGCCAGAGATCATGCAGGCATTATGCCCCGTACACACGGTTGGATTTTCCGATGGAAAATGTCCGATCGGAGCGTGTTGTCGGACATTCCGACCGTGTGTGGGCTCCATCGGACATTTTCCATCGGATTTTTTCCGACACACAAAGTTTGAGAGCAGGCTATAAAATTTTCCGACAACAAAATCCGATCGCGTCAATTCCGACCGTGTGTGGCCAGTTCCGACGCACAAAGTGCCACGCATGCTCAGAAGAAATTCCGAGACGGAACAGCTCGGTCTGGTAAAATTAGCGTTCGCAATGGATACAGCACTTTAGTCATGCTGCAATGTAAAAAATGGTTTAATACAGCGCACTCTCTTCTTCTTTATATTGTGAGAAGAATGAAGTAGTTTTGCTGCTCATATTCACACAGACTTCTCACAAACTTCTTTCTTTATTATTTATTGTGATTCCCTCAATATATTTTGATTTGTCACATCTGACAAAATTTCTTTTTTGTTTTTTTATTTTTATTTTTTTCAAGGCTGTTTTTTTTTTTTTTTTTTTTTGAGGGATTTGTATTTTTTTCAAGGCTGATCTTTGTTTTATTTTATTTTTAGTTTGACTCCATAATATTTTTGTGTGTGTTTTGTGTGTCAAGTTACCACAACACCATTATTATCTTGTATTATTTAATCTCAAGAAGGTTGCTTGGTTTTGGTGTCCCTTGTTAATTTCACATTGTATTTTTGAAATGTACCTGCCTCCTCACAAACAAACTGTCCTTTTTTAAGGAAAACACACATAGGCGAGTATAATTGAAACAAAAAATCCTTTATTAAGGGCTCAGAACCAAACAAAGAGGGAGGCAACGCTGGAGAAACATAAGAAATTGGTGAAGCCTTGGATCCCCAGGGCAGACATCAAATCTTTTCCTGCAAAATTGGTGGCCTGAGGAGTCCATATCTAAGGGAGTGCAGTCTGGTCCAGAAGTCCCAGAGATCCGGAAAGCAGCAGATGACATCTGTGTCCCCAGGCTGTGGTACTACAAGAGGCTGCATCTTTTGCCAGACCAGACTGGACCCAGGGTCATCACTCTCTGGTCTTCTTTCAACGCTTACTTCCTGGCTGTGGCTCTGGTGTTGGAGATGTGGCAGGAGGAGGAGGAGTAGGACTTGGAGGAGGAGGAGTAGTAGGACCTGGAGGAGAAGGAGGAGGAGGAGTAGTAGGACCTGGAGTAGCACATGTTATTTGGCCCCTCAACCCCTTATTGAGAGCTTCCAAAATTAAGGACTCACACAGGAGTTGTTGGCCCTCCATCTGCAGCATTTTGCAGGCAGTTAGGCCAGCAAAGTCCTCCTCCACACTGTGTGGGCTTCTCAGGGCCTCTGTAGCCTTCCAAAAGATACCTAAGGCAGCCTCCTCCAGGTTACTCATCTTCCTGCCACTTTGTCTTTGAAGGTGTAGGGTAGGGACCTGGATATCAGGCAGCCTGCTTGGCCCGGCCACCTCCTGGCTGAGACTTCCCTGTGTATGAAAAAGGGACATGGTTTTAGTTTTTGCATCATCAATCACAATCATAAATTAGTACTCCAAACTAACATCTAGTTAACATCATTGATGGGACAGACAGAAATATTTAGAGGAATGCTATACCTGCCTCAAGCTGGGCTCCTCCACATGTTGCTGCCTGGAAGGCCCAGGTTGGGCTTCAGAAGCCTCAGCTGGGGTGGAAGGAAGCGTGGAAGGAAGAGTGGAGAGTGCTGGCCTGGGTTCAGTCTGACCTGCCAGAAAATGCAGCCTGCCATAGTACCACAGCCTGGGGACATAAATGTCATCTGCAGCTCCTGATCTCTGGGAATCCTGGACCTTCTTGTGCTCCCTTAGATAAGTGCTCCTCAGGCCACCAATTAGGATCTTCAAATAGGTGATGTCTGCCGCGGGGATCACCGTCTTTACAAATTCCAACAAATTATCCAGCGCTGCCTTCCTCTTTGTTTGGTTCTTATATTCAGGGTGGTTTATCTCCCACAGACTGGGCAGCTCCCTGAACATATCAATGAAGATTGCCATAAAGTCCTTATCTTTCAAGATATTCATTTTTACTGCAAGACACAACACAAGACAAACCCTAATGTCAGCCTAAAGTCTTCCAAACTTGTGCAAATAAAGGCCTCAATCTAGAAGCAGTATAGGCCCAATGTTAAATCTTACCTTCGTTATCACGATCGGCGCCTCCGTTACTCCTTCCTCCGCTCACAGATCGTAGTTCTACGCACGCGTGTTACTCTTTATAGACACTGCGCATGCGTGAAACTCCGCCCGCCCCTGACGTTCTTTCTAATCTATACCCCGCCCCTTCTCGTTCGGCGCAGTGGGGAAGAGCACATGGCGAAGTCAGAGCAGGTGTCTAATATTTACACCAACGAGGAGGAGGAGGAGGAAAGCCCGGAGCCAGAAACATCCTGATCCAGAAGGAGACGATATAAGGCATCAAATATGTCCTTTGGGGAGATGTTGGAGATGGTCGACATAATGAAGAGCTCAGGAAGCGGTGGTCGGACCTAAAATTAAGAGAGCACGAGCAGTACAGAAAGATCCGGAGAGTGCTGCAAAAAAGTAAGTAGTTTTGCTGTGTTCCTATTCTTTTTGTGTTTATTACCTTCGTGCTGCTCCATGTGCTTTTCTTAACTGTTATCCAGTTTAAAATGTCAACTTTCATGTTCATGGGCACATTATTAGTTTGTATCTGTAATGGAAATTTGTAAGTTCTGTATATAATTGTATTGTATTTTGTATGTATTGCACATTGCCCTCACTGTGCAACAGCACTAATAATGTTTTCAGTAGGAGTGCGCATGCGCGAGAGCTCCATCATGGCTGCTTGAGCCAAGAGCTCCGCTCCACCCCGGACCGCCGAGCCGCACACCAGCCGCCTCAGCCCTATAGCGGGCTAAACATTACTACTCCCGAGTAGGGGAACGTCCCGGGAACCGGAAGGAATGTCTGGGCCCCCGGCGAGACGCGATCTCGGCCCCCAATTCGCCTCAGTCAGCGCGGACGGGAGTCCCAAGATGGCCGCCGTCACGGACGGACCGACACAGCAGGCAGGCATCCACTCCAGGACCCAGGAGCACAGGCCAGTACTTTCTCCCCCGACCCTGTCCTATGCTCAGGCAACACAGGGACCCCCCCAAACACCCCATGTACACCTGCAAGGCCATACGAAGCCCCAGGCCGCAGCAAAGGCCTCTACTGAGACTCTGAGCCTCACACAACAGGAGCTATGCTCTCAGGCCCTCCCTGCACAGGCCCATCCTCCATCTTCACTCTCCCAGCAACCAAGCTTCTCAGTAGCTGACTTCACAACAATGCAGGAAGACATGTTTGCTAAATTCTCATCCCTGCTAGAGAAAGGTCTGGCTAATACAGCAAATCAGATTACCAGTACTATTAAAGCGGACCTGTCCAATTTGGGCGCCAGAATTGAAGCCATTGAGGACAAAGTGGAATGCACAGCCGCGAGAACCAACCAAAACTCTGCACACCTCATGACCATTCAAGATCAATTAGATGTTGCCCTTTCTAGGATCGACGAGCTTGAAAATCGGTCCAGAAGGTATAACTTTCGGATCAGAGGCCTCCCCGAAACTTTTTCGGACATCCCCTCCACGGTTCAGGACATTATTGCAGCCCTTATTCCTAACATACCCCCCCAACGTCTTGAACTAGACAGAGCACACAGGTCTCTTGGTCCCCCTAGACAAGATGGATCCCCAAGGGACATAATTGTCAAGCTGCACTTTTTCGCGGTTAAGGAAGAGGTCATGCGGCAATCCCGACAAAACCCGAAGCTACTACACCATGGTCACCAGATCCAGATTTTCGCTGACCTCGCCCCCACGACTATCCAAAGACGGAGGACGCTAAAACCCCTCCTCACGGTACTCTCTCAACGGGATATCAAATACAGCTGGACCTTCCCCTTTGCAGTAAAGTTCACTATCCAGGGCAAGACCCACTCCTTTGCAAACCTTCAGGAAGGTGAAAGACTGTTCCTCGCCCTCAGGCTAATCTCCCAGGAAGCACCAATGGACTTTTCGTCTTCTTCCTCGGGCTCCACTAAACGTCCTCCTCCAGGCAGCCCTGTATCTCCACTCTGGCTAAAGGGACCTTCCAAGAAGAGCAAGGACGGGAGACCGCCCTAAGGACCCCTTCTCGTATTTTATCCCTTCAGTCTCGGCAGAGACATCTTTGGGCCAACTTCTCCCCCCCCTGTTGATGGAGCAAGTGCTCCAAATCCTCTCACGTCTTATGGACATGAAAAACCACACATCCAGGTTCTCATCGAACTTCACGGCCTCACACAACGTTTTCTACTTCCAAAAGTTGCTTTGTTAACGGAGATCTGAAACAAACACTTACCACTCGTTGCTTCACCTTCTTTCCCTCACGAACCAGCTAACATTTTCAGAGGAAGTAGCCTTCCACAGAGTATTAGCTCCTCTATGAAGTTCTCGGTTTCTTGAAGACAAAGCTCAGGATCACTGGACTAGATTCACGTAGTTCAATAGGTTGTGTCATATCTTAGTCCAGGTTACAGTCTAGGTTTAAATGAAATACCCATCTTTCGTACCCCCTTTCAGAGGGTTATACGGTTCGCTGGGCCATGAAGGCCTTCCTTTTTGAACGGTGACCCCCCTGGCATTCTCCCCCTCATAGTTAGATAGGGGGGGAGGATTTATCTGATTGTCCAGGAGATGGGATCCTCAGGGAATTTGATTTTTTGTTCCTGCCTGGGTTGTTTATTGTTTCAGGCGCTTATAGCCCAGTTCCTAGGGCTGACCATACAATTTTTATGTTTTCCGTTATGGTGTGCATATGTTTTGTTTTAAATTTGATATAACAAGGGTCCAGGGTGGAACCCTTGTGCCTCCACTCGATTCCAAAGAACCTTTTGAGTCCTTTGGTGTCGGAACTTCAGACGGCCCTCTGGGCACTCTGAAGTTGTTATTGGGGCTATAGCGAATTTCGATTCGCATAACTCCAAGGGTACAGTCCAGGTACCCATGTCGTTTTGTATGTCTTTACTTGTTAGTAAGTCTCATAACTTTTTTTTCCCCATCTCTTTCCTTCTCTATCTTCTAGCCATCCGTGGGGGGGGGTTTCCCCCCGCGCCCCAGAGTCTGTCCTCCATGCAACCAGGCCTAAATCCGGTATGAGAAGACTCCCAAGGGTAAGTGACTGCTTGATTTCTGGCTTCTATCCCCTCTGCTCCTATGGCTGACCTGAATGCGAAGAGTAATGACCTCAAAATAGGTTCTCATAATGTCCAGGGCCTAAACTCTCCCAGGAAAAGGAGACTAGCACTGGATCATTATAAATCCCTAAGACTCGATGTGGTGCTTCTGCAGGAGATGCACTTCCCCATCCGGTACACCCCCAAGTTCATACATGCACACTTTCCAACATTTTACCTAGCTAATGCCCCTAACAAAACGAATGGGGTGGCTATTCTCTTCTCTAAAAATTGCAAATTTGCACATCTCTCTGATTTTAGGGATCCAGAGGGCAGATTCATTTTGGTGAAGGGTACCCTGGAAGGTGTTTTATACTCCTTCGTCTCCTACTACGCCCCAAACAAGGGCCAAGCGTCTTTCTTCCAGGACCTGTTCTCATCAGTGGAACCGCTCCTGGAAGGCAAAGTAATCCTGGGGGGGGACTCAAATGTTGCGTTTGACCAGGGTCTAGACAAAACTAAGCCCCCTAAAGACCAACTCACACGACCAACCAAACTCAGTACTAGGATCGCCAAGATGGTTCACGCACAGGGTCTGGTGGACGCATGGAGATAAATGAACCCCAACAAAAGGGACTTCACGCACTTTTCTGCTCCCCACCAGTCTTACGCGAGAATTGACCACATCCTCACCCAGACTGCCCTCATTCCCTTGTTTACCAGGGCGGCAATACTAGACACCGCATGGTCAGATCATTCATTGGTTCTCCTTACTTTGAGAAATGTTCTGTCTGGGCGAGGAGGTTTCTTCTGGCGACTAAATGAATCCCTTCTGGCTGACCCTAGTCTAACACAAGAAATAGCAAAATCTATTAAAGAATACTTCCTCTTTAATGATGTGGAGAACATATCCCCCGAAACCTTGTGGGCAGCCCACAAGGCAACTATTCGAGGAGTTATAATTAGGCTAGCGACCAAATTTAAGAAGGAGCGTTTAATCGACATACTTAGACTCGAAAAATCCTTCCTTCAACTAAAAGCGGAACACAAAAATAACCCGTCTAGAACCCTCCTAAGCAAACTTGATGCCACTAGACTTGAACTGAATCTCACTTTAACGGCTAAAGCAGAGAAAAATCTTAGATGGGGTGGAGCCAAATTTTACTGCCACAAGGATAGATTTGGCTCAATGTTGGCAGCTAAACTCTCCCCTAAATTTCGTTCTCTCTCCTTCCCCAAACTGAGGATAGCAGGCCAACCTCCAACAGCTAATCCGTCCAGTATTATGTCTGCTTTCCACGACTTTTATACTAATCTTTACAACCCTCCCCAATGGGATAAAGGGCCCTTAGATAATGAGTTTATAAAGAATCTCCCACTTCCCTCACTATCCAGAGAGTGTAAAGACTTAATGGAGGCTCCTATCACGGAGGCCGAAATTAAAGAGGTTATTAAAGGTTTAAAATCTGGCTCCGCTCCTGGACCAGACGGCCTCTCAGTCCCCTACTACAAGGAATATGGTGCTATCCTAGCCCCGTACATGGCAAAGTTCTTTAACTCTAAAAAGACGGGATCCCACCTTGAAACCCAACTAAATACAGCATTTATCTCAGTGATTCCCAAACCCAACAAAAATCATGAGGAAGTTGAGAACTACAGGCCCATATCTTTAATTAACAATGACCTCAAAATTCTTACTAAAATTCTAGCCAACCGCCTTTCCTCTTTCATCAATCTCTATGTACACAAGGATCAGGTTGGTTTTATTCCTGGTAGGCAAGGACCCGACCAAATTAGGAGAGCAATAGATATAGTATCCATTCTACAGTCTAACTGGGAAGGGGGGCCGAAACAAGAAGGAATGATCCTCTCGCTGGATCTCCATAAAGCTTTCGATTCGATCGAATGGCCTTACCTTTTCTCCATTTTGGAGAAATGGGGATTTGGTCCCAACTTTTTAGGGACTCTAAAAGCACTATACTCCTCCCCTCAAGCGGTGATTCACCTACAAGGTCAGTACTCTAAACCCCTAACCATTGCAAGAGGCACTAGGCAGGGATGCCCTCTCTCCCCCCTAATTTTCGCTATCGCGATTGAAACGCTAGCAATAGCAATAAGAGCAGATTCCAACATTCAAGGGGTCGCCTGTGGTGACCAGGTCCACAAATGTGGATTGTTTGCGGACAATATGCTCCTCCTTATCACATCCCCGACCACCACCCTTCCAAACCTGTGCAAACTCCTGAAAGACTTCTCTAAGGTCTCTGGACTAAAGGTCAATTATGCCAAATCTTCAGCTTTAAACATCTCCCTTAACCCATCCATTTTGGCATCCCTGCAGAGTGCCTTTGAATTCAAATGGAGTGACTCATACATTGATTATCTGGGGATAAGGCTCACTGCTAAGACGGAACTCCTTTATCCAACTAACTTTCCTCACACATACCGCAAACTGGAGGCAGACTTATCCAAATGGGCTAAAGGGGGCTTGTCCTGGTTAGGAAGGATTCATGCAGTCAAGATGACTTTACTCCCCAGAATCCTCTACCTATTTAGAGCCATCCCAATAAGCATCAATAAAGAGCACTTGAAAGCATTTCAAAGGAAAATAATAAAATTCATTTGGGGGGGGGGAAGGGGTACAGACTTCCACAGAGCACTTTATACTTAAATAGACCACAAGGGGGTTTGGGCCTCCCGCAGCTATTTTGGTATTACCAATCAGCCAGGCTAGCTCAGATCTCGACGGTTTATGCGAAGACTGAAAGACTGGACTGGATACAGATTGAGAGACAGGCGGTACCCTCCTTCACTATCGACTTCCTCCTATGGGTCCCCCCAAAAAAACGTCCACCCATTTTATCCCCTATCCTCTCACAATCCTTTCAATTATGGGATTCTCTGAGAAACCATCAATCCATAACCTCCTTCAAACACCCCCTGGCTCACATCTTCAATAACCCTGACTTTCCCCCGGGAACTGACATCAAAGCATTCCGCTGGTGGTTGGACAAGGGGATGTACCGGATAGGACACTACTTCACACCAATGGGGCACATCACCAGAGCCTTCTGTGTGAATCAACTAAAGATGCCTAGCTCCGAATTCTTTCATTTCCAACAGATCAGACACTTCCTCACTCAGTTGGGTAAAAACAATCTCTCAAACCACGCATTCACCCCTTATGAAATATGGTGTGGTCAGGCTACGGAGCAGAGGGGTGGAATCTCCACCATCTATCAGTCTCAGGTCAGTCCACCAAGACCTCATACATGACAGCTTGGGGGTCTCCTTTAATAGGGCTTACAAGAGCATCTTAAACATTTCGCTGGTGGAGTCCAGCGTGAAGCTTATCACACTTTGGTACCTCCCACCGGAGAGACTGGCCAAAATGTACCCCTCCACGGACCCCAGATGCTTTAGGGGCTGTCAACTTAGGGGATCCCTGGCTCATATCTTCTGGGAATGTCCAAGATTGAGACCTTTCTGGAGCAGGATTTTTCACATGATCAAAAAGGTTACTGGAGTCCAGATCCCGAGGTCCCCCGCAATTGCCTTATTGAACGATCACTTACCTAAGACTCCCAAGCAGGCCCGTAAATTGATTCATTTCATTTTGCTGGGAGCGAAGCTATCTATTGCTAAGGCTTGGAAGCAGCCCAGGGTTTCCTTTAAAGCGGCTATCCGCAAAATCTCTTGGATCATGGCCCAAGAAAAGCTAGCCAGTACCCTGCTCAACACCACACAGAAATTTGAAGCAGTTTGGGAACCGTGGGCTGATTTCATAGGCATTTCCCTGATTCCAGGGGTCCAACCATGATGCGTGGGGCTGTTTCGGGGTCGGGGGGGATCCCTCCAGTGGAATGGCTTTCAACTTCTCTTTTCTCTCTCTCTCTTTTCCCCCCTTCTCATCTCTACCTCTCCTCTTTCCCCCTCTTTCTTATTTTTCTGATTGATTTAACAAGATGATGTTTTGCCTGTTTAATTCATGCTGTAGCAGGGTCCCTCGGGGGTCGTACTCCCAAGGGAAGCACTCGATGTAGGCTTTCCTGTCCTGTTAGATACCTAGAGACTTTTTATATTTTAGAAGTGAGGGTTGGGGAGTGATTGGAGAGCTCCGATCAGGCATAGTGTGCTCCCAATCGGGGTGCTGTCGGTCTCTCCTCCCTCCCCTTCCCCCAACCAGTCCATATCTCCGGGTTATAAGGTTCGCGCTAACGAAAGTTGGTATAGGAAGGCTTTACTGTACTGTATTTACCAGAAACATGCTTATATCTACAGTCACAAGTTTGATTTGTTACCCCAAGGGGGCTCGCATTTGTCTGATGTATAATCCTGCATTTAACGCTGATGACTTGTAAACCCCTTTTTTTTTCTGAAAATTCAATAAAATACTTTGAAAATGTTTTCAGTAAATGTTTACATTCTTTCGAGTCCTGATTAGAATAAGCCTGCCTATGTAACGCCCCTTGTTACGATAAACCTACAATTGTAATATTAATGTGATACCTACGTAATCATGTGCATAAAAACCTTCAATTGCGTCATAATAAAGCAGAACAGGGGCGTGGCCTGGACGAACTAGGAGATGGCAGCTTGAGAGAACAGCTCCCGCCGTTGCATCCCATATCACCGATTTTACGGAGGTAACTTTCCCTTTACACCCACGAGATATAATGGGAACGTCTTCCCGTCACACATCGGCCTCCAGGTCCCGCTCACCCCGCGAAAATCCGGGGAATCCGAGTCAAAATATCCCTGAAATGTTCAGGACACAGAGAAGCAATATGGCGCCGTCCCGCCACAGCTCCTCACAGGACTCAGGAACACACACATCGGGACAAGTACCCACGCCTCAGGGACCATATCCCCTAACCTCGGGAATGACAGAGAACCCTCAACACCCCGGTCTTAACATAAATGACCTAAAAGCAATCGCTAACGATATTAAAGATACTCTGTCAGCCGCCATTGCTGAACTCAGAATGGATATTCATACACTAAATGACAGGGTGGCAGACGTTGAAAAAACCTCTGCTAAACATGACACGGTCCTCCGCAAAGCCACAAGGAAAATAGACACACACACCCTACAGCTTAGGGAAGCTCAACGCCGCATTGAGGACCTCGATAACCGCGGCCGCAGGCATAACCTCAGGATACGAGGCATGACAGAAGCTATTGATGCTGAACACTTATCCCCTGCAGTATCTGAGCTGTTTAATGGCCTACTTGACAGACCACCTCAAACCAGAATTGACATGGAAAGGATCCATAGGGCGCTGCGCCCAAAAGGCAGAGAAAATGACCCCCCCAGAGATATTATCTGCTGTATTGTAGATTACCAATTAAAAGAAGCTATCTTGAAGCAGGCGAGAAACAAACATCCACTACAATACCAAGGCGCACATATCCAGATCTTCCAGGACCTATCAAGCATCACCCTACAACACCGCAGGGATCTCAAACCGCTGCTTGATGTCTTACGCACCCATGGAATTCTGTATCGGTGGAAATTTCCGTTCTGCCTAGCAGCCACTCATCTAGGCCGCACGGCCTTCCTCAAAGTGCCGGAAGACTTACCGTACTTCTGTGACAGCCTGGGCATACCCCTGGTGGAGGTTCCAGCATGGTATGCGGAATTCCGCCATTACACCAGTGGGAAACAATCTCCTCACGCAGAACCGATGGAGGCGCAAGGCTCACAATATCGCCGACGGAGATCCCCATCAGCCGACCGTACCCACGCGACTTCTCAGGGACCCCAGCGCTGTAACGGCCACATGACCTCACCAAGGGCCCGGAGAGCCCGTAGAGACTATTAAGGTCCGTTACACTATACAAATTCTCGGAGCCCCCAATCACACTGACGGGTTCCATGGCTCCCCGCAGCAGCCACGCTCCCCTTTGTATAACGCGGAGACCGTCCCAAGATTTCCCCACTACTGTCTCTCTTTCTGGACTTTTACCTGTCATCACAAAGTTGGCATCTACCAGGAGAACACCTTCCAACCTGCCCACTCCTGGCATATCGCTTACCTGCTAACACTTTTGGCTGTTGTAAACCTGGCGCATGGAGATCAGCAGTGCCCCTCGGCTGCTAGGACGTTAGCTCCCATCAAACAAGAACGATCACCCGAGCCTCTGGAAAACAGACCTCCTCTTTCAGCACCTACGCCAGACAGTCTTCAGACAACAGCTCGGCGAACAACTGAAAACTGCACACCCGGATAATACTTCTCTACAGTCAAGCTGTCGTTTTTATTTCACATATGGGCTTAGGTAATGTTGAACTGTTAAATGTTTTGACAGGGGTACCATTGCTCACATAAAGATTAGAGGCCATAGTTCCCCGTTGGATCTGTTTTGTTTGGCTTATCTATGTATGGGCACAGAGATCATTTCTCCGTGGTACTGCATGCTAGAGATTAACAACCGATCTCCAGAAATCACTTAACCTGTGCTGTGACAGGCCCAACCCCCAGCCCATCCCCACACATATCGAGTAAGCGACTCTGCATAAGTCTAATGCTCGCTTTAAACCCCTCCCCCCCCTCCTTAACTAACTAACTCCACCTCCCTCGCGGCTACCCCTTCGCAAGCTTCCCTTCGGCTACACTAATGCTTTCAAGGGACCAGTACGCTATCGGCCACAACTCAATGACACGAGATCATTACACCACGCTGACCTCGATGTCACGTGGTGTATATCTTTCCCTATATGTTCCATCACAGACGAATTTTATACTGTGCTTCCCTCATTTAATAACACACCCCCTGTCGACACAGTCTCACAGGCTGGATCTCTGGAGAGTTCAAAACATACATGGTTTATTATCTCCGCATCACCCCATGATGCGGAGATGAAATTATCGTACAAAATGACAGGGATTGACGAGGGGGGGATAACGGGGGCTATTCTTTAATATAGTTAAAAAAAAAAAAAAAAAAAAAAAAAAAAAAAAAAAAAAATTATTTAGTAAGCAATACAATGGGGGGGGGGGGGAAAAAAAAAAAAAAAAAAGGGAAAAAAAAAAAAATTAATTAAAAAAAATAAATAAAAAATAATATAATAAAATATTATATACCTAAATCAAACCCGAGAAAACTATGATAAGAGACCACGGCCCTACGGCAGAATACATTGGTTCATTAATACATACGTAGAATCTGGTTTTGTTGCTAGTTATGTTTTGTTTTGAAATTATCCTTTTAGTACTGTTTAAACGAAGGTTACATTTTCTTCTTATCACTTATTGTCCAGCGATCTGTACACAGCCAGCCACATAGACAACCCTCTTCATGACTTACCCCACTATGCTGCAGACAATATTACACGATCTTCACATCCATCAACAACATACTATTGATTTAGATGACAACTACCCCTTCGGGACCCGATCCCTGAGGTTTCCAGTATCTCAATCATTTTCATCCTCACCTATCCCGATTATCACATCCCTGCAAGGGAATAGATATCCTTATTCACCCTTCCACCTATTGGCGCGCAGACAAAGCACCTTTAAGTGATCATCCACTCAAGTCCGGCGGTTATCTCTATATGTATAGGCATACTCGTACTTCTCACTAGGATCATCTCCACACATGCGACTTCGTGGATCGCAACGGCGGGACATATCCCCCTTACACAACTCATAACCTATCTCCTACGTTTGGTTCATCCCAACCCCACATCAGTGCTGTATGAAATTCCAGTTCCCGTTTTGTTCGAATTTCCAGAGATACAGCACTGTACGAATCTGACCTATCTCGATATAGGATAGGTTAGTAAGGTGTACCTCTCCCTTACCCACATATCCCAGCCCAATCCATCTTGTATCTGTGCGTCTACTACTTCTCATTACCGGTACTATACTGTAAACATAGGAAATTCACTTATTACTGGTCACGTTTCTCAATAAGACACGCATACCTCCAACCTGACATGGCAGCTACAAACTCCCTTCAACATGGTAAACACGACCCTCAAACACCTCAGAAGGAATTAAAGATTAAGATATGTTCACTGAATATCAGAGGACTAAACACTCCGGAAAAGAGGTCACAACTCCTCTACACGTTACAGAGACTCAAAACACACATAGCTTTCATCCAGGAGACACATTTTCGAACAAATAATATCCCCAAACTAGGTAATTATAGATATCCCACTGTCTATCATGCTTCCAATGACACCTCAAAAACGAAAGGTGTCTCGATTTTAATTTCAAAAAACTGTCCCATACATATTTCAGACACTAAACAAGACCCCAATGGCAGATACCTTTTTCTCAAAGGTACCTTGTACAACAAACCCATCACCCTGGCAAATATATACGCTCCTAACAAACAACAAGTCACATTCTTTAGAGAAACACTACAATCACTCACTGAATTTCACTCGGGGGTTCTGGTGGTTGGTGGAGACTTCAATGTCACGCTAAACCCACAACAGGATTCCTCCACAGGCACAACCTCGCTTCCCTACAGGGCACTCAGAGCCATTAAAAAGCAACTACAGGAATTGACCCTTCATGACACATGGCGTACCCTGCACCCCAACGATAGAGATTTTACTTACTACTCATCTCCCCACAACAAATATTCTAGGATAGATCACCTCTTCATTTCCCAAACTGACCTTCCCATGCTCCAACAAGCGACCATAGAACCTATGACAATCTCTGACCACAATCCCATCACAATCTCACTGACTTTCGCACTATCTCCACGGGCCCATTCGATATGGAGACTAGACGGCTCACTACTGACGGATCCCGATCTCACACAGCGAATCTCCACCCGACTTACCCACTACTTCCAAGACAACTCACTGGACGAACCTAGCCCACCCATCATATGGGCAGCACATAAATGTGTGGTAAGAGGAGACTTCATCTCCATTGCCGCTTTCCGCAATAAACAAAGAAGAACACATATTAATACCCTCTCATCCAAAATACATACGCTAGAAAGGGCACATAAACTGTCTCTAGCCACTAAATCCTTCGAAGAACTGTTACAAGCTAGAGAAGCTTTGAGAGAAGAAATGAACAAAGAAATACGCCGCAAATACATTTTACAGAACAAACTATACTATGAATTCGGCAATAAATCAGGGAAGCTATTAGCGAAAGCGCTGCAACATAAGAAAGCTACATATAACATACATGAAATTAAGAACTCAGCTGGGAAATCATTTACGTCACCAGACGACATAGCCACGCAATTTGTGGACTACTTTACAAAACTCTACAACTTACCACTCCCAAAATTGACTAACAACGACCAAGACAGACAGGCTGCCATATCTGCATTTCTAGCACAATATGGCTTACCACCTATCTCTACCGAGGACTCCAAGACCCTTGACTGCCCCATTACCGTAGAGGAAACAATGACGGCATTGAAACAGCTCAAAACAGGAAAAAGTCCCGGTCCGGATGGACTTACCGTCGGATACTATAAAACATTTCAAGATATACTCGCCCCCCAGTTCACGAAAGCTTTTAACTCATTGGCCTCGTCCACACAAGGCAACAAAGACCTGTTAGAGGCACATATCACCCTCATACCAAAACCAGGTAAAGATGCTACTTTAGTCACCAATTATAGACCCATATCCCTCCTCAATGTAGATTTAAAAATATACGCGAAAATTTTGGCCAACAGACTTCTCCCTATCCTCCCTCAATTGATCTCACTGGACCAAGTTGGTTTTGTCCCTGGTAGGGAAGCCAGGGATAACACCATAAAAGCCATCCTCATACATCACCATCTTTCCTCGTCTTCCCCTGCCAAACAACAAGGTTTTCTTTTATCGCTTGATGCGGAGAAGGCGTTCGACAGGGTGGCATGGGACTACATGTCCGCAACGCTACGAGCCTTGGGATTGCCAACGCTCTTTGTACAAATGATACTAACATTATACTCATCCCCCACGGCTAAGATAAGAGTTAATGGTCGCCTGTCGAACGCCTTCTCCGTCTCGAATGGTACCCGTCAGGGATGCCCACTGTCACCCCTCATTTTTATTATCACCTTAGAACCGTTGCTACGTAAAATCAGGGCAAATCCAGATATAAAGGGAATTGTTATAAACTCCAAACAATACAAGACTGCAGCTTACGCTGATGACATTCTCCTTTTCCTCTCGGAACCCCTGATCTCCATGCCCAATCTATTAAAAGACTTTGATACCTTCCACAGCCTATCCAACTTTAAAATTAATTTCACAAAATCCAAGGCGCTTAATATCTCCCTTCCACAGAAGACAGTGAAGCAATGTAAGCTAAACTTCCCATTTCAATGGGAGCCCCACGCCCTTACTTATTTGGGAATACAAATACCGACACATTTAGATGACCTATATGATAGCAACTACCTCCCGATCTTTACTACTATACAAAAAGACCTCCTCAAATGGACCTCGGGTCATTTCTCCTGGTTTGGAAGGATTGCTATCGTAAAGATGAATATCTTACCCAGAATATTGTACCTTCTACAGACCGTCCCAATCAAACTTCCACCCTCCTTCTTCAACACATATAAAAAAATTTGTAGACACTTCATATGGACAGCGAAATCCCCTAGACTGAGCTGGGAAAAATTAACCACCCCTAAAAATAAAGGTGGCCTGAGTCTCCCAGACATTTTGAAATACCAATCCGCATGCCACCTCACAAGGATAATTGACTGGCATATCCATCAATCCACTAAAGATTGGGTTGACCTTGAAGATTCCCTTGCACCACTTCCTCTTACCCATCTACCTTGGATTAATTCTCGAAATGCACCGACAGCATACACTTCGCACCCCCTAACGGGACCTACACTGACCACCTTTAGACAAGTCTCCCATACACTTCATTGGCAACCTTCCCCAGGACCGCTCACCCCCTTAGTTGACAACCCTGATTTTGAACCTGGAATACAACCACGCGCCCAATCTCTTCTACAAAAGAAAACACCGCTTAGATCCTCACAACTTTTCCAGAACGGACAGCTGCTCCCCTTTCGTTCACTACTCTCTCAACTTCCGGAATACAACATACCATTCTTTAAATACCTCCAAATCAGACACTTCCTGAATGAGGCCAGACCTATCTCCCAGTGGTATAGAGACCTAACAACATTTGAATCACTCTGCACCAGCTCTTCGCCACAAAAACACCTTATTTCAGAAATATATTCACTTCTCTTCAGTAAACATGACCCCAAAATAAATACAACTAATCAAAAATGGGAAATGGAATTAGGCTTAGATCTTTCTTCTGATGATTGGGTAAACATATATGACCATATCCATAAAGGTTCTGTCAATGTGTCTGCACAGGAAAACTCCTACAAACTCTACTCGAGATGGTATAGAACACCAGATATTATACATCATTATCACCTGTCTATCTCACCCCTTTGTTGGAGATGCAACGCCGCCGAAGGTTCTTTGCTCCATATATGGTGGAATTGTCCACGACTCCAAAAATTCTGGCAAACGGTTCATGAAACGATAACGCGTATCACGACTTATACCCTTTCCTTTACGCCATCGCAATACCTACTACATCACTCATCAATTCCACAATACGCATACAAAAAATCCCTGGTACTCCATCTCGTGAACGCTGCTAAACAATGCATACCAGTATTATGGAGAAGCTCTGACCCGCCTACCATAGCATTGTGGTTCAAACGAATCGATAAAATATCTGAACTGGAAAATTTAATTCATCAAGCCAGCGACAATCCCTCTAAATACGGAAAGATTTGGGCATGCTGGACGCACTTTAGGGCTTCTCCAGAATACCAAGAGCTCCTCCTTAACTCATAATACTACGTTCGCATATAGGACAGACTCTGTGGTTTATTGTGGATGCCATGTTGGTTACTTTGGTACCGGGTATATAACATTACCGATGCGAGAGTTGTGCAACCCCTAATATGTAACCCTGACATACTAGTAGACCACTCACTAATGAGAAATTCCTAGAAACAAAAAGACCGCACTCAAGAATCTACGTACCAATTCTTTCCTGACAAGTGCTCTATTTTATTTACTTGGGCTCCCCTACCCCTTGCAAAGCAAAATATTAGACACCTCGCAATTCCACTTCCTTGGTATAGGCTTGGGGTGGAACACTTCAGGTATTGGTAGATTTATAACTTTGATATGCTTTGAGCGACCTTTCTTGCAGTATCCCTCGCACAGTATGATCCCATTAGGGGTGCGAGATGGATCACTGACATCTCTCAATCTACCTACCAGACACAGTCCGTCCTCAAGGCCTAATAAATACACTACAGTTAAATACTGATTTTACTTTACTGTTACTTACAGCTCTCTCTTTCGAATTGTTCTGACCTTCAGTATGACTATTTCTACATGTAAAACATCGCAATTATATGAATTATACTGTTTATATACGTGCACTGTATTTTGTTTAATGTGCTCCTGATTGACACATCTGTGTTGACTGTACCTTAAGATAAATGTTATTGTACCATTTATTGCTTCATCAATAAAAATTATTTGAAACAAAAAAATAAAGCAGAACAGTAATTTGGAAAGATGCGGAGCGTATATTTTGTGTCTGTTCCCTACTGCAGTAGTTATTATTAATTTGGAACCACTAATCAATATGAGGATAGGAGTTGCCTATCATCAATTTAACCGAGTCAGCATGGCGAGCTTTGCCTTAGGAGGGGATTCCAGGTGACCCTGAGTATCCGAAACGAGGAGCTTGAGACGATCCGGGAATTTCTGATAATCAGCCGGCTGAGGTAAGCCTTTTGCTTACATTTGAGTTATCAGACTTCCTTGATCGGTAAGGCATTTTCGGGACAAAGGGTACCTATTTTACTCCCCTTAATCGAACTGTATTGATTGGTGGTTATATGTTATGTTGTCGCTGTCTATTGTCCATTGGAGTGTTATAGATAAGAAAGGGAAGAATAGTACTGTTCACAGGTATATGTAGTACATCTGCTAGATAAAGTAGTTTAGAGGCAAGAGGGTATAGGCATATGTAGAGAAGACTGGCCAGTCATTATGGGCATTGAATTATGTAAGGGAATGAAGGGTAAGAGACCCTCAAAAATGCCCAGCGCAAGAGGAGCACTATATATGAACCAAAGGTGCGGTTCCGCCTATACTGAGCCCCTAGATTAATGGTTAGAGTGGACATGGATCCACAATGGGTAACTGGGTTACCAAGGTCCACAGGGATTAAGAATCATGCAGAGTAAACAGCTAGAGAAACAGCTATCTATGTGAGCAGGATGGATCAAGGGTGACATTAACACTAGACAGAAAGGGACATTTTCATGTTAAGTTGTGGGATGAATTTGGGGTCAGGCACTACAACTAGTAAAAGTCAGAAACAGAGAAATGAGAATTAAAACAGAATACTTTATATGTTTTCAGAGAGGGAAGATGGGATGAGCATTCTGGCTGCCCGTCTGATCATAGAAGCTAGATATAAAAGATATCTGAACAAAATAAGGAATGCAGAATTTAGGCAGGGAAATATTAATGAGAGTTAAAAGAAAGTGAGAGAATGATATGCATGTGTTGTGTACAAATGGGAAAATGTAAGCGATTTTAGAGAGATATTGATGTATGTGTGTGCGAATGCTGGGACCTTTAGTTCTATTGCTTGTGTGTGTCATGTATGCAGATGTGACCCCCTCCTTTGTGCTCTCCTGAAAGAATCTCCCTGAGAGGTCAGTGATAAGCTGGAAGGACACCATGCCAATTCCAGTTTTTTTAGACAAAACATTTATAACAAAATGTGCCGGGTTAACGAATCTAATGGTAAACAATGTGATCACAATTATTTTGAATCTGTTTTCCAAACATGGTAAAATAAAGGTTACATTTAACTGTGTATTACACAAATTGAATATCCTTCGATAGTGGAAACAGTGCATTTAAAAAAGGGAAATTAAGTAAAATTAAGTAATAATGAGTATTAATTTCTAATATGAGTTTAACAATTGTATAGATATATTGAAACTGGTTTAGACAACCTTTGGTTGGAAATGAAATCCAGGTTATTGGGGAAATTTGTAAAAATGGGATTAGTTTAGATTAAGATAACAAGTTTGTAATTTTACATTTATACAATAAGCCCTTATTGAGAGAAAAAAAAGATTAAGATGAGGTTGTTATTTGGAATAAAGCTGCCCTAATATTTAACAATGCCAAGATGGATGGGATACATAAGAAGTTTTTCTACAAAAATGATATTGTAAGGTTTTTGATGATAACTTGATGTGCGGTCCATGATGTAAGAGTAATAATAAATAAAATTTAAATATAACAGACCCATCACATCAAATCCACACACCCTGTTAGGATAGATGCCACCTGCAGTCAGTTGTTTTATAGTTTTTGATGCTTTCTGGTCCATCATACAGATTGTTGATCCTTTTGTTTTATTTATTTTTATTTTTGAAATCCAAAGCAGAATGTGTGGATTGTGAAATGATGTGCCCCTTTTCCTTGTAAGTGCAGTGGTATAAGCAGAAGAATATTTTGGATTTATGGACATCTCTGCATGACCGCAGGGTATTGTTATCATTTATTATAATATTGCCAGGAAAAAGTTGTGTTTTGAAACATGAAACTGGAGTTCTTACACAAACAGCATGATAGAAAACAAGCTATTGTAATATATTTATGCAAGCTGGACCCAGTAATGAAGGGTTCATCCCGATATATCAGAGCTGTAGCTTTTATGCAAAGGTGCTATTAGACAAAGTTAGATATTGTTTTGGTCAAACATTTAATTTTTAATGGTCCGACATTCTGCGCAGCAAATATACAGCTAACTAAATGTCTGTCTAATGAAAGGTTTAAAATATGAGTTTGTTTATGTACAAATCTAACAATGAAAAATGCGTACATTTATTCAAAAGAAAGGAAAAGACGCATGTGTTAAATTGATGGTGTAGGAATCAGCTGCTGTGAGCCCAGTGCAGGACACACTCCCTGAAGACCCAGATATTACATTTTTTGTAGATTTGAGTATGCAGTTTATCACCCAGAAGGATACTCTGTATTCAAAGTCATTGGATCCTTTTTGCCCAGCTCAAGAAGCAGAGCTTCATGTTTTAGCAAAGCCTGTGAGCTATAAAAAGAGTGTATATTTATATAGATAGTCAAGATATAGAGAGCTTTTGGTTCCATTTTAAAGGGCCAGAAGTTTGTTTTTACTTCGGCAGGTAAACCAACCAAGCATGCCAAGTTAATTTGATCGGCTGTTTTCAGCCTTCCAGGTTCTTGCTGAGGTAGCCATATTAACCATCACACATAGAAGCAGACCAGGTGACTAAGGATGCTGCATTTACACCCCCTGACACTTGATGGGTCTGTGCAATTCACAGATTCCACCCTAGTTCTGGCCCAGTATAGCTGGGATTAATAATTCAACTTTAAGGACCCCAGAACAAGAAGAACAAGTGGTCCACAGGGGGCAACTTCTTATGAAATAGGACTTTGGAAAAGGTGATCATTTATGTCTGCCAGCCACTCTTTTCCCTCCAGCTTGACACATGGACCGTGTCATCAGTCACAAGCAGTTTTGGCTGCCTTAGTAAATGAGCGTGGGATAGAGCCAGGGTTCTCCACAGTTGTTTTTATAACATACCACTTCTTGTTTTACCTGTTACCAAAGGTGTTACCAAAAGCTGAACATCCCTTCCAGATATTACAAAAAGATATATCCAGATGCCCAAGTCAGGATCTTACAAGTATGCATTTTGTCTGTATGGACATGTTTTTTGGATGTCCAGTGGCAAATGCTACTGCAAAGGACACAGTAAAAAGTGTTATCAGAAGTAGTTTGTAAGTACAGAGTGCCAGAAAGTACAGAGAGTAACAGAGGAAATCATGTTTTATAGGAGAGTCCTTAATAAAAGTTTTAAGGTTTTATTTTTACACCCCTTACTGTCTACAATGTAGCAGACAAAGTAGAGTAAAAAACTAGAAAACTCTTGCCTGAATGTTTTCTTATATTTTTTCAAGCCCCTAAGGGGGATGTTGGACTCTCTCCCTATGGGATTTGGTTTGGGAGTGTGTTACTCACTTGCTTATATTTTGTCTCAGCAGCTGAAGTCCTTCATTCGGATCTCACAGAGAATGTTGCTGATCTTTTAAGGTTTTTTGACAAACTCATTTATGTGTTTTCTCCCCAATTCCAGATCCTAAAAGTTTGGAAGGATCTAAAACTAAAGCCAGGTGACTTGTGGATTGTTAAGAGACATTTATATATAAGGAAATGTTTGGAGACTCAATACAGCATCTATTTCATGTACAGTTTTTGCAAAACGTGAAGAAAAAGTCACCTGGATCCACACCAGACACGGCAAAAATGACTAAATTAAAGAAATCTCTGTGTTTGATTTGTTTCCCTCTTGTGATCACAGTCTAGGGTACTTTTTGATTCAATTACTTTAATTGTAAGGGATTTATATATATATTTGAAAAGTAGTTCAGCCATGTTGAAGTCATATTTTGTCTTTTGTACGTCTTCCATTTTATGTAGAATTGTCTGTGTTTACATGTGCTGATAAGTCAGCATGCTCACAATTAAGCTAGAAGGCCATTCTGGCCACAGGAGTGTACAGCCAGTACTCTGTAAATATGTCTTATCAATCATTTGTTTTTCACAATGAAAAGTCATTTGGTAATGAAACAGTTGCTCAGCTATTATTTTCTCCACAATGGAGTTTTTTGCCTCTTTGGCCAGGACTACCTCCACCTAAGCGTGTGGAGGTTCCAGGTTAAAGGTGATAGCAGGTATGGTTGGTGATCAAAATATTGATCAAAAGAGGGGAGACTGTAATGGAAATTTGTAAGTTCTGTATATAATTGTATTGTATTTTGTATGTATTGCACATTGCCCTCACTGTGCAACAGCACTAATAATGTTTTCAGTAAATGTTTACATTCTTTCAAGTCCTGATTAGAATAAGCCTGCCTATGTAACGCCCCTTGTTACGATAAACCTACAATTGTAATATTAATGTGATACCTACGTAATCATGTGCATAAAAACCTTCAATTGCGTCATAATAAAGCAGAACAGTAATTTGGAAAGATGCGGAGCGTATCTTTTGTGTCTGTTCCCTACTGCAGTAGTTATTATTAATTTGGAACCACTAATCAATATGAAGATAGGAGTTGCCTATCATCAATTTAACCGAGTCAGTATCAAACATTTTTCTTTCGGCCTATAAAACACCATTGTTTGGGCCATATGTATTTGCCCACATTGTTTAGGGCCTACTTGTCTGAAAATAATTTGGTTGTGTAGATGGGTTTGTTACTAGAATGAAATGCAAACTAGATTCTGTGTAAGGAGAGGACACTCAGCAGCTGTTTAGACATCTGGACGCTGGAGCACTAGTGTGGGACACAAGAACACCCTTTTTATTAGGGGGCCCATACAGGTGCTCCAGTGTATACTATAGGGGTGTTTCCATCTGTGAAGCTTGTACAAAACAGGTAAATTATTGAAGCTTGACAAAGGACACTAAAAATTCAACATCTTGGAACTCAGCCAAAATAGACAATTGTACCCCACTTCCAAGCAATGTTTCATATTTATAGTTCTTCCCTCAAATATCTGTGTGCTAAGTATACCATTTTTTTTAACATAGGGGAGAAAAGACTCGGAGGACACCCCTCATCTGAGGAGACCAGAGACCCCCCACCTCTGGAAGAAGGGGAAATCCAACCAAGACAAGAAGAGCAGGAGGAGGAAGACGTGGTGGAAATTGGCACCACAACAGGTGAGTGTCTGCGACCACAGGCTCAGGTAAGAGATGGATGCCGGCATATTTATAATACATGTTTTTTTTTGTTTCTATCTTTTTAGGTGATCGTGATATTGTGGATCCAGATCCTTTCACCTCGGAAAGTGCACAGATCCTGATTGGGGAGATCATGGGGTGTAATAGGGACTTGGAAAACATCAAGAAAAACATCAATTATGTTCTTCAAAAAAATAAAAACATCATTGATGTTTTGGGGAGAGTTTAAAACCCCTCCAAATCCCTTTGTTTTTTGGTGTGCTACAATTTTAAAATTTTTTGTCAAATAGTAGAAAAGCCAAATTTTGAAGAGGCACACAGTGTGTCAACACGTGCTATCTGCCATCACGGGAGATCAATGGACGCGTTTTGGGGGTGCAACCCCTTCCTCAATAATAAAGTAGCTGAGAGGAAGGGGTTGCTCCCCCAAAACACGTCCCTTGATCCCCCATGATGGCAGCTAGCACATGTTGACATTCGGCTATTTGTGTGCTTCTTCAAAATTTGGCTTTTCCGGGGATGACTTCACCCCATCTGAACGCAATATCAAACACAGTTTCTAAATACTCATGTCTGATATTGCCTTCAAGTTCTACCAAATGTGAACTTTGTAAGTTCAAGATTTGTGTCTTTCTTGTTGGTTTTAAACATGCCTGTTTTATCTTAAATGGACATTTCTACTTTTTATAATGCGACCCCAAAAATTGTTATACAACAAACATGTTGGTTTGTTTTAAAAACCTTTTCTAAATGCACATGTGATTGTGCTGGTATTAAAAAGATTGTTAATCAAGAATGTGTGGATTATTGTCTCAACGCTCCAACACTTTTGTGGTGCTTTAATTGCTGCTTTCTGTGACAATGGGGGTTATTTCCTAAGGGCAAATCCACTTTGCGCTACAAGTGCAGTTTCAAGTGCACTTGTAGTGCAAAGTGTCTTTGCCTTTAGTAAATAACACCTAACAGTGCTTTGTAAGGTTACACAATCACGCCATTTTCCGGACTCAACACATTTCTGTCAGGGTCAGCTAAAACAAACACAAGCAGTAAATGTCACCAAAGATTTGCTTAATTTTTTTTTTTTTTTGAAAAAGGTTTCACACATTGTCGACCATATTGATAGCCCCCCTACCCACAAAGAATTCAAGGTATCTTAGCCGGACATCACGGGCACTCAGGGAGGGCAAGCCAGGACGGCCAGGACGGCCACTTTCAAACGCCATTAGGGTTGGTTCATTTTGAATTCCCACCTCAGGCCCAACTGAGCCAGCATAGTTGGCAGAATGTTTCTGTAAAAAGTTGTGTAGAACACAGCACGCCAGATAATATGATTCAGTTTATACTCCGCCATATGTATGGGTGTAAGAAATAGGCGGAACCGGCTGGCCATGATTCCAAACGTGTTCTCCACCACTCTTCTGGCACTGGCCAGCCAGTAATTAAAAACCCTCTGTTCCGGGGTGAGGGTCCTCATCGGGAATGGCCGCATAAGATGGTCCCCCAGCGCACAGGCTTCATCCGCAACAAAGAAAAATGGGAGACCTTCCACATTGTCTTCTGGAGATGGCAAGTCCAAGCTGCCATTCTGGAGATGCCTGTAGAACTCCGTCTGGGCGATGACTCCACCATCGGACATCCGGCCATTCTTCCCCACGTCCACATACAGAAATTCATAAGTAGCCGACACCACCGCCAACATCACAATACTATTGAACCCCTTATAATTATAATAGTATGACCCCGAGTTGGGTGGTGGGATGATGTGGATGTGTTTCCCATCAATTGCCCCTCCGCAGTTAGGAAAGTCCCACCGTTGGGCAAAGTGGGAGGCCACAGTCTGCCATTCCTGTGGCGTGGAAGGAAACTGTGGAGTAAAACCAAAAAAAATAGTCTTTTTGCACATAAACATGGAAAACAGATTAGACACAAACATTCTTGGCCAACATCAAGATAACATTTCAAAATATATGGATCCAAACTGCGCTTAGGGTACGTCTATAGGGTCAGAAACCACAGGTTGCTGCCTCCCTTACACAAAGTCCCTGGTAAGGTTCTTTGCAAAGCGTATGAGAATAAAGAGTTAGGGTATATTGGCGCTACCTACAAAATTATATACTGGGATAGCCTAAATTATAGCAGCCCTTGCTTGTAGTTATATAGTTATTATATATTATTATATAGTTATATAGTTATTATAGTTATACTATTATATAGTTAGTAAGAAGGTACCCAGGAGGAGAGAAACCTTTAAATCTAAGGTCGATCAGAAAGAATACAAAATCAGAAATCTGATCACGTGCCATAGCACCCACGTGACCTATGTCATTGAGTGCCCTTGCCACCTCCAATATGTGGGTAGAACCACTCGGCCCTTATATGTGTGTATACGTGAGCACATCAAGAATATAAGGAAAGGTTTTCCTAAACACAATCTGTCACGTCATTTTGACCAAGTGCACAAAAGGGACCCATCAGGGCTAATTTTCTACGGGCATAGATTCCATAAAAGATCACTGGAGAGGAGGGAACAAGACCACCCTCATCTCACAGAATGAAAAAGCCTGGATATATAGGCTGAGGTTTACAGTTTGGAGAAGATTTTGGCTCCCTGGATTTGAGAGAACAATTCTGTGATGAGAGGAAGAGGATACCGATTTGGAACAGTTCCCAACAGGTCCCATTGACCTCTTGCCTGACACTACACCTCCTCGAGGGAGAGTCTTTCCACTGTCTGAGCCAGAGAATCTTGCCTTGCAAGAATACATCCAGGAAAACCTAGCTAAGGGTTTCATCCGTCCCTCCACTTCTCCCGCAGGAGCAGGATGCTTCTTTGTCCCAAAGAAGGATGGGGGACTGAGACTTTGTGTTGATTACAGAGGTCTAAATAAAATAACTGTTCCCAATCGGTATCCTCTTCCTCTCATCACAGAATTGTTCTCTCAAATCCAGGGAGCCAAAATCTTCTCCAAACTGGACTTAAGGGGAGCCTATAATCTGGTGCACATACGTGCAGGTGACGAGTGGAAGACAGGCTTTAACACCAAGGATGGTCATTACGAATGTCTTGTCATGACTTTCGGTCTCAGAAATGCACCAGTTGTCTTTCAGAACTTTATGAATGACATTTTCCGTGACATGTTAGGTCGCTTCATGCTTGTATATTTAGACAACATTTTGATATATTCTCTTAATCTTGAAACACATCAGAAACATGTCTGCTCGGTATTGGCCAGATTAAAGACTCATTCCCTTTTTGTAAAGCCTGAAAAATGTTCATTCCATGTTAAACAAGTACCTTTCTTAGGCTACCTAATTTCTGACACAGGCCACACCATGGATCCAGCCAAGATTCAAGCCATTTTAGACTGGGCACCACCTTCAGACCTGAAGGCAGTTCAGCGCTTCCTGGGCTTTGCAAATTTCTATCGAAAATTCATTAAGAACTTTTCCACCATTACACATCCCATCACCTCTCTCACCAGGAAGACTCCGACTACCTTTAAATGGACTACTGAAGCCCTGGCAGCCTTCACTCAGTTAAAGAAAGCCTTTACCTCTGCACCAATCCTACACCATCCTGTTCCTGAGCTACCTTTTATTGTGGAGGTAGATGAATCTGAAGTAGGGGTGGGGGTGCTTTTGTCACAAAAGGATCCTGTAAATGCTGCCATCCACCCCTGTGCCTTCTTGTCTCGGAAATATTCCCCAGCAGAGCGCAATTATTATATAGGCAACAGAGAACTTCCAGCCATAAAGCTCGCTTTGGAGGAATGGAGACATTGGCTGGAGGGAGCTCGCTATCCATTCACAGTTCTGACTGACCACAAAAACCTTGAATACATACGTCCTGCTAAAAGACTGAACTCACGTCAAGCCAGGTGGTCATTGTTCTTCTCCAGATTTGACTTCACAATTTCATATTTACCAGGACCAAAAAACATTAAGGCTGACGCCTTGTCTCGCAGCTTTTTATCAGAGTCTCCTCCTCTGCTTCCTCCACAACCCATTATCTCTGAGGACAGGATTTTGGCTTTCACCCAGACTGACATCTCTGAGGCCTTGTTACCTGCACAGGCTGAAGCCCCTCCCTCCATTCCCTCCGGTATGCTTTTTTGTGCCCCTGGCTCTTCGTTTGCAGGTATTGCAGCAGGTACCTGCAGCACATCCAGGGTTTAGACAAACTTTTGAGATTATCTCTCGCGACCTCTGGTGGCCATCGATTAGGCAGGATGTGTTAGCCTTTGTCCAGGCCTGTGAAGTTTGTGCCAGAAGCATGAGCAGTACCTCTAAGCCGCCTGGTCTCATACGTCCTCTACCAATACCTACCTGTCCCTGGACCCATTTATCTATGGACTTTATCACTGACTTGCCTCTGTCCCAGGGATGTTCCACGATCTGGGTGGTGGTAGACAGGTTCAGTAAAATGGCCCACTTTGTTTCCCATCACTGTTGTCAAAAACCCGTACGCTCTTAGAGACTTGGAACAGGGGCCTGCATTCGTGGTTTGGCAGAATTAGCTTATTAAAAATGAGTATTCTACCTAAATTTTTGTATTTACTCCAAGCCCTACCAATTAGAATCCCCATATCCTATCTTAAACAAGTTAACGCACTTTTTATCAAGTTTGTGTGGGCGTATAAGAAGCCACGACTTTCTTTTCATTTAATGACTCTACCTAAACAACATGGGGGGCTAGCTTTCCCAGATATCCGAGCATACTATCAGGCAATCCACATAGGTAGAATTGTAGATTGGTGCTGTCATGGCCGATCTAAACTATGGGCTTTGATAGAACAGGCCCAAACATGTATCTCACTGTCAAAGGCCCTGTGGTGCTATGACCATCTCCAACCACCACTGAAAAGCCACCCACTAATAGGGACGACTCTAAAATGGCCCACTTTGTTCCGCTTCTGAAACTTCCATCTGCTAAAGAACTGGCATCTTTATTCATTAAACATGTTTTCAGGCTCCATGGGGCACCAGATAACATTGTCTCAGACCGTGGCTCTCAGTTTATAGCCCAGTTTTGGAAGGCCCTTTGCTCTCAGCTGGGGATTAAGTTATCATATTCTTCAGCATATCATCCTGAGACAAACGGCCAAACAGAAAGGACTAATCAGACTCTAGAGAAGATAGTACGTTGTCTGATGGCCAATGATGAGGTGGAGTGGGTCAACGTCCTGCCATGGGCAGAGTTTGCCTTTAATAATTGTGCCAGCACATCTACAGGGACCTCTGCTTTCTTCTGTGTTTACGGGTTGCATCCTCGTGTGTGCTCCTTTGATCTGCCACCCTCTGATGTGCCAGATGCCAACACCACAATTGAAAATTTCTCCAAAATCTGGTCCGATGTTAATCGTGCTATTTCTCACTCTGTGCAGGCTTTTAAGAAAATGGCTGACAAGAGGCGCTCAAAGGCACCAGGATATAAAGTTGGTGACAAAGTGTGGCTATCATCTAGGAATCTGTCCCTGCATGTTCCATCTAAAAAACTTGGCCCAAAATTCATCGGGCCCTATGAAATTTCGGAGATTGTTAATACTGTATCCTATAGATTAAAACTCCCCCCATCCATGCGCATTTCAAATGTCTTTCATGTTTCATTGTTGAAACCTGTTCATTCCAGCCTCCAAGTAAATGAACCAGAACCTATGGATGTGTTGGACAGTCAGGAATATGAAGTGGCATTTATTCTTGATTCCAGACGAGTGCGCAATTCCTTACAATATCTCGTTCATTGGAAAGGTTTCGACCCAGAGGATTGATCTGGGGTCCCAGCTCGTGATCTTCATGCTGATCAACTTAAGAAGAAGTTCCATCTTCGTTATCCAAGTAAGCCTGGGGGTGCAGGAGCAACCCCTCGAGAAAGGGGGGGTACTGTCAGTACTAGGATCCCTTTAGGACCCAGCACAACTCACCTGACACAGCCTTTGCCTGGGAAACAACAATGATTGGCCAGCTCACCTTTAAATCACTTGTATCAGCATTCAATCATTGCTTGTGTTAGAGTTTACCTTGTGTTTGATCCAGTTGATATCTGCTCTGTGTATTTCATGTATGACCCGGCTCGTTTGACCCTGTTTGCTTGCTTCTGATTCGGTACCGTTTGGACTCTGATCTTCCTGTGTATGACCCAGCTTGCCTAGACTACGCTTTGCCTGATTCTACTGTAGTACCTTCATCTGCAGCGGTGAACTACAAGCATCAGACATCTATCATCACCTGCAGCGGTGAACTACAAGCACCAGACACCATCTATCCTCATCTGCAGCGGTGAACTACAAGGTCCAGCAAACATCTACCTACATCTACAGTGGTGAACTACAAGTCCCAGCTGACCTGCTCTGCTCAGACCTGCTCATGGTATGTGCTCTTGTTCTTTGAACTCTTTGCATAATCAGAACACCTGAACTGTTATCTGTTATATGCTCCTAGCCTGACATGACCACAAAAGAGATGGGTATAGTGTGTATGGGTTTGGCAAAGTCAGCAGATAGATGATTGAGGATAGATAGAGAATTGGTATCAGCTGACTTACAGTTGGGGGGAGGGAGGGTTTCAAATGATTTGGGGACCCCCCAAAAAATCCTCTGGCACTCTGTCTGAATTTAAAGCACAAATCACATTTCAAAACATTTTAGGGGTGTTTGGGGTAAAGCACTACTATGGAGCTGATAGAATACATTGTTAAGTGACTACATGAGGTGAATATAGGGCCAGGAGAGCATGCTGGGGAGGTAAGTGAAGGCAAATATGTATGAAGGACAACAAAAATAATTACAAAAATATCAAGCATGCATGAGGACAAAGGGGACATTCACAGCATATTACAATCATGGTAATTAGGGAATGAGGAAAGAAATACAATATATTATCAAACATTAAATACAATAAAATGTGATATAAAAGGATAAAAATCTTACCTTCATATACTCCTTCTGCAGGACCTGGATGATGGCAGAACAGGTCTCTGGGATAATGATCCCCAGAGCCTGGGGGGAGATGCCTGTTGAGAACTTGAGGTCCTGCAGGCTTCTCCCCGTCGCCAAGTACCGCAGGGTGGCGACTAGCCTCTGCTCCAGAGTGATGGCTTTCCTCAAGCAGGTATCCTGCCTGCTGATATAGGGGGTCAGCGAAGCCAACATACGGTGAAATACGGGGTCCATCATCTGGAGAAAGTTCCTGAAATCATCAGGATTATTCTCACGGATCTCACGGAGCAAAGGCATATGACAGAACTGGTCACGCTGAAAAAACTACAACTTAAAAAACTCACCATTTCTTTTTCTAAATACCTTGGAATGTCTACTTTCCAAAAAGGGGGCATTTTGGGGGTATTTGTACTTTCCTGGCTTGTTAGTGTCTCAAGAAATGAGATAGGCCATCAGTACATCAGGTGTGATCAGGTGTGATCATTTTTTAGTGATTGGCACCATAGCTTGTAGACTCTATAACTTTCACACAGACCAAATAATATACATTGATTTGGTTATTTTTACCAAAGATATGTAGCAGTATAAATTTTGTCCAAAATTTTAAAGAAAAATTACTAATTTGCTAAATTTTATAACAGAAACAAAGAAAATTCATTTTTTATTTTTTACAAAATATTTGGTCTTTTTCCTTTTTAGCGCAAAAAAATAAAAAAGACAGTGGTGATTAAATACCAGCAAAATAAAAATCTATTTTTCTGAAAAAAGGGACAAAAAATTCATATGGGTACATTGTTACATGACTGAGTAATGGGGCGTACACACGGTCGGACTTTTCAGCTACAAAAGTCCGACAGCCCGTCCGACAAACTTTCGACAGACTTTTGGCAGACTTTCTAACGAACGGACTTGCCTACATACGATCACACAAAAGTCCGACAGATTCGTACGTGATGACGTACACCGGACTAAAATAAGGAAGTTGATAGCCAGTAGCCAATAGCTGCCCTAGCGTGGGTTTTTGTCCGTCGGACTAGCATACAGACGAGGGTCTGGCGGAGTTACGACGTAAAGATTTGAAGCATGTTCCAAATCTAAAGTCCATCAGATTTGCGACTGGAAAAGTCAGCTGAAATTCTGGGGAAGCCCACACACGATCAGATTGTCCGCCGGATTTGGTCCGTCGGCGTTCGTCGGACTTTTGTAGCCGAAAAGTCCGACCGTGTGTATGCCCCATTATTGTCATTCAAAATATGAGAGCACTGAAAGCTGAAAATTGGTCTGGTTACGAAGGGGGTTTAAGTGGTTAAAGATTCATGCAGTGAACTGAATTGAGAAAAAAGGGTATTGATTGTGAAAATTTTTTATTATTGCACTAACCCCAAATAATATGAAAATATTCCTAAAATGATTTAAACACCTTCACCCTTCACCATTTAAAAATGACAACATTATCATAAATGCCAATATCTGGACCACAACTGTACACACACAAAAAGTTACTGTATTTATTGGCGTATAACACTCACTTTTTCACCATGAAAATCGTGCAAATAGCGTATGTGTGTTAGACGCCAATACTTCAATTTTAGCTGCCTCAGTGGTGACAGGGAGGGAGCGCCGTCAGATTACATACAGTGAGAATCTGCTGTTTACTTGGCATCCTCTGTAATAGGAAGTCCCATCTCCTGGGCCACCATTGGACCACTGTTCTGTCTATCATAGGAGATTCTCCCTGTATGTAATCTTTCGGCGCTCGTGTCCCCCCCCCCCCCCCGTGCCCTCTAGGCTGCAGATGGGCATCAATCAGGCTGCACTGATGACAATGGTGAGGCTGCTGCATTGAAGGCAATGGTGAGGCTGCTGCATTGATGGAAATGTTGAGGCTGCTGCATTGATGGCAATGTTAAGGCTGCTGCATTGATGGCAATGGTGAGGCTACATTGATAGCACTTGTGAAGCTGCAGGTGGGCATTGATCAGATTGCATTGAATGCAATGGTGAGGCTGCAGATGGGCACTGACCCTTATTTTGCTTCAAAGTTCCTTATTTAAAATTTAAGTTTTTTTTCCTGAAACTTCCCTCTTAAAATGAATTTGCATGTTATATGCCTGTGTGTGTTATACAACCATAAATACTGTATTTATGCATCCAAACTCTGCCAATATAGAATGAAGTTAGGATATGCAACAACAAATCTCTTAATTATCATCTAAAATCAATACTGGCTATAAATGCCATTAGACAAGTTGATTTACACACAAAAATAGGAGAGATCAATGCCATCAAAAGTTCCCCACACTTAACCTCATGACCTCCAAAATTGCAATGCTGATATTAACAATTGCAAGATAGGTTAGTAAAACATTTACCAGAATTTCTACTCAGAGCATTTAACCACATCAATACAGGGCACTTTTACCTCCTTCCTGCCCAGGCCAATTTTTAGCTTTCGGTGCTCTCATATTTTGAATAACATGTACAAATTTTTTAGTTTCTATTGTGAAATTTTGCAAATACGTAAATTTTTCTTCATAAACTTAGGCCAAAATTGATACTGCTACATATCTTTGGTAAAAATGACCCAAATCAGTGCATATTATTTAGTCTGTGTGAAAGAGTCCACAAGCTATGGTACTTATCATTGAAAATTGATCAATCTTGATATACTGACTGCCTATTCCATTTCTTGAGGCCTTTGAAGTTGTAATTATTTTCCCACAATTCTTTTTTTTTTTTTTTTTCTTACAAAAAACGGCATATTAACAAGGTATTTCTCAGACAGGGCATAGGCATACTTGCAATTACACACCAAAACACATTCTGCAACTCCTCCTGAGCAAAGATATACCACACGCGTGAGACTTTTTCACAGCCTAGCCACAAGTTTTTGGAAAATGTGGAAAGAAAATGGAAATTTCTTTTTTTTTGCACAAGGTTGTCAATTTATAAAACATAGCATGTACATACCAAGAACTACACCCCGAAATACATTCTGCTATTACTCCTGAGTATGGAAATACCACATGTGTGAGACTTTTTCACAGCCTGGCCACATAAAGAGGCCCCACATCCAAGTAGTACCTTCAGGTGTTCTAGGAACATAAATTACACATATCATTTCCTGACTACCTATCACATTTTTTAAGGCCCCAAAACACCAGGACAATGGAATTACCCACAAAATTACCACATTTTGGCAAACACCCCAATGTATTTTCTATGAGGCATAATGAGTCTTTTGAACATGTAAATTTTTTCCACAAGTTTTTGGAAAATGTGGAAAGAAAATGAAAACTTTTTTTTATACAAACTTGTAAACTTGTAAGACATTTCTAACACATATGTAATCCTGTGGGTATAATTGAGAAAAAGGTGCCACTACTCAAAATACTGCCACTGTGCCTCTGGATAGATACAGAGTATGTTGAAGCTGCCACTTAAAAGGATAAAATATAAAAGCTGAATTTTAACTACTGGTCAATCTGGGATAATGACACAAAGTCAAAATAGCGGCGCTAAATGTTTGTGCACAAGGAGTATTAAATCCCCTAAAGTGACATGTGACTCACAATTTACAAATGAGAATATAACTGACATGTGCTAAAATATAATAAATGCTAAAGCACTAAATTGACAAATAGCACTAAACACCCTGTGACAAGTGAAGTGATATAATGTAGCTAGTGAAGCTACAAAAAAATAAATAAATAAAAAATTTCCCATAATATAAAAAATAAAGTCCATTTATTAAAGTCCACTATAGATCCTCTTCAATATTTTATGGACTTTATTTTTTATATTTTGGGACATTTTTTTTGTAGCTTCACTAGCTACATTATATCACTTCACTTGTCACAGGGTGTTTAGTGCTATTTGTCAATTTAGTGCTTTAGCATTTATTATATTTTAGCACATGTCAGTTATATTCTCATTTGTAAATTGTGAGTCACATGTCACTTTAGGGGATTTAATACTGCTTGTGCACAAACATTTAGTGCCGCTATTTTGACTTTGTGTCCTTATCTCAGATTGACCAGTAGTTAAAATTCAGCTTTTGTATTTCTAACACATAGCATGTGCATACCAAGAATTACACCCCAAAATACATTCTGCTACTCCTCCTGAGTATGGTGATACCACATGTAGGAGACTTGTCCAAAGCTTGGCCACATAGAGAGGCCCAACATCCAAGGAGCACCTTCAGGTGTTCTAGGGACATAAATTACACATCTAATTTCCTGACTACCTAGCACACTTACGAAGTCCCTGGAGCACCAGAACATTGGCAGAGATGTGGTCAGCAACAGCCAAAAGAATTCTCAAGGCAGCCGGCCAGGTTCTTCCCACCCAAATCTCTTTGAAGTCTCCGGACTCAAGACCCTGATCTGAGAATCACAAAACCAGGGAAAAAAAAAACAAAAACTGTTTTTCTCTACTCAGAACACTACTCTGAAGCCCCTCACATGTGAGACTCCTAGGTTATCTTGGATCCCACTACTACAGTAGTGGCTCTTTACCCTGATTGGTGGTGCTCTGTGTCTTTCACATGAACGGTGAGACTGGGAGGAAGTCATATGAGGTCCACCCAGAAAAATTAAAGGCCCGCTCAGTAGTCAATCTGCTATAAGCTTGGTGGGAAGAGGGTAATAATGCAAAGGAGCAGATAGTAACAATTATATCATGGGAAGAAGGCTGCTCCATCCCTGATACACTAGACAAATATATCTCCCATGGGACTTTGTTGAAGCAATAGAAATCACACAATTACAAATTGGTGTATAAAAAGTAAATAAAAAACTTTTATTGAACAACAGATTTTAAATTGGCTGGTCTAGACACTTCACATCCTGATCTTATACCATTCCTACAATATACATATACTGCAGGGATACATGAAATTATTAAAATAAATTGCATATCCACAAAGTCAACCCAACGTGTTTCAACTTATATAAAAATCAATGGCTATCAAGCAGAAGGCAACAGAGGCGGCTTGCTCGCATTCACTGAATTGAATCAAAGCATAGGAGCACTATTGAGCTGATCCATAACATTTTTTGAAAGGTATTATGATTTTTAGATTCTTATGGACATTTGTTATTAATTATAAGAATCAGGATGAATGTAGTGTTATATAATCTTGAAATAAACATCCAATAAAATGTATCAAGTCTAACAAGGCACAAATGAAACATGCCTAATGGAAGGGTAAGAGGCCACAAAATATATGTATAGAGTAGATAACCGCAGCAAAAGGAAAGCAATCTTCTATAAAGCCCTATGGTCAAACAAGAAAAAGAAGAGCTGTAGAGGGACATTCAAAGTTAAGATTTTTTGAGAGAAAGAGGGCTTTTTCATATTCGCATCCAGCATGGGTTGACAGCATGGACTCCACTGGCTGAATGTGAGAAGGGAGGGAGCTCTATATATATATACAGTGATGCAAGTCTGCTTGATTGCCCCCCCCCTAAAGCCATTGGCAATGATCTTCCCTGGTGCCCAATCACCTCACCGCCACCAGGAAGCGTGGATGGCTGCTGCTGACATCATGTGCTCCAAGCAGCACAGCCAAAATAGATGGTAACAACGCATGCGGAACTCGGCGGAGACACAAAGGGGACACCAACAGTACGGACATGTGCCCAAAAACTACCGAGAAGGATCAAGCAGGCAGAGAAGCAAGAAGGGGGAGAGCTCGTCCATTGGGCAGACACAAACCTCCCACTTCCACACTGGGGGACTGAAGAGCCCGGATGAGCCACCACCGAGCAGCTGCACCAAATGACCATAAACCTGATATCACATAGACACTAACAATATCAAATCTTGCAAGATTTATTGGATATTATGCAAAAAATTCACAATTAGAAAATCTTAAAACTGGTACAAAAGATATTTAAGAATAAAGGTGACAAAAGCAAAAAGAAAAACACAAATCCAAAAAATGATTAATCTGTTTACCTGATGCACAGCCCTTCAAAAAGGGCTTAAAGGTGATAGCATAATTTAACTCTGGAGGGGAAGTGGCCCTTAATTTGTACATCCATCTCTGTTCTGTTTGTAGAAGTATCTTATTCCAGTCCCCCTTTCATTGGGGTATATGTATTCTATTCAGTGCTGTGACTTTAATTTTTGGAAATTAGCACCCATGGATCTTCGGAACATGCCTTCCCAATGGTAACTCCGGGTTGCATGTTTGCATGCAAGGGATATGTCTATATAAATGTTGCCATGGTTTTTGTTTGGTTTTACCAACATAGAGAAAAACGCAATCGCATGTGATCATATATACTAGTCCCTGCATGCGAAAGTTTCCAAAATGTTTTAAATCAAATGATTCACCATTGGGAAAAATTAAATGACTTTTCCCCATAATGTAAGCACAGTAAGAGCACCCACCACAGGCAAAAGTACCACCTTGTCGACATGGATCGCCTTTCCTATTCCCAAATTCACTACTTACAAGTTTGTCCCACAATAAAACAGCCCTTCTAAAAGTAAGGGCTGTTCTTTCATTGATGAACTGCTTAATTACAGTGTCCTCAGCTAGAATAGGCCTATTCAAAATTCTTTTGATTTCTGATTCTTGATTGGTATGTCTCAAAATTATATGTGTAGATGGAAGATCACTAGTGACTTTTTTTTGTTTGAGTAGCTCCTCACGAGGGAATTTACTCACTTTATTAAAGGCTTTTCGAAGGCAAGTTTTACTATAGCCTCTTTCCAAAAATCTATTCTTTAATTTATCAGCTTCTAGTTTGAAGGTTGAGTCCATAGAACAATTCCTTCTCAGATACTGACTGAAAGGTATTGAGTTGACAAGACCGGTAGGGTAGAAGCTGTGAGCATGGAGTATGGTATTGCCTGGAGGACTCTTGGGCCCTCTCAGACGAGGAATATGTTGTCTATAGGGATGAGCTTTGAGTTCGAGTTGAACTCATGTTTGACTCGAACATCAGCTGTTCGCAAGTTCGCCGAACAGCGAACAATTTGGGGTGTTTGCGGCAAATTTGAATGCCGCGGAACACCCTTTAAAAGTCTATGGGAGAAATCAAAAGTGCTAATTTTAAAGGCTTATATGCATGGTATTGTCATAAAATGTGTTTGGGGACCTGGGTCCTGCCCCAGGGGATATGGATCAATGCAAAAAAAGTTTTAAAAACGGCCGTTTTTTCGGGAGCAGTGATTTTAATAATGCTTAAAGTGAAACAATAAAAGTGTAATATCCCTTTAAATTCCATAGCTGGGGGGTGTCTGTAGTATGCCTGTAAAGGGGCGCATGTTTCCCATGTTTAGAACAGTCTGACAGCAAAATGACATTTCAAAGGAAAAAAAGTCATTTAAAACTACTAACTACTCGCGGCTATTAATGCATTGCCAGTCCGACAATACACATAGAAGTTCATTGATAAAAACGGCATGGGAATTCCCCACAGGGGAACCCCGAACCAAAATTTAAAAAAAAATGATGTGGGGGTCCCCCTAAATTCCATACCAGGCCCTTCAGGTCTGGTATGGATATAAAGGGGAACCCCGGCCAAAATTTTAAAAAAAAATTACGTGGGGGTTCCCCCTAAATTCCATACCAGGTCCTTCAGGTCTGGTATGGATATTAAGGGGAACCCCGGCCAAAATTAAAAAAAAAAAATGATGTGGGGGTCCCCCTAAATTCCATACCAGGCCCTTCAGGTCTGGCATGGATATTAAGGGGAACCCCGCGCCAAAATTAACGGCGTGGGGTCCCCCCAAAAATCCATACCAGACCCTTATCTGAGCACGCAACCTGGCAAGCCACAGGAAAAGAGGGGGGACGAGAGAGCGCCCCCCTCCTGAACCATACCAGGCCACATGCCCTCAACATTGGGAGGGTGCGGGGTCACCGGGTGGCCCCGCCCCCCGTTATTTAAGAACCATCAGAAGAGGAGAAGCGTCACACAGCAGGAGCCTCACTCCATGCCATGGATGCGGAGCGGCCCGGAGAAGAAGATGAAGAAGAGAAGAAGATGAAGAAGAGAAGAAGATGAAAAAGAGAAGAAGATGAAGAAGAGAAGAAGATGAAGAGAAGAGCGGGAGCCTCCCTCCATGCCATGGTTGCGGAGCGGGCCGAGGATAAGAAGGAAAGAAGACGTCGCGGAGGAGATGCTGGACGAGAACACCAGAGGAAGAACCAGAAGAACCAAAAGAAGAACAAGATGGAGGAAGAAACCGAAGGAAGATAGAAGATAGAAGAAAGAAGAAAGAAGAAAGAAGAAGCATTTAAATAAAGGAATTGTCAAAAACTGTCTCTTGTCATTTTTAAAATTTTTGACACTTTTTTAGTGAAATGGTAGGGGTACTTTTGTACCCCCTTACCATTTCACACAGGGGGGGGCCAGGATCTGGGGGTCCCCTTGTTAAAGGGGGCTTCCAGATTCCGATAAGCCCCCCGCCCGCAGACCCCCACAACCACCGGCCAGGGTTGTGGGGATGAGGCCCCCTGACCTCATCAACATGGGGACAAGGTGTTTTGGGGGGCTACCCCAAAGCACCCTCCCAATGTTGAGGGCATGTGGCCTGGTACAGTTCAGGAGGGGGCGCTCTCTCGTCCCCCCTCTTTTCCTGCGGTCCGCCAGGTTGCGTGCTCGGATAAGGGTCTGGTATGGATTTTTGGGGGGACCCCACGCCATTTTTTTTTATTTTGGCACGGGGTTCCCCTTAAAATCCATACCAGACCTGAAGGGTCTGGTATGGAATTTAGGGGGACCCCCACGTCATTTTTTTTTGGTTCGGGGTTCCCCTGTGGGGAATTCCCATGCCGTTTTTATCAATGAACTTCTATGTGTATTGTCGGACCGGCAATGCATTAATAGCTGCGAGTAGTTTTAAATGACTTTTTTTCCTTTGAAATGTCATTTTACTGTCAAACTGTTCTAAACATGCGCCCCTTTACAGGCATACTATAGGCATACTATAGACACCCCCCAGGTACAAAATTTAAAGGGATATTACACTTTTATTATTTCACTTTAAGCATTATTAAAATCACTGCTCCCGAAAAAACGTCAGTTTTTAAAACTTTTTTTGCATTGATCCATGTCCACTGGGGCAGGACCCAGGTCCCCAAACACTTTTTATGACAATAACTTGCATATAAGCCTTTAAAATTAGCACTTTTCATTATTCATGTTCGTGTCTCATAGACTTTAATGGTGTTCGCGTGTTCGAACAAACTTTTTTCCTGTTCACATGTTCTGGTGCAAACCGAACAGGGGGGTGTTCGGCTCATCCCTAGTTGTCTATGTAACTTTGCCATGTAGAAACATGGCACGTGTACACAGACAGCCCCTCATCTGAGAGAAAGTATTGCTCCCACTCCCCCTGGTACAGATTGGTGTAGGATGGGGCACAGCATTTCCTCATCACTATGCCCTGCACCTGGAGGTAGTGGGAGCTAGGGATGAGCCGAACACCCCCTGGTTCGGTACGCATCCAGATAATGCGAACAGGCAAAAAATTTGTTCGAACACGCAAACACCGTTAAAGTCTATGGGACACGAACATGAATAATCAAAAGTGCTAATTTAAAAGGCTTATATACAAGTTATTGTCATAAAAAGTGTTTGGGGACCTGGGTCCTGCCCCAGGGGACATGTATCAATGTAATAAGAAGTTTTAAAAACTGATGTTTTTTTGGGAGCAGTGATTTTAATAATGCTTAAAGTGAAACAATAAAAGTGTAATATTCCTTTAAATTTCGTACCTGGGGGTGTCTATAGTATGCCTGTAAAGGGACGAATGTTTCCCGTGTTTAGAACAGTCTGACAGCAAAATGACATTTCTAAAGGAAAAAAGTCATGAAAAACTGCTATCTCTAGCGCTGGCTATAATGAATTGTCGGTTTGGCACATAAAATTTCATTGATAAAAACGGCATGGAATTTCCCCACAGGGAAACCCCGATCCAAAATGTAAAAAAAAATGCGCGGGGGTCCCTCTAAATTCCATACCAGGCCCTTCAGGTCTGGTATGGATTTAAAGG
Source organism: Lithobates clamitans (assembly GCA_037952925.1). Classification (NCBI taxonomy): domain Eukaryota; kingdom Metazoa; phylum Chordata; class Amphibia; order Anura; family Ranidae; genus Lithobates; species Lithobates clamitans. Next base: position 3,404,674 of record JBBGZY010000089.1, on the reverse strand, counting down.
GGAACCCCACGCCAAAATAAAAAAATGGTGTGGGGTCCCCCCAAAAATCCATACCAGACCCTTATCCGAGCACGCAACCTGGCAGGCTACAGGAAAACAGGGGAGGATGAGAGAGAGCACCCCCCCTCCTGAACCATCCCAGGCCACATGCCTCCAGGTAGCCCCCCAAAGCAACTTGTCCCCATGTTGATGGGGAGAAGGTCCTCATCCCCACAACCCTTTCCTGGTTGTTGTGGGGGTCTGCGGGTGGGGGGCTTATCAGAATCTGGAAGCCCCCTTTAACAAGGGGACCCCCAGATCCTGCCCCCCCTGTGTGAATTAGTAATGGGGTACAAATGTACCCTGACCATTTCACAAAAAAGTGTCAAAAAGGCTAAAAAACACAAGAGACGGTTTTTGAGAAAGTCCTATATTAATTTCTTCTTCTTTCTGCTTCTTCTTCCATCTTCTTTCTTCTGGTTTTCCTTTGGTGTTCTTCTCCTTCCTCCATCTTCTTCTTGTCCATCTTCTTCTTCCTCCGCTCTTCTCGTCCCGCATCTTCCTCTGGCTTCTTCTCCCCTCCGCCTGCACGATCCGCCTCAGTGGGAGTTTTCCACCGTGTAATGCTTCAGTTCTTCTAACACTTCTTATATAATGGAGGGCGAGGCCACCCGGTGACCCTGCCCTCCTCTGATGCACAGGGACTTTACAGGGACTTCCCTATGGCTTTCCCTGTGTTGTCAGAGAGGGGCAGGGGTCACCCGGTTACGTAAACAGGTGACCCCTCCCCCCTCTGATAACAAGGGGAAAGCCATAGGGAAGTTCCCGTGTGTCAGAGAAGGGCGGGGTCACCGGGTGGCCCTGCCCTCCATTATATAAGAAGTGTCAGAAGAACCAAAGTGCCACACGGCGGAAGACTCCCACTGAGGCGGCTCGTGTGGACGAAGCGGAGAAAAAGCCGGAGGAAGATGCGGGATGAGAAGAGCAGAGGAAGAAGAAGATGGAGAAGAAGAAAATGGAGGAAGAAGAACACCGAAGAAAGACCAGAAGAAATAAGATGGAAGAAGGAGAAATTAACCTTTTTGACAATTTTTTTGTGTAATGGTAGGGGTACATCTGTACCCCATTACCAATTCACACAGGGGGCCCGGGATCTGGGGGTCCCCTTGTTAAAGGGGGCTTCCAGATTCTGATAAGCCCCCCACCCGCAGACCCCCACAACCACCAGGCAAGGGTTGTGGGGATGAGGCACTTCTTCCCATCAACATGGGGACAAGGTGCTTTGGGGGGCTACCCCAAAGCATCCTCCCAATGTTGAGTGCATGTGGCCTGGTACGGTTCAGGAGGGGGGTGCTCTCTCATCCCCCTCTTTTCCTGTGGCCTGCCAGGTTGCGTGCTCGGATAAGGGTCTGGTATGGATTTTTGGGGGGACCCCACACCATTTTTTTTTTAATTTTGGCACAGGGTTCCCCTTAAAATCCTGGTATGGATTTTGAGGGGGACCCCCACGCCATTTTTTTTAAATTTTGGCACGGGGTTCCCTTGTGGGGAAATTCCATGCCGTTTTTATCAATGAACTTTTATGTGTATTGCTGGACCAACAATTCATTATAGCCGGTGCTAGCGATAGTAGTTTTACATGACTTTTTTTCCTTTAGAAATTTCATTTTGCTGTCAGACTGTTCTAAACACGGGAAACATGTGCCCCTTTACAGGCATACTATAGACACCCCCCAGGTACGAAATTGAAAGGAATATTACACTTTTATTGTTTCACTTTAAGCATTTTTAAAATCGCTGCTCCCGAAAAAACAGACATTTTTAAAACTTTTTTTTGCATTGATCCATGTCCCCTGGGGCAGGACTCAGGTCCCCAAACACTTTTTATGACAATACCATGCATATAAGCCTTTAAAATTAGCACTTTTTATTTCTCCCATAGACTTTTAAAGGGTGTTCCGTGGCTTTCGAATTTGCAGCGAACACCCCAAATTGTTCGCTGTTCGGCAAACGGGCAAACAGCCAATGTTCGAGTTGAACTCATGTTCAACCCAAACATATAGCCCATCCCTAGTGGGAGCCACCAAACAGAAAAAAATTGTGATGGAGGACAAATTCAACTCCTGCAAGTATGAACTTTTAGGGGCCAATCATGCGTAAACAACTGAGACAGGATCTTTTTTACAGCTGCTAAGCCAAGATTGTGCAGTATCAAACTATACAATGCCTCCACATCAATTTTTACGAGGTAGGCATTGGCTGGAATTGAAAGATTGTCAATAACCAGAAGGAAATGAATTGTATCTTTTGTGAAATAACGTAAGGAGGGGCCGACATCGCTGGACTCCAGGACAGGTAAGTGTCCGATTATTAAAAGTCATATAGTATGTGCAATTTACCAATAATAAGTTGCACTGTAAACTGAACTAGTGATACATATAATAAGGTGACTTGGTGTAAACTAATGCATATAAATGTGATTGGTCAAAATGATAAAGAATTCAAGGTCAATTCAAATTATCAATCAACACATGTAATAATGTGACTTAGTGCAAACTGATACATAAAAATGTGATTAATCAAAATAATGAAGGATTGAGAGTCCATTCAATTTATCAAAGATAAAGATGTGATTAATCAAAATAGTGAAGGATTAAGAGTCCATTCAAATTATCAATCAATATCCTTGGTGCGATTATGACACACAACACCCGAGTAGTGATATAGAAAAGGATCTGTCTTCCACCTACACCAGCTCATATGGATCTCTTAATTACAGGAGATTGTATGTGCCTATGGCTTAGTACCCAGCCCGGGCCTTTGGTTACTCTCAGTGAGGATCCCAGCACCTTTTCAGGGGTTGGTGGCTCAATCAGGGGGTGGGTGGCAGATATTTTGCAGAAAAAATCATAAAAAGAAGGCTGCAGTAGATGTGTTGTCATCAGACCCCTTCCCGTATCTGGAAAATGTGCTGTCCTCAGCTGGCTGTCACAGAGCCCCCTATTCTTCAGCCACTTTCTCAGCTGAACGTACTGGATGTCACAGCTTTGATTCACTTCACTCTTTCACAGTTGTGCAGGCTCTTCTGCACTGAAATTGCTTATTCTAATTTGCCCAACCATCCTGCAACTAGTGATCAGAAGATGTGTAGTAGATATTGTATGTGCAGCTGCTGCCTTTTAATTTTTGCAGCAGTGGGTGGACCTCTGCTTTAATTTTATATCTATAAGTCTGTTCTGTTTGTAGAAGTATCTTATTCCAATCCCCCTTTCTTTGCGTATATGTATCCTATCCAGTGCTGTGACTTTAATTTTGGAAATTTACCCCAATGGATCTTCGTAACATGCTTTCCCAATAGTAAATCCAGATTGCATGTTTGCATGCAACAGATATGTCTATATAAACGTTCCATAGTTCTTGTTTGGTTTTACCAACATAATAAGAACCACAATCGCATGTTATCATATATACTACTCCCTGCATGTGGCAATTTGCAAAATGTTTTAAATCAAAGGATTCACCTTTGGGAAGAATTAAATTACTTTTCCCCAACAGTTACAGTTTTTTTTTCTCCCATTCCTCTCCCTTTCCTCTCCCTTTCCCCTCCCCTCCATTTTTTTCACGATGAGTGGAATTCAGGGTCAAGATTGCGTCAATTTAATGACATCATATGTAACAGGCTTTGCAGCCTCAGAGCAGGTAGAAACAGAATTGTCATCCCTATTTTTTAAAATGGGTAAAATGTTGGAGAAAAAATCTTCATTATTTTGGCACATTCGTGCCTTTGATAAATATATTGATAACAACATTATTCCAATAGGTTTGCATGTACGTAAGTACAGACTGTAAAAAGGAATGGGAGGACAATCTAAATGCCTGTACTAAGAAAATGATGACTATTTTGAGTACAGAATATAGGAAACAGACTGAAAAGTTGGACAGTGATCTGTCAGCTTTGGAAACACAACTCATTTCCTTTAATATAAATCCTTTTTATAAAGAATATGCAATTAAACTAAAAGAAAGTCTAGCATGTTACAATAAAAAACTCTTACAGACTAAAGAGAAAAAAATTTTGGCAAGCTAAACTAGCCTTTGATGAGGACCAAGCTTATAAATGGATTAATTCACAAAAAACACAACAAGGTAGATTCAAAGTACTACACATCAAATGACTAATCACAATTATGTTTCTGGTTTTCCTCCACAGTTCACACAGGCAAAAGGTCCCGTGAGACTTAATAACACATGTACAAAAATAGATTATCATGGTGATGAGATACAACAACAGAAGAAAAAAATGGTTTCTCCACACGATTCGGATCCCCAAACGTCTAGTGGGGTGTCATGATCTCTTTCTGGTTATCCAGCAGGTTATGCACAAGGTGAGGTGGTGGGTGACCCTGATTCTTCTCTATCTGACACTTCTAACACTATCACTCTTGATACTTTCAGACCTTTGGGTTTTTTCCCCCCAGCCGGGGGAGAGGTTTCCCCCCTCTCCCCCAAAGGATGGGTGGGGAATAGAACCTTATGTAGTAAAAACTCAATTGATGAGAATAAACTCAAAGTAGTCAACCTGTCATCACATCCACTTACGGATGTAGAAAAATCTGTTTTAGCTCTTGGTCTAAGCTTTTGCTCAAAATTTGAGTGAAAGACATTCAACTATTTGTGAGGAAATTACTGTTCAAATGTTTATATCATAAGCCTTCATCATGCCAGACATCTGATATGTCAAATCAATCTTCCAGTGAAGCTTCACTATCCAATACTCAAATCTTGTGTTTTTCCATCAATCAGTCTGGTACAAATCTAATTGATTAAATCCATCTTGAGTCCATCCATTGTGATTTTGAAAATCCTACCAAAGTACCATTTAAAAATTTTAAAAAACCTTCATCCAAACTTCCTCCCCCTAGTACAAATCCTAATGCCTCTCTTTTTTTTAAACAGGTGACACAGGATATCGATAAGCTCTCAGTTATGAAAATCCTTCCAATACTAATCTTTCGAAAGACCAGAAACAAGCTCTATCATCTTTGCAAAAAAATAGCCTCATCACCATAATCCTTCCGACAAGGGGGGCAATGTGGTGATAATGGATAATTCCCAATACAAGAATATGTGTATGTTCATTCTTTCCAATAAAGAATGGTATCACCAAATGAATTCCTCTACAGTGGAGAAATGTAATACTAGATTCTATACATTGGTGGATTCTTTTTTTTGAGGCTGGAGGTATTTCTAAGATCTTTGGGAATATATACATACACCATATCCCAAGATTCTGACTTTTTATAGCCTCCTGAAATTGCGTAAAAACCCTATAAACTGGTAGACCCATAGTTTCTGGCAATGAGGGACTGACTGAGAATCTGAGTCAAGTCATTGATGCATATCTTCAGCCACATGTTATTTCCTTACCTTCTTTCACAAAAGATACATTTAATTTCCTTCAGGTTATTGACAATCTTTCAATTCCAGCCAATGCCTACCTCATCACAATTGACGTGGAGACATTGTATAGTTCAATACCGCACAATCTTGGCCTAGCAGCTGTAAAAAAGATCCTGTCTCAGATGAGTACGCATGATTGGTCCCTAAATTAGTTCATACTTGCAGGACCTGAATTTGTCCTGCATCACAATTTTTTTCTGTTTTATGGCTCCCACTACCTCCAGGTGCAGGGTGTAGGATGGGGACATGCTGTGCCCCATCCTACACCAATCTGTACCTGGGGGAGTGGGAGTGATACTTTCTCTCAAACGAGGGGCTGTCTGTGTACACTTGCCATGTTTCTATATGGCAAAGGTACATAGACAACCTATTCCTCATCTGGGAGGGCCCAGAGGACATTCTGTGCCAATGTCTTGCGATGAATAACAATTCACTTAACCTAAAATTTACGATGACTTATGACCTGACCACTGTGATCTTTTTGGACACGAGTAGCACCAAAATGTCAGATGGATGTCTTGCTAGCTGTCTCTATTGCAAAAGTACAGCTGGAAATACCATACTCTATGCTCACAGTTTCCACCCTACCAGTCTTGTCAACTCAATACCTTTCAGTCAGTATCTGCGACTAAGAAGGAATTGTTCTATGCACTCAACCATCAAACTAGAAGCTGATAAATTAAAGAATCGATTTTTGGAAAGAGGCTATAGTGAGTAAAGTCCCTCATTAAGAGCTACTCTTCATACATAAAAAAGTCACTAGTGATCTTCCATCTACACATGTAATTTTGAGACATACCAATCAACAATCAGAAATTAAATTAATTTTGAATAGCCATTGGTCTATTCTAGCGGTAGACACTATAATTAAGCAGTTCATCAATGAAAGACCAGCCGTTACTTTTAGAAGGGCTGTTTCAGTGCGGGACAAACTTGTAAGTAGTGAATTCCGGAATGGGAAAAGCAATCCATGTCGACAAGGTGGCACTTTTGCCTTTGGTGGGTGCTCTTACTGTACTTACATGTTGGGGAAAAGTAATTTAATTCTTCCCAATGGTGAATCCTTTGATTTAAAACATTTTGCAAATTGTCGCATGCATGGAGTAGTATATATGATCACATGCAATTGCGTTTTTTTCTATGTTGGTAAGACCAAACAAGAACTATGGCAACACTTAGACATATCTGTTGCCTGCAAACATGCAACCTGCATTTACCATTGGGAAGGCATGCTACGAAGATCCAAGGGGTTAAATTTCCAAAAATTAAAGTCACAGCACTGGATAAGTTACATACGGTATACTCCAAAGAAAGGGGGATTGGAATAAGATACTTCTACAAACAGAACAGAGATATACAAATTTGGGGCCACTTCCCCTCTGGGGTTAAATGATGCTATCACCTTTAAGCCCTTTTTGAAGGGTTTTGTGTTAGGTAAAACAGATTAATCATTTTTGGATTTGTGTTTTTTTTTGTTTTGTTTTTTTGTTGTTGCTTTTGTCACCTTTATTCTTAAATGTCTTTTGTTCCAGTTTTAAGACTTTCTAATTGTGAATTTTTTTAATAATATCCAATAAATCTTGCAAGATTTTATATTGTTAGTATCTATGTGATCTCAGATTTATGGCTCATTTGGTGCGGCTGCTCGGTGGTGGCTCATCTGGGCTCTTTGGTCCCCCAGTGTGGATGTGGGGGGTTTGTGTCTGTCTAATGGATGATCTCTCTCCCTTCTTGCCTTTCTGCTTGCTTGATCCTTCTCGTGGGCATTTTTTTGGGCACACGTCCACACGGTTGGTGTTCCCTTTGTGTCTCCACCGAATTCCGCATGCATAGTTACCATCTATTTTGGCTGTGCTGCTTGGAGCGCATGACGTTAGCAGCAGCAGCCATCCACGCATCCATGAGGTGGCGGGGAGGTGATTGGGAAACAGGGGAGAATATTGTCAATGGCTTCAGCTGGTGGCAATCAAGCAGACTTGCATCACCATATATATAGAGCTCCCTTCCCACATTCAGCCAGTGAAGCTGGATGTGAGTATGAAAAAGCCCTCTTTCTCTCAGCAAATTTAAACTTTGAACGTCCCTCTACAGCTCTTCTTTTTCTTGTTTGACCATAGGGCTTTATAGAAGATTGCTCTGCTTTTGCCGCAGTTATATACCATCCAGCTCTGTACATATATTTTGTGGCCTCTTACCCTTCCATTACATTTTATTGTATGTTTGTTTCAAGGTTATATATATATATTATACTACATTCATCCTGATTCTTATAATTAATAACAAATGTCCACAAGAATCTATGAATCATAATACCTTTCACAACTTTTTATGGATCAGCTAAAGAGTGCCCCTATGCTTTGATTCAATTCAGTGAATGCGAGCAAGCCACCTCTGTTGCCTTCTGCTTGATAGCCATTGATCTTCTGTAGGGCTTGAGGTCTGGGTTGGGCTGAGAGTCATTATCTGTCGGTCTAGACATTCAGTTACATTTATATCTTTGTAAGTGCATTATACTTGCTTTGAATGTCATATGAAAACAGTAAAATCATCTGGTAAAATGTATTATAAATTTCATTATGAATTTTCTTTTGCTTCTTTGATGTATGTAGAAATGCTGCCACTTCCTTATCCCCTGATGAAGAATTTATATAAGTTGAAACACATTGGATTGACTTGGTGGATATGCAATGTATTTTAATAATTTCATGTATCCCTGCAGTATATGTATATTGTAGGAATGGTATAAGATCAGGACGTGAAATGTCTAGACCAGCCAATCTTAAATCAGTTGTTCAATAAAAGTTTTTTTTACTTTTTATACACCAATTTGTAATTGTGTTATTTCTATTACTGAAACAAAGTCCCATCGAATATAACTTTTGTCTAATAATGCAAAGGAGTTTCAATATTCAGACAATTTTGAAGTTGACTGCAGTCCCTTCAAAATTAACACATATAAATGCAGCTCAATCCTCTTATTGCCATAATACATATCATCGTCCTGCATCAGCAGATGTCAAGTCCAGCAATGACTACAAATAGTAGCTCAAGCTAATAGTGATTAGTGGATTGTGGTAGAACCTGTAGCTAGATAAAGTAGCCAAGCTGGATAGGGCAACACACTTGCAAGTAGCAGTCACCATTATTCTCAATGCCTGGGATTGGCAATGTAAACAATGCAATTACAGCCATGAGAAAAGCTACAGGAGTGCATTGAGGAGAATGGGAACAGTTTACCCTACTAATGAGCAATCAACTCCTGCTATTGTGACATCTGATTAATTCAATGGGGCTGCAATATATGGAGGTAATCTCCCTCCAACATATCTGCTAAGCCGGGCCATAATGAGAAATGTAAATTATCTATACAGTTTGCCAAATCTGGACATTGAGAGTGGGGGTGACTGTTATTTATTTCATGCATGTGTGATGCCCTATCCAACTTGGCTACTTTTTCTACAGCTTCTACCGTAATTCATGAATCACTGTCAGTGTGAGCCTGGGAGATCACTGTGCATCTTGTGATGCTGCAATACTTCCTTACCTGCTTTGTGTCTGCTTTGAATCTCTTTAGCTTTAGCTACTCTTTGTTTCTTCATCACAGGACTTGACATCTTCTGACACAGGACGATGATATTTATTGTAGCAATAGGAGGATTGATCTGCATTTATATGTGGTAGTCTTGAGAGGACTGCAATCAGCTTACAAATTTCCTGAATTTAATGCTAGCGTTATGACAGTATAATGGACCTCCCTTTTATTCTACTATTAATATCTCCCACAGTGTACCGGTTGCATTCTGGAGACTGATAGATTATGGTTCAGCATTGAATTCCATGTCCAGGAATAATAAACACAGGGTATCTCAGAAAAGCCTGTCACCCAGGAGGTAGCTGACTGTTATATCACCTTCTGTATGTTCCAGCTTAGTTGTGTATGACCTTGATATGTTCGGTAGGATATTCCCCATTCAAATATACACTTAACATTAATATGTCTTGGTCTTGTTCGACCTTATGAATTGTTTGTGGATTTTGGTTGAGTTGTGAATTGGGTAGAGGTCGCATAAAGCTTGACTACTTTTTAGGATCCCCATTAGTTCTGGGTAGACATTTTATGGCATGCTATGTATTCCTAGTGCTTTAATTGCCCTACATGGGTGACAGATCTGATGGATTTGGTTATAGTTTTACAAATTAGTCTGGTCAGAAGAAACAGACACCCTGCCAAAACTCAATTAGCTGTTTACAGCTCTGCAAAAGCCTGTGTGCTGGTTTCTCCTGTCCCGATGTTGAGATAACAGGCTCTTTTTAAGTGTATTAAAGTTAAGCCTATAGATTCCACGAATTGAAGGATGAGAGAGCGGGAGTAAGATCACTGCTATTATGACAAACATGGCTGAGACGTGAACAAAATGGATGTCGCCTACAGCTTTGCATGGGCTAAATGTGCATCACCATTACAAGCCTATCTTGAACTTTGGGTAATATCAGCATTGCAGTATTGGAGGCTGTGAGGTTAAGTGTGGGGAACTTTTAATGGGATTGGTCTCTCCTGTTTGTGTGTAAATCAGCTTATCTAATGGCATTTATAGCCAGTATTGACATTAGATGATAATGAAGAGATGTGTTGCCATATAACTTCATTCTATATTGGCAGAGTTTGAGTGCCTAAATAAGTGGTGTGTGTGTGCAGTTGTGGTCCAAACATTTGGCATTTAGGACAATGTTGTCATTTTTAAATGGTGAAGGGTGAAGGTGTATCATTTTGTAATATTTTCATATTATTGGGGTTAGTGCAATAATAAACGTTTTTTTAATATATTTAGAATATTTAGTATTCTCCATTCTTCATGGACCTTTACGTTAACTGTTTTTTCTCAGTGGGTTTCTGTTAACCCCTGATGGTTTTTCGTAATGTGGATTTTCAGGTTGCAAAGTTTTCTTTATTATTATTCATATTTAAATTTAGTGAGTGAACTTTTACATATTCTTCCCTTCCTTTTTGAGTTTTATATATAAGGTGTTATTTTGCTTCATGATAATTTTATCAATATAATTTTTTAATTCCTAAACTTACGTTCCAAACATAAAAAACAAATAATGATCAGTAAAAATTACTACGTGCAGTATGTTTGTGAATCGAACGTATTGAATGAAATGTGTTTTGCCATATCTTTGCAGCTTATTGAAGCAATGTGCAAGGACAGTGTGAAAAATACAAATTATTAGCAAAATTACTGTTAGTTTGCCCAAGAATTCTGACTCACTTTTGAGCCACCAAGAATTGCAGATACCATTTCAAGTATTTAAAGTGATTGTAAATCTACGATTTAAAAAAAAATAAAAATAACGAATATGTCTATACTTATATACAATACTTATCTGCTCTGTGCAGTTGTTTTGCACAGAGCAGCCCTAATCCTCCTTTTCTGGGAACCCCTGCCAGCGCTCCTGGCTCCTTCTCTTTCCGTGGGGGCACCCATGCAAGCTCGCTCTCGAGTCCCACTGCTGAGTCCATTGACACAGAAAGCGGGACTCGCCCCCGCTCCCTTGTCACAGCTTTTGATTGACAGCATCGGGAGCCAAAGGCTCCTGCTGCTATCAATCTGTCCAGCGAGGAGAGTGACAGTGGCTGGAGCCGCTGCACTCATGCACATCGCTGGATCGGATCGGACTCCGGTAAGAAAAAGAGGGGGAGCTGCAGCACAGAAGATTTTTTTGTGAAAAACCTTAAGGCTTTCCAACCACTTTAAACTAATCAATCTTCAACCCATGAGTTTTATCGACCACCAAAGTAGTGAAGTCGAACTGAGCAATAAACAGCTTCTAGATAAAAAGAGTTTACTGAAAGACTGAACTGAAATTAAATCAAAACATATCTGTTTGCACAAACTTGATAATAAGTCATATACAGAATTTAAATACTAGATGAGGGATAAAAACTATTTTAATACTGAATATATATCTAAATAAAAGATATGCACACACAGGAAACATCTATATTGATATCTATTTTTATGGCTGAAAAAGAAAGTTTTGGAATAGCATACCGGTAATATTTTCATTTTAGCATGAAATCATTTTCAGTCATTTCTACTCTGGTAGAAGTCTTTGTCAATTCAATGGCTCTTGTTGCTCATTTTGTTGCTGCCTGCCTCAGTCAAATGCTTGTGATACACACTGCTTATTGCTATTTACCTCAACCTTTTGCAATTGGACTCTGCCTAAACACTGTCTGTCCTAATCGTTGAATACTTCACATTTGTCTGGTGCTTTGATTCATTTGCTTACCAGTCAGATGTTCCACCAGAAGTATGAATCAAGGGACTGGGGATTATTATACAGTGGACCCCTTGGAGGTACAGGAAACAAAATTAGAATAATTATGTGGGGTATTATTGGTTGGTCTACTTTAATGAACTAGGAGATTCACTTTAAAACCAGCAAAACACATTGGTGGCTTTTTTTGTTTTGTTTAATCCAGCTGTATGAACATTTTTAAAGGTCAATTACAGACAGAAATGTTCACAAGACTGGAAATTTCCTTCCCCCTTCGTACCTGTCTTCAAAAAATGTTGACTCTTTACTGACATCTGGAATGCATTATGTATGTGACTCACACTAATTGCCAAGACCTTTAAAAACTGACCCTCATTAGGAAATAAAGTTAGAAAATAGGATTTAACACCCACTTATAGGCTGCATGTAGCAAAAATAAATGAATAGAAAAATAAATACTTTAAATCATGTCAAACCCTATTTAATTAACCTGAAAACAAAATGCATTTCTTCTTAATTGCTTCAATGAGCACTAGATTAAAGACAACCCTGAACACTTTAATTTATTCAGAAACCACTCATTTATGAATAGAATTGGCAGTCAATAGCTTGAATCATAAATAAAATGCCAGCAACCATTTATATTTATTTTTCATGCAATTGCATTTCCTGTATACATTCCTATAGTGTAAAACTTTAGGACAAACCTATCATCTAAAATTATAGCACACTAAATCTAAGTAGGCCAGCCATTGTGTTAGAAATAGACTGTGTGTAAAAATCATTGCTGGCACACTCTGGCCAAAATCTGTGTGATCTTTGCTTTTAAATCCTAATGAAGCAATGTTGATTAGTAGCACAGTCAGCATTGACAGATTAATATTACCCGAATAAATAATATTTCTGAGACAAAATAAAAATGATATGTGCTTTTGTTAGAGAAAGCTTGCAAAACCCTACAAGTGTTCTTAGATATATTGCAACCCTTCTGGCAAACCTTGACCATGTAAAGCCCAAATCTGTAAAAAAACAATAAAACAATTGCTTGAGGGGCATGGTTTGGCTCCGGTCCAAAATAGCCGCCTGATACAGAAGCTCCCACTCACAAAGAAGATGTTTTTGCTTCTGTGGAAGTAACCAACTGGGTCACCATGGGAAAAACAGGTAAGAGTGCTTTGGCCTCCCACTCCCCCCCGTGACATGAGCATGCAGCTTAGCCTCAATATACTATTGCACTCCCAAACTATGAACATGAGGGCTTCCTGGCAGGCCTCAAGCCAATCACCAAGCTCTTATAGCAGAAACCCTGAGCGTGAGCGGCACTCGCTGCACTCTATCTCTGACTCTCATTCTAACCAGCCACTGTGCCTGGGGAACCTGCATGATATAGCACCCTTTCTGCTGCTATAGCTGATCTCCACTTTGATATACAAGCCATGACCATGAGACTGGGGGAAGTTTAAAAAAAAACAACTAGTTACCATGAGTTAGCCATTCAACAGATACAACAGGTGGATAAAACACACTTTTTCCATCTTTGGAAGCTGCACAGAAACCTAGAAGATTTAGATAATAGGGGGCATAGGTACAACCAACACACACAACCTCCCCAAATCTGTTGAACCTGGTAATCTCTCTCAATCAGTTCTAGCTATTTTAATGATCTTCTAGATAGGCCCCCTGAGTCACCTATTAAAATAGAAGGTCTCCACAGAGCACTACACCCTAGAGACAGGGAAACAGATCCCTCATGGGACATTATCTGATACCTTGTGGGCTTTACTCATAAGGAGGACCTCCTCTGGAAAGCTAGAGACATTGCACTTTCTACAATGGGGCAGAGATCAAAATCTTTCAAGATCTCTTTGCTATCATCTTGCATGTGGATCTCCTATGCACATAGGCATACTGTAGAGGTGGAAGTTTCCTTTCTGCTTATTGGTATTAACTTTGGGCTGAATGGTTCACCTGAGAGTCCTTGAGGAACTGCCACAATTTTGTGCCAGCTTAGACCTTCCTCTGGTCAACTTGCTGGACTGGTAAGCTCCTTTTGTATTCCTACATCCTGGAGTACAAACCCACAAGAATAATCCATGGATCTGCACAGCCAGAGGTCCAATCACCGCAGGTCACCTCCAGCAACTCCCCCAGAAAGCTTATCATGAAGCTTGAGGATGAAGATTCATTCACCACTAACTCATAGATATGTAGCTAATTTCTAGGCACAACCTAAATCAAATATAGTGCACTATCCCTTTAAATGCTAAATAATGAATATACTTAGTTCATGACACAAAAGTGCAAATGTGCAAAAATGGCAAACAAATTTGTGCAAATGACAATAATATGGACTTTCCATATCACATATGTGCAATAAAGGTAATAATATAAAATATATACAAGCAAAAAAGTATAATAACAGTCGATGAAAAGCAATGATCATTATTAAAAGTCCACATTAATTTCTAGGTACACCCTGTTTAGCCACACTCCTTTTCTGTATACTTAACTGATTGTGCATGCCTCTACATCACCCAGATGGGACATTATGCCTTAAAAGAGAAGTAAAGGATTTTTTTTTGAGATTCATACTTACCTAGGTCAATACAGTATCGGCCTGATGCTGCATCTGTCCCCCAGTTCCTCTGCATTAAGAACCGAGCGATCAAACACCGCCGGTCATACAGTTTTTCAGAGCTCCCTGAGCAGAGAGCTGCTGACTGTCAGTCACAGCTCTCTGCTATTCCCCCTCCTCGCTCACTGGAGCACTTGGCTGTGGAAGGGGCGGAGCGGCCGTCTCAGGCTATCGGCAGCTCACTGAGAGGCTGAGCCAGGTGTCAGTCCAGAATTCTGGGGGATCCAGACTTTATTGTCAAGATGACGTGGTACCTGGATTGAAATCAGTGATGTCCGCAGAGAGAGAATTTCAGCCCGCTCTCTATTGAAAATGGGTCACAGGAGTACAAAACGGACTGCACTCCTGTGATCCATAGGAGAAGTCCAGCCAAACAAGCTTTGGCTGGTCTTCTCCTTTTAATCTTCTACCTATGTTGCTGCAAACACACACTTGCCTGGTTTGCTTTCCCAAAAGAGTACAGTCTAGTTCCCACCCTATACCACCAAGCCGCTGTATTGTGCTCTGCCCGACAAGGACAATTGAGATCTCGCACAACAATACCTGTCTCGTATCCACTCAGTGGTTTTCCACTAACTGGTCTCATTTACACCCATAAAAGCATGAACACAAGCTTTCTCCACCTGAATAAAGATTTATCCACCTGAGTTATCCATCTGATTTATGCCATTCAGCTTCTTTATTTTTATTCTGTACCTAAGGAATGCCAAAGCTTAAGCATACACAGTGGATATCAGCACACACCAAGTTTATCCCCTTAGCGCCAACCGTGCACACATATGCGGCCTCGGCTTTAAGGGGTTATACCGGGATGATGCCTGCAGTTAGGGATGAGCTTCGTGTTCAAATCAAACGCATGTTCGACTCGAACATCGTGTGTTTGGTCGTTCGCCGAATTACGAACGTTATGGGCCATTCGCACAGTGCATTGCTGGCTGATGATTGGCCAAGCATGCACTATGACCCACATGCTTGGCCAATCACAGCTCTGTGTGTACAGAGAGCCATAATTGGCCAAAGCCAGGGAGGCTTTGGCCAATTATGGCTCAGGGGGTTTAGTACACACCCCACACTATATAAGGCCACCTGCACGTCGGCCCTGTGTAGTGTGTTGTGGTGGAGAGAGTTAGATAGAGTAGGCAGGTCGAGTCAGTTAGCTGCACTTGCAGTGTATTGTGTATATATATATATATGCATCCCAGGTGTTGTATATATATATATATATATATATATATATATATATATATACACTGTATTCAGTTTAGCTGGATCCTGTTCTTCTCTTGCTAATATACTGACAGGCAGGTAGGTGTTTTTACAGTATTTCCAGTTACTGTACTGTGTAACCTGCACAGTTGCAGGTTACAGTATAACTACCTGACGCCAGGTGCTTGTGTAGGCTCTTTGAAGTATTTCCAGTTACCTCTACTGTCTTCCCTGATTCTGATGAGACCCTCAAGACTACTGTTTACATGAGTAATGAGTTGCACTCCTGCTACACTTACTCTCCACATGCACCCCTAATACATAATCTGCATTTTCATACTTGGACTCTCTATACACTTTCATAATTTCCCCCCTTCTTTCCACCGAAATAATACAGCCTATTATGAACAGGTGCATGTTGAGTTGAAATGCACCTTACTTGTTCCACATATAGCAGACTCTCTGAGTGTTAGCAGCCCATGTAAGACTATAATACCATTGACCAATCACAGGTCACGTTAGGCCTGAGGAAGGAGCGCAGCTCCGCAAACGCGTCGCCTATTCGTCACCCCTGCACAGACTCGGAAGTGCCTTCGTTCCCACAGATCTACACGTCACCACAGTGCGTTCCAGCAGCCGGATCTGCCGCCCATACAGCAGCACATCTCGTCTCCGAGCGGAACTACTACTGAAGACGTGACCGGAACAAACCCCTGGGACACCTGGCATTTCCTGCCCAGCACTTACATGCCTGAATACTTGTACTTTTGTGAGTACCTGTTTTTATGACTCATTAAATTTGTTTAATTACTGCACTTAGAGTGGCGCCATTGTTGTTCTTCTACTCCTACAGTTCCCAGAGGATTGCTTCTTCTTTAACCACAGGGCTGCCTTCTATTATTGCTTTTATTGGACTTCAATTCAGTTTTATATTGGACTGCAACATTCACAGTTGCTGATGTTTATAATTACCATTTCAGATTGTCATTTATGTTATAAGTTATAAATCACCCCATCCACTGTTTACTAGTAAACCTATCACTGCTGTTTGACCATATTGAATATAGCGCTCACATCCACATGTTTTTATTTTCTCTGAGTGTTAGCTGATATCCTCCAGATTCTGTCTTGACCCCCTAGGTGGGCTAGCAGATCCACCCCCACCTCCGGAAATTTTCTTTGCTTCGCTTTCTCTTACTTTTCCCTCTTCTCCCCTTTTCACTTTATATTTTCCCTCCCCCTTCCTCCAAACTCTTGAACACTTCTAAACAACTTGTTTTTTTCTTATCCCTGGCCACGGAGAAGGCATCAGACAGAGTGACCTGGGACTATATGGCAGAGGTCCTTCAGGCTATCAGCCTCTGGGACCATATGTTTAACTTCATTATGTCACTATATTTGGATCCTAGAACACAAGTTAGGGTCAACATTCACCTGATGAATGCCTTCTCCATATGGAACAGAACCCACCAAGGCTGCCCCCTTTCACTGCTCTTATTTGTTCTGGCACTTGAACCACTTTTCTGCCGGTTGTGGGCAAATACTGATATTCAAGGCCTTTCAAATTCTGGCCATGACTTCAAGCCTGCTGCATTTGTGGATGACATTCTTCCTGTCCTTACCCCTGACCCCCACGCCACACTCTTAAACCTACCAAATGACTTTACCTTGTTCCAAACCCTATCTAACCTAAAGATTAACTGTATGAAATCTTATGCCTTAAATGTCACTCTGCTAGTGGAAATAGTAACTTTTTGGCAAAACAACTTTCCGTTTATCTGGAAGATAGATGCAATTACATATCTTGGCATTCACATTCCTGCTAAGCTTTTTGAGTTACATTCTGGAAACTTTACTCCTGTTTTACAAACCATACAAAGTTACCTTAAGCAGTGTGACACCCCTTTTTTCTCCTGGTTTGGCAGAGCAGTTATTTTGAAGGTGAACAGTCTACCTAGAATGCTACATATCATGCTAGCATTACCTATTTAGACAAATAAGTGGCTTACTATCAAGGCAGCCCAAGAGGTACTAAGGGACTTTATTGGTGTTTTATATAGAGAGAAACTCCGCGCTCAGGATAGCAACAATATTATAACAATATTATAGCAGGTTGCAGCCTCCCCTAATCAGTCCTTGGAATGGGACTGAAGAAAGTAATTATGTGTAGGTGTTTCAGTTGGTGGCGCTACCTACTGGCTAACTTATAAAGATGAATATAGTGGCAATGTGCATGCCAGTGGTGAATGCGTGTACGGAAGGGTTAGTTACCCCTATAATGCAGGCTCCATGCATCCATACCAATGTGCAAAAAATAAAAAAATAATAAAATAATACAAAAATGTGCAATACACAGATAAAAATAAATATTAAGTGAATCCCAATAAACCTCACATATATATGAGATAAACCTCATGGGATCCATGTACCATCAAAAAAACCTTAATGTCCAAAAGATAAAAAATATATATACATTATGTGCAAAAATGTATAAAACCCAAAACCAGCAAAATCCAGTGACACATATGTGTAGTCATAAACCGTAATAAAAAATCAGCATGAAGATATAAAATACATATAAAAAATTATTTATGAAGCTCCAAAATGACCAGCGAAAAACAAAAACAAAAAAAGTCCAAAGTGCTCAAGTGTTTAGAGAATCGAGTGACTTCTGTGCTCCCCCTGATGGGTCCCCACTCACCAGCTCCCTGCACCCCTGCAGGGGTAATGGGCATGTAAAGATAGCCTGGGATGGTTCCTGGTATCTCTCCTAGTGGTCCACACGTGGTATCTGTGGTCTGTAGGGCCTCAGCAGCTCACTCCACCCAGTAAGGGTATCCAAGGGAGTCTTCCTGGTTACTTTTACCAAAGTTGATTCATCAGTTGTTCATAGTTAGATCCTCATAGAAAGAGATAGGGCTTCCATTGTGCAGTATTTTAAAAAAGTATTTATTAAAAGTTATAAGCAAAAACAAAAGTTGTCCCAGTACAGGGAGACCTATAAGCACAATAAAACAGGCAATCTGTAAGGGCACTGGTTCACAGCTTGCACTCCACCTGCGTTCCAGCCCCTTACTTCTGTACCAGAAATGATGTAGTAGTGTAGCCACAACTTGCGCGTTTCGTCATTGGACATTATCAAAGGCGTTCTGTTGGTTTATTGTTTTTTTTATCTCTCAAAAAACGTGAATACATATGCATCCGATAAAAACAGCTTTTACTGATATCCATTCAACCCAACATGAGTATTAAAATTCCATGCCAAAAATCTAAAAAGCACAAATATTAAAAATAACCCCTATTTTTTATGAGCCCATCAACATTGTTGATATAGGAACAAAATCTGCTGGACAGCCACACTCCAATATTCACCTTCTATTGTATAAAACAAAAACAAAAGTCCAAAGCATTCAATTGAACACAGACCAACACGCACAGTTAACGTGTTTCACACCGGATATGGTGCTTAATCATCTGGTGTGAAACGCTTTCGATGTGCGTGTTGGTCTGTGTTCAATTGGATGCTTTGGACCTTTGTTTTTGTTTGTATACAATAAAAGGCGAATATTGGAGTGCAGCTGTCAAGCAGACTTTGTTCCTAGGCCACTGTTGCAAACAGAGCCAACACCCATCTCATTGTGGAGACAGCTTATCTTAGGAGGGGTGATTGTCTTGGAGTGGTGTACTCCCACAGTGTATATATACATATTTGCTTTGTATATTATACATTTATTTGCTTTGGAAAAGGTTAGATTATTGACCTGTCAGATGTACAGTATATCAATTCAATAAAGTACACATATATACTGCATATAGGCATTCTGGACACTCTCACTTGAAAGGTCCTCTTCCCATATTTTGCATTTTGTGCACATTTTCCTGGCCTATTTTATAACTCTATGTAAGAACTCGGCATCTGTCCTGCGCTGTCTTTTCCCTCATTTTCTTAGGTAATTGGCAATGACTAGGGATGAGCCAAACACCCCCCGGTTCGGTTCGCACCAGAACCTGCGAACGGACCAAAAATTTGCACGAACTTTAGAACCCCATTGACGTCTATGGGACTCGAACGTTCAAAATCAAAAGTGCTCATTTTAAAGGCTAATTTGCATGGTATTGTTCTAAAAAGGGTTTGGGGACCCAGGTCCTACCCCAGGGGACATGTATCAATGCAAAAAAAACTTTTAAAAACGTCTGTTTTTTCAGGAGCAGTGATTTTAATGATGCTTCAAGTAAAAATAAAGTGAAATATTGCTTTAAATATCATACCTGGGGGTGTCTATAGTATGCCTGTAAAGTGGCGCGTGTTTCCCGTACTTAGAACAGTCCCTGCACAAAATGAAATTTGGAAAGGAAAAAAAGTCATTTAAAACTGCATGCGGCTTTAATGTAATGTCGGGTCCTGGCAATATGGATGAAAATCAGTGAGACAAATGGCATGGGTACCCTCCAGTCCATTTCCAGGCCCTTTGGGTCCTGTATGGATATTAAGAGGAACCCCGCACCCAAATTAAAAAAAGGAAAGGCGTGGGGCCCCCAGGCCCTATATACTCTGAACAGCAGTATACAGGCGGTACAAACAAGACAGGGACTGTAGGTTTGTTGTTAAGTAGAATCTGTTTGTAATTTTTAACTGGTACATTTTTAAAGTGTAGCTCCAGCCATAAAATCTGTTTTTAAGCTTTTTGGAAAACATAGGGAAGGGTTATCACCCCTGTGACATTTGTTTTGCTGTCTGTGCTCCTCTTCAGAAGATTTCACCTCACTTTTTGTCCCAATGACAAATGTTTTTTGAAAATTTGGGGGTTTTAGTGAAACAAGGATTGGTGATAAAGCATCAGTGGAAAGGAGAAAAGTTTTTCCCATATTAGCTCTTACAGGAGAGAATTTCCCTTCCTATGGGGTAGATTTCATCTCACTTCCTGTTGTCTCCTTCTGTTTGCAAGTAGGAGTCGTTTGTAAGTTGGATGTTTGAAAGTAGGGGCCTGCCCTATATACTCAGCAGAAATTTGAGCCTTAGGTGTTGTTGTGGCCTCAACACTGTAAGCCCTCACAGGGCCCTGCTGTGAAATATTAGATCAAGAATTGTAATTACATGCCCCTGTTGAACAGGGCCAGAAAAATTGGACCTTTGGTGATGGTGGTGGTGGTGCTGGTGCCACAACACTGCAAGTCCTCACAGTTACTCTTAGTGGGCGCTGGAACGGGCCCTGCTGTGAAATATTAGATCAAGAATTGTAATTACATGCCCCTGTTGAACAGGGGCTGAAAAATTGGGCCTTTGGTGGTGGTGTTGGTGCTGGTGCCACAACACTGTAAGTCTTCACAGTTAATCTTGGTGGGCGCAGAAATGTGCCCTGCTGTGAAATATTCAATCAAGAATTGTAATTACATGCCCCTGTTGAACAGGGCCAGAAAAATTGGCCCTTTGGTGGTGGTGGTGCTGATGGCACAACACTGTAAGTCCTCACAGTAATCTTGGTTGGCGCAGAAACAGGCCCTGCTGTGAAATATTTGATCAAGAATTGTAATTACATGCCCCTGTTGAACAGGGGCTGAAAAATTGGGCCTTTGGTGGTGGTGGTGTTGGTGCCACAAAACTGTAAGTCCTCACAGTTAATTTTGGTGGGCGCAGAAACGGGCCCTGCTGTGAAATATTAGATCAAGAATTCTAATTACATGTCCCTGTTGAACAGGGGCTGAAAAATTGGGCCTTAGGCACTGGTGCTGGTGCCACAACACTGCAACCCCTCACAGATACTCTAGTTGGAACGCAGGAATGAGCCCTGCTGCAAAGTATTGCATCAAAAATTTTAATTACACGCCCCTGTTAAACAGGGAGCAAAAAGATTCTCACCACACTGGTATAGATCCACACGAGGTGTAAACTTAGATGTTTCCGAAACTGAAGAGCCCCAGGTGCTGGCTAATGTTGAGTCATGTTGAGAGTAGATGAGAAAATCCGGACAGCCGCATTCCAGGAAGATATAATTCAAAGACCATTTATTGTAAATGTTAAAAGCATATGGCATACAAAACACTGTGGCAGAGGGTACAGGCAATCAGCACTTATGCTAAGTGCTTACTCATAGCTAACAATAAAAGGAATAAAACTACATTTATATTTTCTACTGAGAATCATGTGACTGTGTATTTATGACAAAATCTAAACCAGGTGTGATCTGGCCGTGAGAAGTGTGTACACCTGTCTGTGAACACTCAGTGTCATAAGTAAAAGATTACTGTGAGAATATATTAAATGTGTATAAGCAACGGGAAAAAACCCCAATGGGATTTGTTATGTTAAAATTAAAAGAAAATTGAAAATTATTGAATGAGATATTAAACAATAATAGGTGTAAGTGAACAAGAATCAGTGTCAGAAGTGCTGAAGAAAAAGTATGTATATATTTATGTTTATGTGTGTTCAGTATAAAAATTTTAGAACATATGTGTTCAAGTAATTTACATATTAAGAAACAGAGCTGTAACAAAGATAGTGACATATGGATAAATATATTATAATACTACAGGAAAATATATAAGACTAATATACGTTGTGTCCATCGACTGTGAGATATATGTATGAGAAAAAATATATTGTGATGAAAATATATATACACAATATAAGAAAAACCCAAACTTTCAAACTATGAATGAAATGCATGGTTATATGAGACATGCAGATGCATGTCTCCTTTATTTTTCTCAACAAAACTATGTGTCTAAATAGATGTGAAAAAGTATACAAATGTATCCACATATAAACTAGATGAATACGGGATCTTAAATCTCCACAGTCTATGGACACGTAGCGCTTCTCCTGAAAAGGAGAGGAGCAGATAAATAGATACATGCATCAATGAAGGAAAATCAATCAAATATACATAACGAGCATAAAATAAAAATCAAAAACAAATATTTGAAACGTATTATACCATGTATACATGAAAGAAAATAAGGGGGAATGGGAAAATGAAGTGGGAAAGGGATGAGGGAAAAAAAAAACATTTTCATTGATCGTCTGTATAAATATATATATATATATATATATATATATATATATATATATATATATATCCATGCATAATTAATAAAAGTTATTCATATAATAGCATATGTCACCTCTTGCTGAATGGCTCAATGTCCAGCCGTATATGCATCTGAATCCATCAACTAGCAAAACGTAAACTATCTTAAGAACACAAAAAGAATATGTGTCTATATACGAAAACTCATAAAGACCGTGATTATTAGGATAATATGGTTTCATATAAAATTGAGTAGAGAAGAACATTAATTTCTTCTGTATAGACCGAGCTAAATGTATATTAACAAGATGTATCATAATTTTGACTATTCTGTAAACAGGGGCTGAAAAATTGGGCCTTAGGCACTGGTGCTGGTGCCACAACACTGCAACCCCTCACAGATACTCTAGTTGTAACTCAGGAACGAGCCCTGCTGCAAAGTATTGCATCAAAAATTGTAATTACACGCCCCTGTTAAACAGGGGCTGAAAAATTGGGCCTTAGGCACTGGTGCTGGTGCCACAACACTGCAACCCTCACAGATACTCTAGTTGGAACGCAGGAACGAGCCCTGCTGCAAAGTATTGCATTAAAAATTGTAATTACACGCCCCTGTTAAACAGGGGCTGAAAAATTGGGCCTTAGTCACTGGTGCTGGTGCCACAACACTGCAACCCCTCACAGATACGCTAGTTGGAGCGCAGGAACTAGCCCTTCTGCAAAGAATTGCATCAAAAATTGTAATTACATGCCCTTGTTAAACAGGGGCTTAAAAATTGGGCCTTAGGCACTGGTGGCAGCTCCCAGAATCAAAAATGTTCTCACAAGCTATCAGCATGATCATTGAGGAGGAAGAGGATAATTACTCAGCATAACAGGATAGTCACTCAGCATCAGCATAGGCAGTCTTTGAAGAGATATGACATTTCAAAAAAAATTATTCGGTTACATCAGCATCAGGTGCTTGGTAGCTGGTGGTGATCCAAGACTGATTCATTTTTATAAAGGTCAGTCAATCGCTGGAACGCTGGATGCAGGACAGGCCAGTAGCTCAACTGCATACCGTGCAAGCTCTGGCCAGTGATCTATCCTCAAGACCCAGTAACCAAGAGGATTTTCGGTGGGAAAGGTGTCCAAGTCCAAGTCAGATCTTGCCCCTAGGTATTCCTGCACCATGTAAAACAGACGCTGGTGATGGTTGCTGGAACCGATCATACCTTGGGGCTGCGGACTAAAAAATTGTCTGAACGCATTGGTTAGATGGCCACCTTCTCCACCCCTCCTTCTTTGACTGACCGAAGCCTCAGCAACACGTTGTCCAGAAACAGGAGTTTGTAACCTCCCAGTCTCTGGGAACGCGTTGCACTGACCTTTCTGCAAGGCCCCCCGAAGATGCTCCCTCTGTGATGGCAAGATAAGGTCCGCAACCTTACCCTTGTAACGTGGATCAAGGAGGGTTGCCAGCCAGTATTGTTCCTTCTCCTTGATACCACGAATATGAGGATCCTTACGCAGGCTTTGCAGGATCAGGGAGGCCATGCAGCATAGGTTTGCTGAGGCATTCGGTCCGGAGTCCTCTGGGTCACTAAGGACAACATGGTCAGCAGCCACCTCCTCCCAGCCACGTACAAGTCCATGTGTTTCTTGGGACTGTAAATGATCCCTTAAAGACTGCTGCTGATGCTGAGTGCCAGGCTCCACCTCCATACTGACACAATCCTCCTCCTCGTCCTCTTCCTGTGTGATCGGCGGGCACGCAGGAACACTGTCTGGATAAAAGGGGCCTTGAGAGCTAAGGAAGTCCTCCTCTTCCTGCCTCTGTTCTGTCTCAAGTGCCCTGTCCATTATTCCACGCAGCGTGTGCTCCAACAGGTGGACAAGGGGGACAGTGTCACTGATGCATGCACTGTCACTGATCACCATCCTCGTGGCCTCCTCATATGGTGACAGGACAGTGCATGCATCCCTGATCATGGCCCACTGGCATGGGGAAAAAAACAAGCTCCCCTGACCCTGTCCTGGTGCCATAGTCGCAAAGGTACTCAATGATGACCCTCTGCTGCGTGTGCAGCCGCTGCAGCAGGGCCAACGTTGAGTTCCACCTTGTGGGCATGTCACAGTTTAGGCGGTTCTTGGGCAGGTTAAATTCCTTTTGGAGGTCTGCCAGCCAAGCACTGGCATTATATGACAAGCAGAAATGCACACAGACTTTCCTGGCCTGCCTCAGGACATCCTGTAAGCCCAGGTACCTGCCAAGAACCACTGCACCACCAAGTTAAGGACGTGAGCCAAACAGGGCACATGGGTCATTTGTCCCTGTCGGAGGGCGAAGAGGAGGTTGGTGCCATTGTCGCAAACCACCATTCCTGCCTTAAGTTGGTGTGGCGTCAACCACCTCTGAACCTGCCCCTGCAGAGCTGACAGAACCTCTGCCCCAGTGTGGCTCCTGTCACCCAAGCACACCAGCTAAAGCACCGCATGGCATCTTTTGGCCTGCGTACTTGCGTAGCCCCTTGAACGCCTACGGAGCACCGCTGGTTCCGAGGACAAAGCACAGGAAGAGGCCATGGAGGAAGAAGAAGAGGAGGACGGTGGAGGAGAGGGGTGCGTCAGAATCACTAGTAGTGGCATTTTGGAGGCGTGGTGGCGGAACAACCTCCAACACTACTGCACCTTGTCCTGCATCCTTCCCAGCTGCCAGCAGAGTCACCCAATGTGCCGCGAAACTTAGGTAACATCCCTGTCCATGCCTGCTGGACCATGAGTCAGCGGTAATATGCACCTTACCGCTGACCGCCCTGTCCAGCGAGGCCAAGACAATGCCTTCCACATGCCGGTAGAGAGCCAGAATCGCCTTCTGTGGGAAAAAGTGTCGTTTGGGTACCTGCCACTGAGGAACCGCACATTCCACAAACTCATGGAAGGGGGCAGAGTCTACCAACTGAAAAGGGAAATTTGCCTGGTACAATCTGACGTTGGTGTACTGAAAGCAGATTGCCCACAAGTACTTGGCTGTGACACACCTAATTCCACACCTTCATTCCTTTCAGTGCAGGTCTCAGAGAGGACTGAAGGTATAGTGGGGTTGGAGATCTCAGCTGATGAGGAGCAAGGAGAGGTCCTCTTTGTTCTTTGGTGTGGGTCTTTTAGATATGCTTGCCAATGAACTGCATGGCAGGTCAACATATGTTTGGTCAAGCATGTGGTGCCGAAGCTGGAGATGTTTTGGCCACGCGAGATACGTTTGAGACATATGTTGCAAATAGCAGCGGTGCGATCTGATGCACTCGTCTCAAAAAAGGCCCACACCAAAGAACTTTTGGAATAACGCGCAGAGACAGCAGCGCCCTGCACATGCGGAGCTTTGCGGTGTGATGCAGTCAGTGTGCTGCCCTTAGGCTGGCCCCTGGAGGGCACCCTGCCTTGTTGGTGATGTGCCTCCTCCTCCTCTCTCCTATCAGGCACCCACGTTGAGTCAGTGACCTCATCATCCCCTCCCTCCTCATCACTGGAGCAAACCTGGCAGTATACTGCAGCAGGAGGAGCATGACTGCCAGATTGCTGTCCTTCTTGGGCACCCCCTCTGTCCGTGCTCACGTTACTGCCTTCATCTAGCTCAGTATCATCATCAGAGCCTTCTAAACGCTGGGCATCCTCCTGGAGCATGTACCCAACACTGTGGTCAATCAGTTCGAGGGACTCCTCAGGAGGACATGGTGGGGCGGTAGTGATAGGATCAGGAAAACACCACCAACCTTCTACAGGCTGCTTTAGCTGAACATTGCTGAGGTCGCACTACACTAACGTGTAAATGCTTTAGCTGCCTGCGGTAGTGATAGGATCAGGAAAACACCACCAACCTTCTACAGGTAGCTTTAGCTGAACACTGTGCAAAGGTCGCATTACACTAACTTGTAGCTTTAGCTGAACACTGTTCAGAGGACGCACTACACTAACTTGTAGCTTTAGCTGAACACTGTGAGGAGGACGCACTACACTAACTTGTAGCTTTAGATGAACACTGTTCAGAGGACACACTACACTAACATGTAGCTTTAGCTGAACACTGTGTAGAGGTCGCACTACACTAACGTGTAAATACTGCTGCCTGCGGTAGTGATAGGATCAGGAAAACACCACCAACCTTCTACAGGTAGCTTTAGCTGAACACTGTGCAAAGGTCGCACTACACTAACTTGTAGCTTTAGCTGAACACTGTTCAGAGGACGCACTACACTAACTTGTAGCTTTAGCTGAACACTGTGAGGAGGACGCACTACACTAACTTGTAGCTTTAGATGAACACTGTTCAGAGGACACACTACACTAACATGTAGCTTTAGCTGAACACTGTGCAGAGGTCGCACTACACTAACTTGTAGTTTTAGCTGAACACTGTGAGAAGGACGCACTACACTAACTTGTAGCTTTAGCTGAACACTGTGCAGAGGTCACACTAAACAAACCTGTAGCTTTAGCTGAACACTGTGAGGAGGATGCACTACACTAACTTGTAGCTTTAGATGAACACTGTTTAGAGGACGCACTACATTAACTTGTAGCTTTAGCTGAACACTGTGCAGAGGTTGCACTAAAATAACTTGTAGCTTTAGCTGAACACTGTGCAGAGGTCTCACTACACTAACTTGTAGTTTTAGCTGAATACTGTGAGGAGGACGCACTACACTAACTTGTAGCTTTAGCTGAACACTGTGAGGAGGACGCACTACACTAACTTGTAGCTTTAGCTGAACACTGCTCAGAGGTCACACTAAACTAACCTGTAGCTTTATCTGAACACTGTGAGGAGGACGCATTACACTAACTTGTAGCTTTAGCTGAACACTGTGAGGAGGACGCACTACACTGACTTGTAGCTTTAGCTGAACACTGTGCAGAGGTCGCACTAAAATAACTTGTAGCTTTAGCTGAACACTGTGCAGAGGTCGCACTACACTAACTTGTAGCTTTAGCTGAACACTGTTCAGAGGATGCACTACACTAACTTGTAGCTTTAGCTGAACACTGTGCAGAGGTCGCACTACACTAACTTGTAGCTTTAGCTGAACACTGTGAGGAGGACGCACTACAGTAACTTGTAGCTTTAGCTGAACACTGTGCAGAGGTCACACTAAACTAACCTGTAGCTTTAGCTGAACACTGTGAGGAGGACGCACTACACTAACTTGTAGCTTTAGCTGAACACTGTGAGGAGGACACACTACACCAACTTGTAGCTTTAGCTGAACTCTGTGCAGAGGTCACACTAAACTAACCTGTAGCTTTAGCTGAACACTGTGAGGAGGACACACTACACTAACTTGTAGCTTTAGATGAACACTGTTCAGAGGATGCACTACACTAACTTGTAGCTTTAGCTGAACACTGTGCAGAGGTCGCACTTCACTAACTTGTAGATTTAGCTGAACACTGTTCAGAGCACGCACTACACTGACTTGTAGCTTTAGCTGAACACTGTGCAGAGGTCACACTAAAATAACTTGTAGCTTTAGCTGAACACTGTGCAGAGGTCGCACTACACTAACTTGTAGCTTTAGCTGAACACTGTGAGGAGGACGCACTACACTAACTTGTAGCTTTAGTTGAACTTTGTGCAGAGGTCACACTAAACCTACCAGTAGCTTTAGCTGAACACTGTGAGGAGGACGCACTACACTAACTTGTAGCTTTAGCTGAACACTGTGCAGAGGTCACACTAAACTAACTTGTAGCTTTAGCTGAACACTGTGAGGAGGATGCACTACACTAACTTGTAGCTTTAGATGAACACTGTTCAGAGGATGCACTACACTAACTTGTAGCTTTAGCTGAACACTGTGCAGAGGTCGCACTTCACTAACTTGTAGTTTTAGCTGAACACTGTTCAGAGCACGCACTACACTGACTTGTAGCTTTAGCTGAACACTGTGCAGAGGTCGCACTAAAATAACTTGTAGCTTTAGCTGAACACTGTGCAGAGGTCGCACTACACTAACTTGTAGCTTTAGCTGAACACTGTGAGGAGGACACACTACACTAACGTGGAGCTTTAGCTGAACACTGTGCAGAGATCACACTAAACTAACCTGTAGCTTTAGCTGAACACTGTGAGGAGGACGCACTACACTAACTTGTAGCTTTAGCTGAACACTGTGAGGAGGACGCACTACACTAACTTGTAGCTTTAGCTGAACACTGTGCAGAGGTCACACTAAACTAACTTGTAGCTTTAGCTGAACACTGTTAGGAGGATGCACTACAGTAACTTGTAGCTTTAGCTGAACACTGTGCAGAGGTCACACTAAACTAACCTGTAGCTTTAGCTGAACACTGTGAGGAGGATGCACTACACTAACTTGTAGCTTTAGCTGAACACTGTGAGGAGGACACACTACACTAACTTGTAGCTTAGTAGCTGACGCACCACACGAATTTGGCGCGAACGGCCCATATTGTTCGCAATTCGACGAACGGTCGAACAGACAATGTTTGAGTCGAACATGGGCTCGATTCGAACACGAAGCTCATCCCTAGCAATTACCCTGGCTTGCAAAAAATTTCTATATATTTTTCTGAACACCCCTCTCCCGAAGAAGCAGAACTGTGAAATGGACATTTGACGTTGAGACATTGTGCCCCCTCCACAGCCTACTTCTGTTGGAATTGCAGTGTATATGTGTACTTTGTTGAATTGGCCCTTCTAACCCTCTTGTATTGAATTGTATTGTTGCTGTATTGTCTCCCTTTATATTGTAAAGCGCTGTGCAAACTGTTGGTGCTTTACAAATCCTGTATTATAATAATAATAATAATAATTGATATACAACCAGCAGGCCAGTGATCTGACCTTTTCCAGTAAATGTATATGTATACATATGTACACTGTGGATGGGTTCATACAAAATAGGGGCTATGTTCAATATTTGTGCTTTTAGGATTTTTGGTATGGGATTTTAATACTCATCAACCTGACATGCTGGGTTGAAGTGATATCAGTAATAGCTGTTTTTATAGGATGCATGTGTATTCACTTTGTTGAGACATAACACACCAATAAAACCCCTTAGTACCTCTTGGGCTTCCTTAATTGAGGCATATATATACAAAATAATTCTGCGCTACCCAAAAAAGGGGAAAACAAAAGCAGCTGACACGACCAACAAAGTGTAAATATAGAGAACAACAAGAAAGTGTAGCGCTAAACAATATCAAACATAGAGAAACTATAAACCAATCTGTGTACAGTGAAAAGGATCAACTGTATTGGAAAAGTGAATCTCATAACTAGGTAGTCCTCATGTAGACATTGTGACTGAACAATAAAGGTGAGTAGTCCTTATAAAAATATGTTTTAAACAGAAAAAAATTTCTTTAGAGAAAATATTTTCGGCATCCCAAATATAGGTCAGCTCACTCCCACCGAGAGATGAAAAGGCTTACCGGATGAGGTGGACCCAAAGGGGCATACGCCGAATTGGGTCAGATAAGACTTGGGTGGTGAGTGGCTGTACTAGGCTCAAAGACAGATGTTATCTCACGGATTACTGTATTCCTCCGAGTGACGCTCAGGTCCTAAAGGGTGTGGGCAATCTCACGGATGTGGATGGTCCTGTGGATCCTAGGGGTGTTCCGTAGATGAATCCCTCAAGGCAACATTCCATGGACCAGGAAATGGTGTTGTAAGATAAGGAAAGAAAGGAGGGGCCACATAGTGTAAATCCGAAAACGAAAATTTTATTTAAAATAAATAGGAGTACACTCACATGTAGATCCAAAATGTATAAAAACAGCGCTGTGAGAAAAAATGGAGACAGTGGGGTCCTGCCCAAGGCAGGACCCCACTGTCCAGACCAAATGAGTCTCTGGGCCTATTTTCTTACTCCCTTTGAATACCTGTGCTCTAAAAATGCATCTCAACAACAATTGGCTTCTACTATCTACTATAGTTAGTGATCAATCACCGAAAGGGAGCAAGGTGTGCCTTTCTTCGGAGAAAGACTTTACTCTAGACTTATCCAAAGAGGACTAAAAACACATCCATACTTCTATCCACAATGGCTCAGTAAATGTGACAGTCCAGGAAAATGGCTACAAGATACAATTGTGTTGGTACAGAACCCCAATACAGATGCACAAGTTCTTACCTTCCACCTCTAATTTATGCTGGAAATGCAGCATTGAACTAGGCTCTCTACTATATATCTGGTGGTCCTTCCCAACTTTCCAATCTCTCTAGTCTAAAGTCCACCAAATAATTTCTTCAGTCACTAGTATGCCTGTAAAGTAGAGCATTTTTCCAGTGTTTAGAACAATACCACAGCAAAATTACATTACTAAAGGAAAAAAGTAATTTAAAAATGCTCGTGGCTGTAATGAATTGTCGGATCCCGGCAATATAGATAATAATCATTGAACAAAATGGCATGGGTTTCTCCTCCCAGTCCATTACCAGGCCCTTTGGGTCTGGTTTGAATATTAAGGGGAACCCCGCACTAAAATAAAAAAAATGCACGGGGGTCTCCTCAAAATCCATACTAGGCCCTTCAGGTCTTGTATGGATATTAAGTGGAATCCTGCGCCAAATTTTCTTTTAAAAATTGCGTAGGGTTCCCTCCAAAATCCATACTAGGTCCTTCAGGTCGGGTATGGATTTTAAGGGGAACCCTGCGCCAAAGTTTTTAAAAAATTGTGTAGGGGTTCCCCCCAAAATCCATACCAGACCCTTATCTGAGCACGCAACCTGGCAGGCTGCAGGAAAAGGGGGGGCAAGAGCGTACCAGGCCACATCCCCTCATCGTGGGAAGGATGCTTTGGGGTATTATTTTTTTGGTTTATTGGGCGGCATGATGACCGATGGATTTACATCGCGGGACATTTAGAATTTTTCGTTTTTTGACAAAGGATTTGTCCCAAACTGTCTACTGTCATTTTTACTATTTCTGACACTATTTTGGTGAATGTTTAGGGGTACAATGTACCCAATACCCATTGACATGGGGGGGTGGGATCTGAGGGTTCCCTTGTTAAGGGGGCTACCAGATTCCGATAAGCCCCCCACCCACAGACCCCCACAACCACCGGGCAAGGGTTGTGAGGATGAGGCCCCTGTCCCCATCAACATGGGGACAAGGTGTTTTGGGGGGACCATGATGAGGGCATGTGACCTGGTACACTTCAGGAGGGGGGCGCTCTCTTATCTCCCCTTTTCCTGTGACCTGCCAGGTTGTATGCCCAGATAAGGGTCTGGTATGGATTTTGGGAGGACCTCTATGCCATTTTTTAAAAATTTTGGTGTGGGGTTCCCCTTAATGTTCATACCAGACCCAAAGGACCTGGTAATGGACTGGGGGGAACCCCTGCCATTTTTTTCAATAATTTTTATCTGTATTGTCAGGATCTGACAATTCATTACAGCCGCAAGCAGTTTTAAATTACTTTTTTTCCTTTACAAATGTAATTTTCCTGTGGTAATGTTCTAAATACAGGAAAAATGCACTACTTTACAGGCATACTAAGGACACCCCCCAGGCATGATATTTAAAGGAATATTTCATGATTTTTATTGTTTCACTTTAAGCATTATTAAAATCACTGCTCTTGAAAAAAACGGCAGTTTTTAAAACTTTTTTTGCATTGATACATGTCCCCTGGGGCAGGACCTAGGTACCCATGCCCTTTTTTTTCAATGTTTTTTATCTATATTGCCGGGACCCGATAATTCATTACGGCCGCGTTACAGCCACGAGCAGTTTTAAATTCAATTTTTTTTCCTTTAGAAATGTCATTATGCTGTGGTACTGTTCTAAACACAGGAAAGATGCGCTACTTTACAGGCATACTAAGGACACCCCCCAGGCATGGTATTTAAAGGAATATTTCATTCTTATTGTTTCACTTTAAGAATTATTAAAATCACTGCTCTTGAAAAAAAGTCTGTTTTTAAAACTTTTTTTGCATTGATACATGTCCCCTGGGGCAGGACCCGGGTCCCCATACACTTTTAATGGCAATAACTTGCATATAAGTCTTTAAAATGAGCACTTTTGGTTTTTCATGTTAGTGTCCCATAGACTTTGACGGTGTTCCATGGCTTTCGAATTTGCAGCAAACAACGCATTATGTTCGCTGTTCGGTGAACAGGCGAACACCCAATGTTTGACTTGAACATCGGGCTCACCCCTACTCACCAGGAGATCATACTTGAAATCACTGGCAAAACATATGGTGAATGCAGCCAAGCTTTGTGTCCCAGTGCTTCAAGGCTCCACTCAGGTGTTAACCATCCAGGAATGGTTTTTGAGTCTTCAAAAATAGCAGAGATGGTGAAATAAATTTCAATATCACACTACAACACCTCAAAATTCACAAAGTTCTGATCTCGCTGGCTTCACTTTCAAACCACCGTGAAATACACCCAACTTATGGGTAAGTCCCCTTCAACTTCTTTTTCACTGAAACAACAACCTACTAGGGCATTTGCCCCTTATTCCTATATTATTAGAACCTGCCCCTGGGTAGCTGCCTTATTCACTAGAGATGGCAAGGGCATAAGGAAGGTTGGTGTAGATGGTTAGCCTTACCCCATAAGGGCACCCTTTGCCTTTCCCCTGACACTTCCCCCTGACATTTTCCACCCTTTTAGCCCCAACCTAACCCTAAATCAGTCCCCTTTTATTTTACATCCCCCATATAAAAGGATAAGATCCCCTTCCTCCCTTTTTTCTCCTTTCTTAGTCCTCCTACTTCTTCTTTACATGTAGCTACATATAGTTACATAGTAGGTGAGGTTGAAAAAAGACATAAGTCCATCAAGTCCAACCTATGTGTGTGATTATGTCAGTATTACATTGTATATCCCTGTATGTTGCGGTTTCTCAGGTGCATAACTAATCATTTTTTAAAACTATCGATGCTCCCCGCTGAGACCACCGCCTGTGGAAGGAAATGCCACATCCTTGCCGCTCTTACAGTAAAGAACCCTCTACGTAGTTTAAGGTTAAACCTCTTTTCTAATTTTAGTGAGTGTTAAACTCCTTTCCGTGAAAAAGTGTGGGATCACCAGTACGGTGTTTATAAATTGAAATCATATTCCCTCTCAAGCATCTCTTCTCCAGAGAGAATAAGTTTAGTGCTTGCAACCTTTCCTCATAACTAGGGATGAGCCGAACACCCCCCGGTTCGGTTCGCAGCAGAACATGCGAACAGGCAAAAAATTCATTTGAACATGCGAACACCATTAAAGTCTATGGGACACTAACATGAAAAACCAAAAGTGCTCATTTTAAAGACTTATATGCAAGTTATTGCCATTAAAAGTGTATGGGGACCTGGGTCCTGCCCCAGCGGACATGTATCAATGCAAAAAAAAGTTTTAAAAATGGCCATTTTTTCGGGAGCAGTGGTTTTAATAATGCTTAAAGTGAAACAATAAAAATGAAATATTCCTTTAAATTTTGTACCTGGGAGGTGTCTATAGTATGCCTGTAAAGTGGCGCATGTTTCCCATGTTTAGAACAGTCCAAGAGCAAAATGACATTTCTAAAAGAAAAAAAGTCATTTAAAACTACTCGCGGCTATAATGAATTGTTGGTCCCGGCATTACAGATAAAAGAAGTCATTGAAAAAAACAGCATGGGATCCCCCCAGTCCATTACCAGTCTCTTTGGGTCTGGTATGAATTTTAAGGGGAAGCCGCACCAAATTTTTTTTTAAAAATGTTGTGGGGGTCCCCCTCAAAATCCATACCAGACTCTTCTGGTCTGGTATGGATTTAAGGGGAACCCCGTGCCAAAATTTAAAAAAAATGGCGTGGGGGTCCCCCCAAAAATCCATACCAGACCCTTATCCGAGCATGCAACCTGGCAGGCCACAGGGTGGACAAGAGATCACCCCCTCCTGAACCGTACCAGGCCACATGCCCCCAACATGGGGAGGGTGCTTTGGGGTAGCCCCTCAAAGCACCTTGTCCCCATGTTGATGGGGACAAGGGCCTCATCCCCACAACCCTTGCCCGGTGGTTGTGGGTGTCTGCGGGCGGGGGGCTTATCGGAATCTGGAAGCCTCCTTTAACAAGGGGACCCCTAGATCCCAGCCTCCCCCCATGTAAAATGGTAACAGGGTACAAATGTACCCCGACCATTTCACAAAAAAAGTGTCAAAATGGTAAAAATGACAAGACAGTAAGACACAGGTTGGGACAAGTCTTTTATTAAAAAATAAAAATATAAAAATGTCCCACGAAGTCTTGTTCTTCTTTTCTTGCTCTGCCAACAGACCGAAAAAAAAACAAAACCCGAGGTTACGTAAATGGGTGGCCCCGCCCCCTCTGACGCCCCGGGAAAGCCATAGGGATGTCCCCTTGCGTCAGAGGGGGGCAGGGTCACTGGGAACGTAATGGTGTGGCCCCGCCCTCAGTTATAAAAGAACTGTCAAAGCGAAGACGCGTCAAATGGTGGGAGCCTCCCATGGAGGCGGGTCGGTCACGTTTTTTTTTTCAGTCTGTTGGTGGAGCAAGAAAAGAAGAATAAGACTTTGTGGGACTTTTTTTATTTTTTAATAAAGGACTTGTCCCAAGCCGTGTCTTGTCATTTTTACCATTTTGACACTTTTTTTGTGAAATGGTAGGGGTACATTTGTACCCCATTACCATTTCACACAGGGGGGCTTCCAGATTCTGATAAGCCCCCCGCCCGCAGACCCCATCAACCACAGGGCAAGGGTTGTGGGGATGAGGCCCTTGTCCCCATCAACATGGGGACAAGGTGCTTTGGGGAGCTACTCCAAAGCACCCTCCCCATGTTGAGAGCATGTGGCCTGGTACGATTCAGGAGGGGGGCGCTCTCTCATCCCCCCTCTTTTCCTGCGGCCTGCCAGTTTGCATGCTCGGATAAGGGTCTGGTATGAATTCTTGGGGGCCCCCATTCCATTTTATTTAATTTTGGCGTGGGGTATCCCTTAAAATCTATACCAGATCTCAAGGGCCGGGTATGGAATTTGGGGGGACCCCCATGCAATTTTTTTTTTTAAATTTTGGTTGGGGTTCCCCTTAATATTCATACCAGACCCAAAGGGACTGGTAATGGACTGGGGGGATCCCATGCCATTTTTTTCAATGACTTCTTTTATCTGTATTGCCGGGACCGACAATTCATTATAGCTGCGAGTAGTTTTAAATTACTTTTTTCCTTTAGAAATGTCATTTTGCTCTCAAACACGAGAAACATGCGCCACTTTACAGGCATACTATAGACACCCCCCAGGTAAGAAAATTAAAGGTAAATTTCACTTTTATTGTTTCACTGTAAGCATTATTAAAATCACTGCTCCCGAAAAAAACGGCCATTTTTAAAACTTTTTTTTGCATTGATACATGTCCCCTGGGGCAGGACTCAGGTCCCCCAAACACTTTTTATGACAATACCATGCATATAAGCCTTTAAAATTAGCACTTTTGATTTCTCCCATAGACTTTTAAAGGGTGTTTTGCGGCTTTCGAATTTGCCGCAAACACCCCAAATTGTTCGCTATTCGGCAAACAGGCGAACACCATGTCCTCCAGACCCTTTATTAGCTTAGTTGCCCTTCTTTGTACTCGCTCCATTTCCAGTACATCCTTCCTGAGGGCTGGTGCCCAGAATTGGACAGCAAACTCTAGGTGCGGCCGGACCAGAATCTTGTAGAGCGGGAGAATTATCGCTTATCGCTTTATCTCTAGAGTTGATCCCCTTTTTAATGCATGCCTATATTCTGTTTGCTTTGTTAGCAGCAGTTTGGCATCGCATGCCATTACTGAGCCTATCATCTACTAGAACCCCCAGGTCCTTTTCCATCCTAGATTCCCCCAGAGGTTCCCCCTTTCTTCTTGTTCTTGCTCTCCACACTCCCTTTCCCAGACTTTAGCACTCTCCCAGCTGTGTTCCCTTAGTGCAGTCACCTGCCGGACTGTCAGTTCTACAACACACACTCTCCTTCTTGACTGACACTCATTGTAAATTTTCCCTTCATAAGCTATTTT
The DNA here is from genome assembly GCA_037952925.1 of Lithobates clamitans. Taxonomy (NCBI): domain Eukaryota; kingdom Metazoa; phylum Chordata; class Amphibia; order Anura; family Ranidae; genus Lithobates; species Lithobates clamitans. The sequence goes on along the minus strand of JBBGZY010000089.1, from coordinate 3,368,067 downwards.
GATTAACACCTCACCTATAGCATCAGGACTTTGGCTCATTACACATTGTACACCATTTTGGGAAATCATCTCTAGTACTGACGAACATGTTCTCTATACTTAACCAGTGCATCTTTTCACAACATATATATGCAGATTTAAATATATGTTCCTCATCTATGACATTATTGAATGAAATATATCTTTCAAAGGTAAACTACCCTAACATTTAGAGATGAAGGAGCTCAGGAAACATCCATTCCCTGATTTCCCTTGGAATTAATGGACCCAAAAGCAACATGTATGACGTCACTTCCAGGATAAAAGCTGGCATTTATAGCTTGGGTAGCAGCTAATCAATCAAGCATGATCTGGGCTTGATTAGTTGCAGTGGAGGGCAGGGGAATCATTGGGTGTCTATAGACCTCTGATGTTGAAATTTGTAGATGTAATTCCATCTATTTTCACCTTTTTACCTTTCTGTATGATGTTAATGTTTTTTCAGTAGGTATACTGTAGCTATTGCTTTGTATTCATGGAATTAAGAGCAGCACACACTGTGTAAGAATTATTGTGAATCACATTTGCCTTTGATGGCTTCATCATTCATTGTATTCTGGCTCATCTATGATCTATTGTCTCCCTTTCTCCTTGACTAAGCACACAAAAAAGGGAACTATTTCCAAGAAAACTTGGGAATTATTTATAACATTTCATAAAACACCAACATTTTTTTACTCTGCCAAAGACCCATAAGAGCTTAAAAAGTCCATCAGGGAGAGCAGTTATTTCAGGTATGGGTAGCCAGATGGAAAATGTAAACAGATTAATAGGTGCCCATATTAGGCCCAAGTTATGAGCTTGCCCTCACATATTAGATACATCACACTTTTTATAAGTGACAAAAAATTGTGCAACGACCTAACGACTGAGCTGCATGCATGTGATAAAATCACCCTTACGAAATGAATACAAAAAGTGCTGCGCTAATCTAGCCAATTAAATATACCAATCTTGCAGATACAGCTGCTCGGTCGGAGGGTGTGATGTGCTGCATACACACTACAGAAGAATGTGAGTCTAGCATAGCCAGAGAGAGAGAAAGAATCTCATACAGGGATGAGTGAGATTTACACACATACTGGCAACCCATATACACACAGATACTATTGGATGACGCATGTGTGTGCTGAACACTTTACACTAGCCAATCGGATGGCTGTATCTGCGAGATCAGTGGACACAACACACATGAATGTATCTGCAGCAGTTTTATCATGACTACAGTGTATCCTGATTGCTGGGTATAGTTCCTGGATGACTGGGTCTGCTGATTCACTTGTGAAACTGAGCCCTGTGGTTCTTTGGAGTTGTGATGGTGGTTTATATGGACTGGATTATATTGGAAGGCAACCAAGTATCTTCTGGGTCATGGTGCAAAGTAACATGCATGCATGACCTTTAAAGTGATGATAAAGATAAGAGGTGAGCATTTTCCCTTAAGAGAATGATGGAGGTGTTCACTTGGAATGCATATTACCACAAAGATGTGGACATTCTTGGACACATTACGGATTTTGCATCGAATTTGGAATTTCACCTTTATGTCATTGTGCATTATGTTTTAATTTGTTTGGTGTATTCATTATATTTGTTTAATTAGTTGCACCCTTACACATATACCACAAGGGTGTTCTTATTACTGTACATTGTGTTTGAAATTCTTATGTGGGTTATCACATTGCACTTTTTGCACAGATCAGATATTATAAAAGCTATAAATAACAGAGTTCATAATACTAATTAAACAATAAAGAAAGACCAAGAATACAGGTCCAACAAATAAAAGGTCTGATGAAGTAGGGTTTACTTACTAAAATGAGAGAATGTAACATCTGGTGCAGCTGTGCATGGTAGCCAATCAGTTTCTAACTTCAATCTGTTCAATTAAGCTTTGGCAAAAAAAACTGGAAGCTGATTGGTTTCTATAGAGCTGCACCAGCTTTTGCACTCACGTCTGACAAAATGTGAGGGTTTTATCTTTTAAAGCCAAGCATCCGTCTGGAGGCAATTAGGGTGAAACAGTTGGGAAAGTGTTTGCAGAAGGCCCTCACTGGACATTGCACTAGATAGGTTGGCGCAAAGACTTGCCAGCAGAAGGAAGATTGAGCATCTAATGCAGGCATTTAAAGTGGGTTGTAGGGAGTGGACAGTTGGAAAGCGGACATGACTGAGTGCCAAATCTTAAGCATCATGCAGACAAGAAAGCACAAATCAACAGGTTTTGGTAGGGTGGTAGATGGCAGTCAGTGGTAGCTGTCTAGTAGGGATGAGCTTTGAGTTCGAGTCAAACTTATGCTCGACTCAAATATCGGCTGTTCGCAAGTTCGAATGCTGCGGAACACCCTTTAAAAGTCTATGGGAGAAATCAAAAGTGCTAATTTTAAAGGCTTATATGCAAGTTATTGCCATAAAAAGTGTTTGGGGACCTGGGTCCTGCCCTAGGGGACATGGGTCAATGCAAAAAAAAGTTTTAAAAACTGCCGTTTTTTCAGGAGCAGTGATTTTAATAACGCTTAAAGTCAAACAATAAAAGTGTAATATCTGTAAATTTGGTAGCTGGGGGGTGTCTATAGTATGCCTGTAAAGGGGTACATGTTTCCCGTGTTTAGAACAGTCTGACAGCAAAATGACATTTCAAAGGAAAAAAAGTCATTCAAAACTACTCGCGGCTATTGCATTGCCAGTCCGACAATACACATAAAAGTTAATTGATAAAAACGGCATGGGAATTCCCCACAGGGGAACCCTGAACCAAAATTTTTAAAAAAATGACGTGGGGGTCCCCCTAAATTCCATACCAGGCCCTTCAGGTCTGGTATGGATATTAAGGGGAACCCCGGCCAAAATTAGAAAAAAAAAAGACGTGGGGGTCCCCCTAAATTCCATACCAGACCCTTCATTTTAAGGGGAACCCCACACCAACATTTAAAAAAACGGCATGGGGTCCCCCCAAAAATCCATACCAGACCCTTATCCGAGCATGCAACCTGGCAGGCTGCAGGAAAAGAGGGGGGATGAGCGCCCCCCTCCTGAACCATACCAGGCCACATGCCCTCAACATTGGGAGGGTGCTTTGGGGTAGCCCCCCAAAACACCTTGTCCCCATGTTGATGAGGACAAGGGCCTCATCCCCACAACCCTGGCTGGTGGTTGTGGGGGTCTGCGGGCGGGGGGCTTATTGGAATCTGGAAGCCCCCTTTAACAAGGGGACCCCCAGATCCCAGCCCCCCCTGTGTGAAATGGTAAGGGGGTACATTTGTACCCCTACCATTTCACTAAAAAACTGTCAAAAATGTTAAAAATGACAAGAGGCAGTTTTTGACAATTCCTTTATTTAAATGCTTCTTCTTTCTTCTTTCTTCTATCTTCCTTCATCTTCTTCTTCTTCTGGTTCTTCTGGCTCTTATGGTTCTTCCTCCGGTGTTCTCGTCCAGCATCTCCTCTGCAGCGTCCAGAACCAGAAGAGCCAGAAGAAGAAGAAGATGAAGGAAGATAGAAGATAGAAGAAAGAAGAAGCATTTAAATAAAGGAATTGTCAAAAACTGTCTCTTGTCATTTTTAACATTTTTGACAGTTTTTTAGAGAAATGGTAGGGGTACTTTTGTACCCCCTTACCATTTCACATGGGGGGCGGGATCTGGGGGTCCCCTTGTTAAAGGCCAGGGTTGTGGGGATGAGGCCCTTGTCCTCATCAACATGGTGACAAGGTGTTCTGGGGGCTACCCCAAAGCACCCTCCCAAAGTTGAGGGCATGTGGCCTGGTACGGTTCAGGAGGGGGCGCTCTCTCATCCCCCCCTCTTTTCCTGCGGCCTGCCAGGTTGCGTGCTCGGATAAGGGTCTGGTATGGAATTTAGGGGGACCCCCACGTCTTTTTTTTTTTTAATTTTGGCCGGGGTTCCCCTTAATATCCATACCAGACCTGAACCTAAATTTTGGTTGGGGGTTCCCCTGTGGGGAATTCCCATGCCGTTTTTTTTCAATTAACTTTTATGTGTATTGTCGGACCGGCAATGCAATAGCCGCGAGTAGTTTTAAATGACTTTTTTTCCTTTGAAATGTTATTTTGCTGTCAGACGGTTCTAAACACGGGAAACATGCGCCCCTTTACAGGCATACTATAGACACCCCCCAGCTACGAAAGTTAAAGGGATATTACACTTTTATTGTTTGACTTTAAGCATTATTAAAATCATTGCTCCCAAAAAAACAGCCGTTTTTAAAACTTTTTTTTGCATTGATCCAGGTCCCCAAACACTTTTTATGACAATAACTTGCATATAAGCTTTTACAATTAGCACTTTTGATTATTCATGTTTGTGTCCCATAGACTTTAACGGTGTTCGCATGTTCGAACAAACTTTTTTCCTGTTCGCATGTTCTGGTGCAAACCGAACAGGGGGGTTTTCGGCTCATCCCTACTGTCTACACAATTATGACCCATTGGCTAAAGTTGTTAGTTGCAAACCAGTATAATATATAGGTCAGGTTTGTAGCCATGTAATATAGTTCAACATTGGGAATAGCTTATCCATGTTCTTTTCCCTTAATGAGAATCTAATATCCTTTTCTAGGCTTCTTCCCTTTTCAAATGTTTTTTTTAGCAGGCTTGATTTTAAACAAAGATTTGTCAAGGAAATATTACAGGTACTGTCTGAAAAAGGTACAGGCAGCATGGAAGAATGTTCTTTTTAAAAAGAGCCATATGCCCAAACTATGAGTGCTGTAAATTGGTTCAGTTTTGGAGCTTAGAAATATAGATCATAGAAGTTAGAAGAGATCTGCACACCAAGGTATATAGTATTTGTGAGTTCTCCATTTAATTAGAAGCAAATCTACGATTTTAAGGTATTTAGCAAAGGGAAACACATAACACTTTTTAAAATTAATGGAGAGTCTACATGTACCTAAAGATGCTTAGTTGATGGCAGAGGACGCTGATGTTCTATACAGCTCAATACCCTATGCAGAGGGAACAGAGATGGTTAAGCTGTTTCTGCAAGAAAGGGACCAACAACAGTGGAAGCTTACTTCCTTCTTTATTTTGGAGAATAGTGTAAAGGTCAGGTGTTCACAAATTTATAGCACATGATCATTAACCAAGATCTTCTATAGTATGTAAACTTTATTAAATCAGATTTTGTTCAGCCTGTTCATTTTGTGTTTTTACACTCAGAACTCAGAATGCAGTGTAATGCTGCATTGAAAAGCCAGTAAAAATGATTTTATAGTGGTCCTCAAATATGTATTTCTTATTTAATCTTAGCTTTATACTGACATAGACCAATAGATACATTTTAAGTTGTTTACTCAGACTTTCATAAGACCCTTTTCTTAAATAATTTATTTTAGCTTTTTTTTTAATAAATCTTCTTAAAAAACAAATCCACTACCAGTGGAGAAAACATTACTTCTAAAATCCAAAGTCAAATCTTAACTTTTCTACTTTTAAAGTTCAAAAATCCATTTTCACTATGACTGTGTTTTGTTCATGATTTCTTTCCTCGGTAACACAGAATGTTTTCCACTCTGGACAATATGTGTCCTCCTGCTGAGTCAGAATGCTAACTGGGTTTGACATGTGCATGGCTATAAAATGCATCATTCTGTTCCCCTTACCAGCAGTGAAACTGATTACTAATTATATGCATTTCCTGCATGGTGACAGAATACCAAGATGGAGATGTTGAATATTTCAGCTGGCACTATTATCTAGGTTGTTTAAAGTACTGACTATGTGTCCTGAAACCAGCAGAGGTAATTGGTATGCATGTACAATCTGGCAGGCAGAGCACATCACTTATTTATAGACCCTTTGATGTAAGTAAAGGGAAAATGTTAAAGCCTGGTTCAAAAAGAAATGTATGCTTGCCATTAAAACATTATTGGAATTACAATTTATTAAGTAACTGTTTTTAAGTATATAATGCTCATATCTCCAAACACGTTACAGGCACAGAATAATATAAGGAAATCTGTACTGAGAAAAATATGTAGACTGCCCTATACTCACCTGTACCTAACATTTCCAGTTATCTGGCTATCTTATTGACCCAGTTGATTAAATACATTGACTCAGAAAATGCATGGAAATAAGGAGTTCTGATCTTATTCGGATTTTATCAGCTGTATTATTTTTCTGCATCATTGAAGAAAATATTTTTGAAGCCAGGGACTGCTAGGCAACTAGAAATTTAGTGTGAGATGATGGTACACTGTGGTGAAAGACTTTGTTTTGAAGCAATTTCTTCAAGCAAGTTTCTGTTGAAGTCTATTGGAGCACTGCTGTTATGCAAGATTATTGTTTACATATCTTACTTGAGGACTTATGCACAAAAGGATATTTGTTCTGATTTTCTATTCACTAATTTTTCATATAATTATCTTTTCAGTCTGCACAGGTATATATGTACAGATTTTCTCACTATGCAATTTTCTATGTGGAGATTATTGTTTTATTTATGTTATTGTAGCACAGTAGTGATTGCACTGCACTTTATTTGAGGTTTTTACTCTCACCCTGTTCTGCACATGCTCATCTGCTTTCTATTTTTGGCACTGTGCCTAAAATCAGAGCCACTAGAGGCAGATCAGCTCAAAGCCTAAAGATTTACTGCTGTTCAGGGGCTCTGGGATTCAGCAAAATGTCAGCCTCCAGTAAGAAGATACAGGAACATCGCAGGAGGAAATTTACAGCATATACTAATTTTGGTAACATAATAATTAATGTGGAATGTATGTTCTTTGCTAAAGAACATTATTTTTCATCACATTGTTTTGGGTAAAGTTCAGCTGTAAGTCAAAGAGATGCACAGGTGACCCAGCATTAGAACTTTTGAAAAAATCATAAAGGCGCCAGGTCAGTATAAGATATAAGCCAACGCTTTTATTTAAGTAAACACCTACATGTTAAATCATGTTAAATCACAAGGTTCTATGTACATCTAGTGTGGTAAGCTGGCAACACAGGATGGAATAATGGACTGTGGTGCAGAGGACCACTGAGCTTGAAGCCCTGCCTCCTTCGTCAGACAAATCTTTTCCCATCTTTATGTGGGAATATGCTTGTTTTAAAGAGACCATTTCACTATACCAACCAAAAAAAAACTGATAAAGTGAAGGCACCAGGAGCTGCTTGTACACATCTACAGTAGCCTTCAAATACCTCCTAAATTAAGGGAATACTAAGTCGTTCAATATCTGGTAATGTTTTCAGATTGCAAGTAGGCATGAGCCGAACACCCCCCTGTTCGGTTCGCACCAGAACTTGCGAACAGGCAAAAAATTAGTTCGAACACACAAACATTGTTAAAGTCTATGGGGCACCAACATGAATAATCAAAAGTGCTAATTTTAAAGGCTTATATTCATGGTATTGTCATAAAAAGTGTTTGGGGACCTGGGTCCTGCCCCAGGGGACATGGATCAATGCAAAAAAAAAATTTTAAACGGGCGTTTTTTCGGGAGCAGTGATTTTAATAATGCTTAAAGTGAAACAATAAAAGTGTAATATTTCTTTAAATTTCGTACCTGGGGGGTGTCTATAGTAAGCCTGTAAAGGGGCGCATGTTTCTCGAGTTTAGAACAGTCTGACAGCAAAATGACATTTCAAAGGAAAAAAAGTCATTTAAAACTACTCGCGGCTATTAATGCATTGCCGGTCCGACAGTACACATAGAAGTTCATTGATAAAAACAGCATGGGAATTCCCCACAGGGGAACCCCGAACCAAAATGTAAAAAAAAAAAAAAGTGGGGTCCCCCTAAATTCCATACCAGGCCTTTCAGGTCTGGTATGGATATTAAGGGTAACCCGGCCAAAATTTAAAAAAAAATGGCATGGGGTCCCCTTCAAAATCTATACCAGACCCTTCAGGTCTGGTATGGATTTTAAGGGGAACCCTGCTCCAAAATAAAAAAAATGGCATGGGGTCCCCCTAAAAATCCATACCAGACCCTTATCCGAGCACACAACCTGGCAGGCTGCAGTGAAAGAGGGGGGACGAGAGAGCGCCTGAAACCTGAAGGGTCTGGTATAGATTTTGAGGGGGACCTCACGCCTTTTTTTTTTTTCTTATTTTGGCCGGGGTTCCCCTTAATATCCATACCAGACCTGAAGGGCCTGGTATGGAATTTAGGGGGACCTACCATGTCATTTTTTTTTTAAACTTTGGTTCGGGGTTCCCCTGTGGGGAATTCCCATGCCGTTTTTATCAATGAACTTTTATGTGTATTGTCGGACCGGCAATTCATTAATAGCCGCAAGTAGTTTAAATTACTTTTTTTCCTTTGAAATGTAATTTTGCTGTCAGACTGTTCTAAACACGGGAAACATGCGCCCTTTTACAGGCATACTATAGACACCCCCCAGGTATGAAATTTAAAGGGATATTACACTTTTATTGTTTCACTTTAAGCATTATTAAAATCACTGCTCCCGAAATAATGGCCATTTTTAAAACTTTTTTTTGCATTGATCAATGTCCCCTGGGGCAGGACCCAGGTCCCCAAACACTTTTTATGACAATACCATGAATATAAGCCTTTAAAATTAGCACTTTTGATTTCTCCCATAGACTTTTAAAGGGTGTTCTGTGGCATTCAAATTTGCTGCGAACACCCCAAATTGTTCGCTGTTCGGCGAACTTGCGAACAGCCGATGTTCGAGTCAAACATGAGTTCGACTGATACTTGAAGCTCATCCCTACTTCCAAGTACCTCCTGTCCCCACACTATATGAAGGGCTGCATCATTGACCAAGAGGAAGTTTCAAGAGTTAGGAAGCATTGGGAAAACCTTTGCACTACCAGGAAGTTATGGGCTTTGCCTGCCATAACAGTCCAATATTTCACCTTACTTTCAGGTTTTTGTAGCACTTTTTTCCTGACAGATTTGCATCACTTATCAAAATGTATTTGGTATAAACTGTCTGTATTACCATATAGCACATAGATGTTACGTACCTGGCGGGTAGAGCCTGGACTATGCAGAGGAAGGCCTCTCTTACACCTCTGACTCTGGGCCCCTGGTAGAGTATACAGGTGGAGCAGGAGTGCAAAGTTACACAAGTGTTGGTAGACGTGCTTGCTGCTGGTGGAGTAGTAGGCCAGATGGCAGCAGATCTCCCGAGGGCAGGAACAGTCTGGTACTTTAGCCACAGAGCAGGTCCCAGTGTCAGATGGAGAGGTGCTAGCTCCAAATAGACTGGAACATAAGCAGAGTCAGACAAGCTGGGTCATACACAGAACAATCATGTCAAGCACAGATGCGGAGTCAGGAGAATGGTCAAAGTACAAGCCGGAATCGATGACGGTGGAGAACAGGAACAGTCAGGAGCAAGCCCGGTCAGTATTTCAAGAGCAGATGCAGGTAACAGGGAACAGAACAATGTAGATGAGGCAGCACTGATCCTGGGTGCTGATCTAGCATGAATAACCCATTTGGCACCCTTATCTGTCACAAGATGTGCCGCGCACATTTGTGCAAGCATGCGCATATTTGTTCGCATTCCAGCGCATATTGGTTTACCTGCGCATATGCATTAGCACGCGCTAACGTGCCTCATCTTCCAGAGGTTCGGGGAACAGGGTTGTGTCTGCTGCTATTATTCTGTCTTCTGACAGAGCCTTCCTGACAATAGATTTAAGCATTAATCATATTGTTTTAATTTTCCTGTACATAGTTTAATCTAGCTGGTTTCTTTCGATGACTGTTTTCTTTTCTTTTTTTTTGCTATAATTCTATCTTTCTCTTGTTTATTGGGCACACAACCATATCTATTACTTGCCATATTATGTGTAAACAGTCTATTATTGCTTATATGCTTACATTTTGAGAGATTAGACAGATTTGAATCTATTATGGAAGTATCTACCTTGAACATTGGGTGGAAATGGCTCTAACGAATTCAAAAAGTTCTGTGACTATGTTAAAACAAAGACAATTTTGTCAACTATACAGTACCAGAACCATACACACACATTCCTTATGGCCCAAGGGGGTGGACAAGTTTCAACACTATCAGGAAATGCTTTGCTTTTAGAACACCCACCCAAGCATTTGTGTGTAAGGACAGGGACTTTGGATCGTATATCAGTTTCTTTGTTTTAGAATAATGACAAACGGTTTTAATAATATATGATCAGAATATATATATTATACATAATGGAAAGTCTGATCGCCTTACAGGGTGTATAGTTTTTCTGACAACCACTTTTATGTTCTCATTTTCCTTGTCAAAAGAAGTTTATTGAGTATACAATGTTATAAAGATACATAAAGTAAGTTTACAAGGATCTATAAAGTAAGCTCATTGTTTTACAGTAGGGTTTATATAGGTAAATATCATGAAATTTCAAATATTAAACATTGGGTTCACGTAAACCTAAATTAAAGATATATATCATTTCCTTAGTTAATTTTGTAGGTATTTAAAAGATTTATACCTACTATACATATTATTTACAAGTAGAGTGTATATAGGTCAAATAAATTCTGATAATGAGCTTTAATCGTAAGGTGGAGAAAAGGAAAGAGAAAGAAGAAAAAGGGTTGAAAGGTAGAGGTATGGTCCACAAGGTTGTCCCGCTCGTCAGTTTATTATTCTTTTTAGTTCTCTTTGAAGCCTTAGAATGGGTGTCTCTGTAAGTCATTTAATCTGTTACCATGGCAACAGGACAGAGTCATTGAAGTTTGACAGGAACTGTTGTTTTATCCAAGGATGCCAAAGTTTTTCAAATTTTGGAATTTGATTTTGATCGATGGCTACCATCTTAGCATGGGACATTGTATTATTCATTCTGTGAATTGTTTCTGCTAGTACCAATGTAGGAGATTTCCATGCCTTGGCCACTGTTTGTTTTGCAGCCGTTATTAGTTGGATCATAAGTTTGAATTGAGAGAGTGTTAACCATTCCGGTTTTAGATTAAGTAAAGTTAAATATGGATCTGGTTGTATTATTTTTTTAAATATTTTAGATGCAATCACGAAGACTTCCTTCCAGAAGGTTTGGATTACTGGGCACGTCCACCATATGTGTAAATATGTGCCTATTTCTGGGCATCCTCGAAAACAAAGAGCTGAGGTATTAGGTGAATATTTTGCCACTCTAGCGGGTACAAGGTACCAGCGAGTTAGGACTTTATAATTTGTCTCCAGTGCTAAGATGTTGGGTGAAGATGACTTAGATGTGAGCCATATGTTAGACCAGTCCGTGTCTTCTAAAGTTCGTCCCAGGTCCTCCTCCCACCTCTGAACGTAAGAGGGTCTATTAAGATTTGCTACTCCATATAATTGATTATAAAGTGATGAAATTGTACCTTTAGCAAATGGATCTTTTGTACAGATTGATTCAAAAATGGATAATTGGGATAATGATGTATCCCCCTTTAGGCATGGTGTATAGAAATTTTTGATTTGGAGATATCTAAATATCTCAGAGTTTGGTAGATCATATTTTTCTCTAAGCGATGGGAATGAAAGGAATGATTTAGATGCTATGAAGTCATTTAGTGTCTGAATGCCTGATGTTGTCCAAGCTTTAAAAGAATTTGGGTAGATCCATGCCGGATAAAAGGCTGGATTTCTGATAAAAGAAAGGAGAGGATTGTGTGGAGATTGTAACTGATATTTGGTTTTTAGTTTATCCCAGAGAGATAAGAAGTGTTTAGTTATGGGATTATGAATTTTAAAGCGGTCTTTAGGATCAAGCCATAATAAATTTGATATTAATAGAGGGTCATTTTCTGAAGCCTCTATAAATACCCATAATGGGATTTCCTGTTTTGCATGGTATTTGGACAGACTGGCCAAATGTGCTGCTCTGTAGTAGTTAGTAAAATTAGGGTATCCCAGGCCTCCTTTATTTTTGGGAAGATGTAGTGTGTGTATAGGTATACGTGGTTTAGAAGAGCCCCATATAAAGGAAGTTGCTCTTTTTTGTACTATTCTCAAAAAATAGGAAGGAATTGGAATAGGGAGGACTCTGAATAGATAAAGCAATTTGGGTAGAATAGTCATTTTGATTGCATTAATCTTCCCTATCCAGGATAAAGGAAGTTGCGACCATTGTTTTATTAGATTTGTGATCTGTCTTAATACAGGAGGATAATTGGTTGAGAATAAGTCAGAATGAGATGCTGTTAAATGAATTCCAAGATATGGGATTGATTTTTCTGCCCATGTGAATGGGAGTGCAGCCCTAGCCGGGATCAATTCCATGTTTGCGAGTGAAATATTAAGCACTAGGCATTTCTTAGGATTAATCATAAGGCCGGATAGGGCTGCAAATCCATCAAGAGCTGGTATTAAGTTAGGACCAGAGACCTGTGGTGATGATAGAAAAAGTAATATATCGTCTGCAAATATACATAATTTGTGTGTAATACCTCCTACTTCAATGCCAGTTATAGTTTGGTTTGTTCTGATGTATTGGGCCATGGGTTCGAGTATAAGGGCAAATAATAAGGGAGATAATGGGCAACCCTGTCGGGTACTTCTTTCGATATTAAAGGCTTCAGATTTGTATCCAGCATATTTTATATAGGCTTTGGGTTTATTATATAATGCTTTGATCCATGTTAAAAAGTGGGGTCCAAAACCCCATTTTTGTAATGAATATTGCATATATTGCCAGGATACTGTGTCAAATGCCCTCTTAATATCGAGAGATAGAAAACATAAAGGTATTTTCCGTTTTTTAGCAATATGTGCCAATAACACTGCCCTGCGTATATTATCGCCTGCCTGTCTATTTGGCATGAAGCCTACTTGATCTCTATGTATTAATTTTCCTATAATGCTATTGAGGCGTTTTGCTATTATTTTTGCTAATAATTTAATCACGAGGTTTAACAAAGAGATAGGCCGATAATTCACACAGGAAGTAACATCAGAAAGGGGTTTTGGGATCATACAAACAATTGCCATTAGTGTTTCTTGCCGAAAAGAATGTCCATCTAGATGTTTGTTAAAAGTTTCAGTGAGAATGGGAGAGAGTATTTCTGAGAATGTTTTATAGTATAAAGCCGAGTAGCTGTCTGGGCCTGGTCTTTTGTTAAGTTTTAGGTCTTTTATAGAGTTAGCAACTTCATCTATAGTTATAGGCTCATCCAAACTGCTTTTTTGATTCTGAGATAACTCAGGTAAGGTTATTTTTGAGAAGAAGGATTCAGCCTCTGTAGGATTAAATTCATTGTTTGTCTTGTATAAAGTTGCGAGATGTGAGTGAAATTTATGGACTATTTTAACTGGATTACAAGTATAAACATTTTTTGATAATTTCAAACGTATTGGTTTGAAAGATTTGTTAGTTGAATTTAATGCCCGAGCCAAATATGTACCTGGTTTGTTTGTATTCATGTAGAAATTGTGTTTGGAGCGTTTGAGGGATTTATCAACTGACTCAGTGAGAAATAGATCGTATTCCAATCTAGATTTTTCCAGATGAGATTTTGTACTCTGAGATGGATTATCTTGGAATGATATGTAGGCTGCATTAAAATTGAGTTCTAGTTTTTTTGCTAGATTTTTGCGTTCCCGTTTAAATAGTGCCATTTGTCTTTGTATTGTACCACGCAAGACAGGCTTATGAGCTTCCCACAGTTGGATATGTAAAATACCGCGCCAATCCAACACGTCAAGATAGCAGCCAACACTACAATATGACCAAAATTGTGCACAACATCAAAATAATACAAGTGTAGCGCTAAAGTGAAAACAATAAGAAAGGAAATGTGTAAGGGTTTGGGATAAAGGGAAGTCAATTCACATTAGAAGGAACAAGTGACCTCATCTAATCTCAAACCTGAAAGATGAGTATGTAGAAAAGTGAAATAAATATGGATGTATATATTACCACATCTATAAACAGGTAAAATGCCCTTTTTTCAAAAAAGGCTCAAATAATCACGAAAATATAATGGGTTATAACGACAAATTCTAGTGAAAAAAATCCATAAATAGTGTCAAAAGTGTCCACAATGTTAGTGGAGAGATATAACTCTCAGGTGAGCAATGTACACATAGGAAATTAGTCCATATAGTGCATGGTTTGGTTGACCCAAATTGAATCCAAGGTAGGTAGTATCACAATAAAGTGCAAACCGGAGAAAGAGATGTAATACTCTTACCGACTTCGGTGGACTCACAGGCCGTGGGCGGTGAGTCAAATAGGCTTGTACTGTCTTAAGATGGACGACAGTGTAAGACTGGCTGGTACACCGGAAGATTTCCTCCTCGAATGGGGGGCCAGGAACCTGCCCAGAAGATCTGCACGATCACCGTCTGCTAGCAGCTTCAGTGCTAGCTGCTGCTGCTAGCAGACGGTGATCATGCAGATCTTCTGGGCAGGTTCCTGGCCCCCCATTCGAGGATTAAATCTTCCGGTGTACCAGCCAGTCTTACACTGTCGTCCATCTTAAGACAGTACAAGCCTATTTGACTCACCGCCCACGGCCTGTGAGTCCACCGAAGTCGGTAAGAGTATTACATCTCTTTCTCCGGTTTGCACTTTATTGTGATACTACCTACCTTGGATTCAATTTGGGTCAACCACACCATGCACTATATGGACTAATTTCCTATGTGTACATTGCTCACCTGAGAGTTATATCTCTCCACCAACATTGTGGACACTTTTGACACTATTTATGGATTTTTTTCACTAGAATTTGTCGTTATAACCCATTATATTTTCGTGATTATTTGAACCTTTTTTGAAAAAAAGGGCATTTTACCTGTTTATAGATGTGGTAATATATACATCCATATTTATTTCACTTTTCTACATACTCATCTTTCAGGTTTGAGATTAGATGAGGTCACTTGTTCCTTCTAATGTGAATTGACTTCCCTTTATCCCAAACCCTTACACATTTCCTTTCTTATTGTTTTCACTTTAGCGCTACACTTGTATTATTTTGATGTTGAGCTTCCCACAGTGTTATTGGGGAGATGTGTGTTGTATTATTAATTAATATGTATTCCTTTAAAGCTTGTTCAATGGCCCTCTGATGTAGTGGGTGTTTGAGCATTATGTCCGGTAAGTACCACGTTGGGTCATGCGCTTTTGGTATGGCTGAGGCTATAGTAGTGTATACTGCATTATGGTCAGACCACAGAATCGGAATTATATCTGATGCAATAATTTCTGGTATCATTCCTATTGTTAGAAAAATATGATCTATTCTGGTGAAGGTTTGATGAGGGTGCAAGAAATAAGTGAATTTCTTTTTCATTGGGTTACTTTCTCTCCACGAATCTACCAGATTGTATTTGGAAAGAAGTTGAGAAAAAGGTAATCTAGAGGTTATTTTGGATGGTGTAAAAGGTGATTTATCTAGAAATGGGAGGAGGACCTGGTTCGAATCCCCACACATTATCACTGTTCCTATTTTGTGTGTATTAATCACTTGTAATATATGTGAGAGGAATGGTGTAGGTTGTTTGTTAGGAGCGTAGTAGGAAATCACTGTGATTGCTGTATCCATTATATAACCCATGAGTATCAGGTATCTACCTTCTGGGTCTTTAATTTCTGATGATAAGGTGAATGGTGTGGATCGGTGAAATGCAATTAGAGTTCCCCTTTGCTTGGTACAGGCAGAAGCCGTGTAAATTTGTTGATAAAAAGGAGAAATATATTTTGGAGTAGAATCTTTGGTGAAGTGTGTTTCTTGGAGGCATACTATGTGAGCCTTCTTGTTATGGAAAGTACGGAAGGCTTTAGTCCTTTTTTGAGGGACATTTATTCCCTGAACATTCAGGGAAAGTATATTCAGTGGTGCCATGGCAACAGATCAAATAGTTTTGACCTACTTTTTGTTATGCAGAGCTGACTGCGCAGATCAACCTGTGTGGACTGAAGAGATGAAAAGATAGAAAAGAAACCAGTGAATTCTGGAGTAGAGAGTAAACAAAAAACATATGAGATTAGATGATACATTGTATAAATTATTTTTTGCAAGTAATCACAATTTACCCGTGAAAGAGAATAAATATCTCTCTCAGGGGAATAAGTGCCTATGTCACACTCCCACATAATATGGTTGGGAGAATGAGGAGGGCTAATGGGGGTACACGGATCTTCCGCTTACAGGAGAGAAGTGCTATGTCAAAAGACATCAAAATGATGTTTCATTAATTGGAGTGCAGAATATAGTTTTTGTTAAAATTATTTATTCCAGGGTGGTTGTATATGGTTAGTCTTGCCCTAGGCTAAATAATTCAGTTAGAAAGGTACTGTTAATAACTTTGGTATTGATGAAGATAGTTTGAATTATTTTGGGATTTTAACCCTTTTAGAGTAAACAATTACATATTTTATTCATATGTAACTGTTTAGATATGTTAACTCATAAAATTGAGGTTGTATTGCTTCAGATTAGAATAAACAAAAACATAATTCTAGGAACTAGTTAGGTAATAATATATTTGTTTTAAGAAAAGAAAGAAAAAGCTTCCATTACTTCTGGATTATTGAACATATTTGTCCTAAAAAGTAATAAATCTATTGTTATTACTTGATAATATATAACTGAACAAGAATTTCCTAATTTCACTTATATATTCTAAGGCTATATGAATCAGAAGTAATAAGAAATATAACTGGAATGCAACATGATCCCACACAGTGTGTGACTATCAGAATGCAGTTACATTCAGTTATAAATACAGGTTTTTTTTATAGAGAACCATCTCTTAGTATAATAAATGAAGATATATCAGGAATTAGGATGTCAGTCCATTGAATCTTCTTGGTCCATGGATGATGTGGCATAACGGCCTCTTTTGTGAGAATGATGATATCCATTTTGTTCTGAAATTTTCTGGGTGCTGCCTTAAGGTGAAGATGATGCCATTCTTCTGCGTGTGGGAGAGTTGCTGCTTGTGGGTTCTGTCAGATTTAATTTTAAAAGGGTCTGTTGTAGTTCATCTGCTGATCTGCTTCTGTAAATTGTACCTTGGTAGTTAAATCTGACTGAAAAGGGGAAGCCCCATTGATACAAAATATTGTGGTGTTGCAGTTCCATTAGTTGGGGTTTCATGGATCGTCTTTTAGTAATAGTAAGTTGGGATAGGTCAGCAAAAATTTGATAATTGTGTCCTTGAAAATTAAGTTCCTTTTTTTCTCTTGCAGCAATTAGTATTTGTTCTTTCGTTCTGTAATAATGAAATTTTGTGATTATATCACGTGGGGGTCCATCTTTCTTTTTGGCTGTGAGGGCTCTGTGTACTCTGTCCAGTTCTAAACGTTCAATAGGGATATCTGGCTTTAGTTCTTGTAATAGAGCAGTAATAGTAGATTGCAGGTCTGTCACAGTTTCAGGTATTCCCCTTATGCGCAAGTTTGAACGTCTGGCTCTATTTTCGTAATCTTCGAGCTTAGTTTGAAGTATTAAATTCTCTTCTTTTATATGGTTCCAATTCTGTTATATTTTCTTGGGTTGAAATTTCAATTTCATCTATTTTTATTTCTAAGGCTGCGGTGCGGTTTCCCAGCTCTCTTATTTCTTTGGTTAGGCTTTTTGTTATTTGGTCTGAGGTTTGTTTTAAAGCCTTATGAAGCATCTTTTCAAATTGTAATAATATTACTGGGGATACTGAGGAGGCTTGTGGAGAAGTTTGTGAGAGGATTTGTTCTGTATCTGACTCAAATGGAGAGTCTTGCTGTGACATTTTCTGTCTGTGAGAGCGCCCTGATGCTGTATCTTGTGAGGTGACTGGAGCTGCTTCAGCTGCAGTGAGTGCCTGTGAGCTCTTTGTGAGGTGATTTTTATTTCTGCCACGGTTTCCTCCCAGTACCATATTTCCTGCCCAAACTTTCACAGTTTGTTCCCTGGGGCAAAAAGGTTCAAATGGATACCTTTTGAGCCTGCAGGCTCCGCTTTGTCCTTCTCTTCTCTCCTCAGCGGTGTGGAGCTCTAACAATGCATGTCTGCTCTGCTAGGCTCCGCCCATCTCCCTCCTTTATGTTCTCATTTTAATCCAGAATCTAGTTATCATGCCCAATAGGTAAATCTTTCAAATTTGGACATAAGCATGCACAATCATTTAGATCTATAGTAGCTACTCACTGGACAAAAGTACATATGAATCTGCCAGTATGCAATCCAACCTAAGAAAATGATATGGATATTGTCAAGGAATGGTTAACCTGAATAAAGATTACCTATTCATCTTTTACAGATCCTTATGAAAAGTTTTACACTGCATCTATTGTCTTGTTTCAACAACATTTCCATTCCTATTTCCACAGTTTACAGTTTATGTTGATAAGTGTTTCTGTGTGTACTTGTTCAGCTTAGAAATGATAAGCAATAGCTGAAAAAGCCATTTTTTCAGTTTCATAGGGATTTAGCTTTTCTATGAAATCTAAGATACAATTTGATCCAGTATGATATGCTGCCTTCTAAAATTCATGAATGTTATCATAAAAGAGATTGCTATCTTCATTGTAAATATTTAGTGCTCTTCCTTCGTATGCGCTTATTCTAGCTCCTATGGCATTGATGATATGACATTTTTTGAAGTGGCTGAGGAAACAAAAGCTTTATTGAAGGGTTGCCTCAATATGTATTTTGTAAGCATAGAGGAAAATTTTTCAGGTACTTCATTTATGTGTGCCTTTTGCATGATTGTTTCTGCAGTAGAGTTCTGGCACTTAGAATGAGAAGATGAGATAAATTCAAGTATTGTAATAATGTGTTTGAAATGGATTTTAGCCAACAGTGTCTGCATTTACAAAACTGATAGGTTCCCTATATATGTAAGTTATGTGATGTAGGTAGATCGGTTAACAAAACAAAAAGGAATATTGATTTAGTTCATATCAACAAATCATATTTCAAGTCATCAATTTAAATCAGCCTGAAAAGTGAAAGATGAGTGGTTGGCTGCTTTAATTCACTTGCGTCTAGATTGGTATTGTTCTAATAATAAACACTGCTGCATGCTAATAAAGCAAAATGAAGAATATGCATACTGTAGCAGGATATAAACAGTACAACTAAATTAAAGAAAAAATAACAATGGCATTGACTAAAAGAACAATTCTGCAACAACAAGCTGCTTGAGAAGTGTGTACTTTATGAAAAGCCAGATGTTGGACAAAATGGAAGCCATTAAGTCTTGCAATGTTCATAATTTGTTTTCTTTTTCTGTAAATTGATGACACTAGCACAATGAAAGCTGGCTAGTTATTCCAACGAATAATAATTACAATATGTGTGACTGGTAGAAATTGTGGTGCTAAGTGATTGCCAAAAGTGTTTCATGCACATTATTAGTATGACTTCAACTGTGTAACAAAACAGATTGTTAGTTAATGCATAAGTGCTGATGAGGAATTCCAGGAAGCAGTGTTTCTGAACCTAAACTGCCCCTTAACAAAATCACACTGCAGAAAAAAAATCTTTCTGTGTGGAAAACACTTACTGATTTTGGACTTTGTGTGTCTCTATGAATTTCAGTTTAGGAAAAGATTATATTCAATTTCGGCCAGGTTTTGGAGTATGTAAGGATTCAAACCTCTGTCAGCTTTGTATGTCATCTGTGGCCCACCACAATGATGCCATATATATATGTGAAACCAGCATCAACCAAAAAAGAAGATACAAAAAACTGTCTCTGGTCTCTCAATTTAATTACAAAAGTTTTAAAAAGTCAAGCCACATGCCTGTTTCCTTATCAGATCTTGTGCAGGGTCTCCATTTCATGAATAAACCCTACCTGGAGCTAAGGTTTAAATAATGAAAGATCACTATTCTTTTTCTTACTTAATTTTATCCCCCTTCCTTCCTATTCCTGGGATTAATAAAATATATATGAACAGGCATCAGTGAACATATTACAAGAACGACTGGAATTTTTCATATTTTACATAGACCACGGCATAAGGCATCGAGCCTACCTTGGGCAGTTCACAATCATTCTACCTATTTACAGTATTCATAAATTCACTTATATAGCCCCCCAATTTGCTCCACCAGCTGTTTGCCCTATCTATTCATTTGATTAAAAAAATGCAATCTCTGCAGAAATTAACCCAGCATAGACCTTTGTGTTATGCTAATACCACCCAATATGCCCACCAGCTTAAGCCAGCCATACATGGATCAAGATTTGTTTGGTTCAGCAGGGACTGACCAAGATTCAGTCCATCTATGGGCAGGCTGATTGTACCCAAGGCAATCCTTTGCTTGACTTGGGTACTTGGGTTCAACTAGCCCCCCCCCCCGGCAGAACACAATAGCACTAATTCTATTGGTGGGGGAATGGGGAGATTTTCTTTCCTTCCACCAGTGGGCTGCTTACCCACTTAGCAACTGATCCACGTACATTTACTGCAGGAGGTAGGCCGCTCTGTGCCAGATCAGTACCTAGTACATGATCTGATACTTCCGGTTCTGGGGCGCATGCCGCCGGCGACCCACTCTCACTGTGATTGGACACAGTGGCAACAAATCAGTGGGTTCGGCAGGCTCGATGTCTGCCGACACCTGCTGATCATTTGGGACACAAGCAGAACAGCAGTATGCCTATGTAGACAAGTCAGATTGTCGTTCTGTCAGTGGCGAAGGCTTTGATCCTGTGTTTCTGCAAAGCAGGAACATGGATCTTTGCCTTCATCTAGTCAAAGAACCTCCTCCACAGTGAGTTAGCACAGTCTAGGCATACATGTAACCCTTTGATTGCCCTTAATGTTAACCCCTTCCCTGCCAGTGTCATTAGTAAAGTGACAGAGCACATTTTTTAGCACTGATCACTGTATTAGTGTCACTGGTCCCCCTGGTTCTATAAGTCACTGATTGATGTCATTACTAGTAAAAAAAAAATAATAAATAACAATATACCATAGTTTGTAGAAGCTATAGCTTTTGTGCAAACCAATCAATATACACTTATTGGGATTTTTTCACCAAAAATATGTAGCAGAATACATATTGGCTAAATTGATGAGAAAAGTAGATTTTCTACATTTTTTTGTATATGTTTTTTTTTTTTTTTTTCACAATTGTCAGGCTGTTTTTGTTTATAGCGCAAAAAATAAAAACCACAGAGATAATCAAATACCACCAAAAGAAAGCTCTATTTAAAAGAAAAAAAGAAAAATACTAATTATTGAACATTGGTGGTAGGAGAAAATGTTGTTTTGTTGCTTACATTTATATTGCTTACAAGCAACAAAATTACATTTTCCCCTGCTACCAATGTTCATTAATTTGTATTTTTTAATTTATTATTTGTTATGCAAATTTTACTACAGATGGTAGTAATTTATTCCTCCCGAAGAAGCAGTTGTCACCACGAAACATGTAGAGGATCTGCTGTACATCAAGAATTAATTACATCCTGTGTCCTTAGGAGTTACCTGGGGATATCGTATCACCAACAATACCAACGTAACAAAAATGTTATTGCAAGCATTGTTTGTTTTATATGTTTGGACATGTGTCCTCTTTTGATCAATTTTTGTATAAATAAAATGTAAACCTTTTTATTTAATTTGTGCTGCTTTCTGGGTTCTGAGGTCCATTTTCTTGTATTGATGCTATGCCAGAACTTAGAAGGGTTTGTCAGCCATGGCAGACCATTCATACTCTCATAGTTTTTATAACAAATCTGGAAATGTAAAAGGTACCCCGTACTATTTTTTTTTCTTTTGGAAATTCTGTATTATTAATTTGTTACATTTGAGTGGTAACACATTTCCATTTGTGAAATTTTAATTATCTGTAATTAAAGGCAAAACCTTTTTTTTCTAGTATTGGATAGACCAGGTATGGGGTAGCTCCTGTGTCTTTATTGCTCAAGAAATGTCTTTATTAAAATTTTCAAAATTGGTTTAAAAAGGGTTTTTTTTTTAACCTTGTTCACAACTTTCAGAATTTGTAACCCACTCCCAAATCCTACATTTTCTAAAAGACTAAAATACATTTTTCTAAAAGACTGGTAGAATAAAAAGATGCTGCTTTCACGTAGTTCCACCTGCATGCCTGTCAAAATTAGGACCAGTGGCTGTGCCTGGCCACAAAAGCAAAATGAACAATCATTTACACTTAAGATTAGTTAAATCTTTTTAAAATCCTTTTAAATCAGAACAATGCATGTTACTTACATTGAAAGTGAAATGTATATTGTGCTTGTGATTGCTCTCTTCACTGAAATCTTTACTCCTCTTCACCCCAGCATACCCCCACAGAAGTAATATTCCAGTCCTGTGGGGGTTAATATGAGCTGCTGCACCTGCAATTGGAAAGAGTGTTTATCAAGAGGACTATGCCTGCCCTTTCTGTCGTCTTGCTCTGTTCATAGAAGCTGTACGATATAAAATCGCTCTATAAAGTGGACTTTCATTCATTCCTCCCATTCTTCATGCATAGAGCACTTTATATTGCTGGAATCTGTAGTACAGTTTTTATCCATGGAGGAGAAGGGTGAAAAGAGCAGATATACTGTAGCCTGCACTCTTTAGGCCGGGTTCTCACCGTGGGTCACAGCAGGGGGTCCGGTGTGCCCCTGTACAACCATTCAGGTGCAAATCAGGTCTGAACTTCTGCCTGAATTCGCACCTGATTCGGAGTCAAAGATGCACAGTCCCCTTTTCAGGTGCGGACTGCGGCTGTCCTGGGGGTGTGAACAGGATCCATCGAAAGACGGTCACACTTTCCTGTCATGCGAATTGGATGCGGGGAAACCGGATCCAATTCGCCTTACTAGTGTCTAAGACAGGCCCAGGGGCTCGTAATAACCCCTGCGGCTCTAAAAGATTACCACTGTATGGAGGGAGCAAAGGACTGAAGCTTTAAATAAAAAGAGCAACCACCAGCACAAAGGACACTTCTTGTTCAAAGTAAATACCATCCCTCATGCTAATTTAAAAAAAGGAAAAAAAAAACTATAATACTGCGTACACACGTTCGGAATTTTGGTCGGAAAAAGCTATGATGGTTTTTCCGACGAAATTCCGCTCAAGCTGTCTTGCATACACACGGTCACACCAAATTCCAACCGTCAAGAATGTGGTGACGTACAACACGTACAACGGGACTAGAAAACGGAAGTTCAATAGCCAGTGTACCACCCTTTGGGCTCCTTCTGCTAATCTTGTGTTTATCTCGTGTTAGTAAAAGTTTGGTGAGAATCGATTAGCGCTTTTCAGACTCGTGCTTATTTCAATCGTTTTACTGCTGTTCAGTTTGTGCTTGTGGGTTTGTATCTGTTTTTCAGTGCGTGTAGTCAGTTCGTATCTGTTTTTTAGTGCGTTCTTGTCTGCTCGTTACTGATTTTCAGCTCGCTCTTCACAGGCCTTGCTGTTCTTCAGTGCGTTCAGTTAGTTTGTTCTGACCAGCTGACCGTTTTGAAGCCAAGTTGTGGTTACGTACTCGTCGTAGAGTTCGTGCTGAGTGGGGGCTTGGTGTTGGGGTTCTTACTTTGACCCAAGCCTAGTCCATGAACAGGGTGGGGAGGAGTTCATGGACCAAGAATTGGTTACTCCAGCGTGGCCAATTCTCTCATATGCATTTGCTGCTGGAGATCCAGGAGAATAACCTTGATGATTTCAGGAATTTTCTCCGCATGATGGACCCTGTTTTTCACCATTTCTTGGCTTTGCTCACCCCTTATATTAGCAGGCAGGACACCTGCATGAGGCAAGCCATCACTCCCGAGCAGAGGCTAGTCGCCACATTGGCGACGGGGAGAAGTCTACAGGACCTCAAGTTCTCTATAAGCATCTCCCCCCAGGCTCTGAGGATCATTATTCCAGAGATCTGTTCTGCTATTATTCAGGTCCTGCAGAAGGACTATATTAGGGTAAGTTTTCTCCTTTAACATCACATTCTATGTATTTAATGTTTGCTAATGTATTGTATTTCTTTCATCATTCCCTAATTACCATGATTGCAATATGCTGTGAATGTTTCCTTTGTCCTCATGCATGCTGTAATCTTTTAATGCTCCTTTTTTGGTCTATATGAATATTTGCCTTTACTAACCTCCCCAGCATGCTATGCTGGGCCCATACACACCTAGCCTAGTCACTTAACAATGTATTTTGTCAGCTCCATAGTAGTGCTTTACCCTAAACACCCCCTATAATGTGTACAAATGTTATTGTTGTCTTTAAATTCATGCAGAGTGCTAGAGGCCTTTTTTTGGCTCCCAAACTCATTTAGAACCCCCCTAAAATTTTGACAATGGGCCATCAGAGGGGGTGAGGAATCTGATAAGTGAGATAAGTAAGATTTTTGTCTTTAAATACTCCTTAAAATAAATGTTATACTTATGTTGGCCAAGAATGTTTGTGTCTAATCTGCTTGCAATGTTATGTGCAAAAGTACTATTTTTTTTTCTGTTTTGACTCCACAGTTTCCTTCAACATCACAGGAATAGCAGACTGTGGCATCCCACTTTGCCCATCGTTGGGACTTTCCCAACTGCGGAGGGGCAATAGATGGTAAGCACATCCACATCATCCCACCACCCCATTCGGGGTCATACTATTTTAACTATATGTGGTTTCATAGTATCGTGTTGATGGCGGTGGTGTTGGCGACATACAAGTTTCTCTATGTGGACATGGGGAAGAAAGACCGGATGTCGGATGGTGGAGTCCTTGCCCAGACCAAGTTCTACGGAAGTCTCCAAAGCAGTGGCTTGGGATTTCCACCTGCAGAAGAGAACGTCGAAGGACTTACATTTGTTTTTATTGCTGATGAAGCATTTGGTCTGGGCAATCACGTTCCCCCAGAGAACCCTCACCCTGGAGAAGAGGATTTTTAATTACCAGCTGGCCAGACCCCAAAGAGTCATGGAGAATACCTTTGGGATAATGGCCAGCCGGTTCCGCCTATTTCTAACGGCAATAAACCTGGTGGAGTACAAACTGAACCACATTGTTTTATGCTGCTGCATCCTGCACAACTTTTTAAAAAGAAATGCTCCAAGTTATATAGCCTCAGTTGAGCCTGAGGCCGGACTTTATGAACCAACATTGACGGTCCTGGAAGCTGTACATCCTGGCTTGCCCCCCTAAAGCGCCCGTGAATTGCGTGAAAAATATGTGGAATATTTTACGGGTAGGGGGCCATTGCTATGCCAGCTCATTTTTAAATATTTTCAAAATAAATAAAAAAATTGATATGATAAAATCTTGATTTGGATTTACTGCTTGTGTTTCTTTTATCTGTCTCCTAGTGCACTTGTAATGCCAAGTGGTTTTAACATTATTTAAATAACACCCATTGTCACCAACTTAATTCAAAAAGTGTTATTGAGCATTGAAAGAAGAAGCCACACATTGTTCAGTAGAAAGCCTTTTACTCCGTGCACATTTACATTTGCATTCTCAAACATTTTGTGGTAAAAAAACAACACTTTTTTAGTGTATAAGTTTTACCTTATAATTTTTGAAAAAGTACATAAACAGGCATGTTTCCAAACATAACATACACAACCCTGGAACTTACAAAGTTCAACATTGCAAAAATGAAGGCAATATCAGGCATTATAGTGTTAATCTTGCCTTCATCAGATGAGGTGAAGTCACCCCTGTAAAAGCCAAATTTAGAAGATGCACACAAATTGTGAGTCAAAATGGGGATTTCCTTTGTGATCCCATTCCTAATGTCAACATGTGCTATCTCCCATCATGGGGGATCAATGGATGTGTTTTGGGGGTGCAACCACTTCCTCTCACCTACAAGAGTTGGGAATAGGGATGGGCTGTCTGTTCGGGTCGAACATGAGTTTGACTCGAACATTGGCTATTCGCCCCTTTGCCGAATAGCGAACAATTTGGGGTGTTTGTGGCAAAGTCGAAAGCCGCGGAACACCCTTTAAAAATCTATAGGAGAAATAAAAAGTGCTAATTTTAAAGGTTAATATGCAAGCTATTGTCATAAAAAGTGTTTGGGGACCTGGGTCCTGCCCCAGGGGACATGTATGAATACAAAAAAAGTTTTAAAAATGGATTTTTTTTAGGGAGCAGTGATTTTAATAATGTTTAAAGTGAAGCAATTAAAGTGAAATATTCCTTTAAATTTCATACCTGGGGGGTGTCTATAGTATGCCTGTAAAGTGGCGCATGTTTCCCGTGTTTACAACAGTCCAAGAGCAAAATGAAATTTCTAAAGGAAAAGAAAGTCATTTAAAATTACTACCGGTAGCGCCGGCAGCTATAATGAATTGTCGGGTCTCTGCAATACTCATAAAAGTCATTGAAAAAAACAGCCTGGGATTCCCCCACAGTGCATTACCAGACCCTTCAGGTCTGGTATGGATATTAAGAGGAACCCAGCACCAAAATTAAAAAAAAAGGCATGGGGGCCCCCCTCTAAATCCATACCAGACCCTTCAGGTCTGGTATAGATTTTAAGGGGAACCCCATGCCAAAACAAATGTACCCCTACCATTTCACAAAAAAAGTGTGAAATATGTTAAAAAAGACAAGAGACAGTTTTTGATAAATCCTTTATTAATGTCTTCTTCTTTCCCCGATTCTTCTTCCATCTTCTTCTGGTCTTCAATTGGTTTTCTTCCTCCATCTTGTTCTTCCCCCTCTTCTTCCTCTGATCCTCTGCTTCTTCGGTCTTCTCGTCCGCATCTTCCTCCGGCATCTTCTTCCCTGCTTCATTCTCCAGACGATCCGCATCCATGGGAGGTTCCCGCTGGTGGCCCTGCCCTCAGTTATATAAGAACTGTCAGAAGAACAGAAGCGTCACACAGCAGGAACCTCCCATGGATGTGGATCGTCTGAAGAATGAAGCAGGGAAGAAGAAACCAGAGGAAGATGCGGATGAGAAGACCGAAGGAAGAAGCAGAGGATCAGAGGAAGAAGAAGAAGAAGTGCCCCCCCTGTGTGAAATGGTAATGGGGTACAAATGTACCCCTACCAGTTCACAAAAAAAGTGTCAAAGATGTTAAAAAAGACAAGAGACGGTTTTTGACAATTCCTTTATTAATTTCTTCTTCTTTCCCTGCTTCTTCTTCCATCTGCTTCTGGTGTTTATTTGGTTTTCTTCCTCCATCTTGTTCTTCCCCCGCTTCTTCTTTTTCTTTCTCCGATCCTCTGCTTCTTCCTTCGGTCTTCTCATCCGCATCTTCCTCTGGCTTCTTCTTCCCCATTATGTAACTGGGTGACCCTGCTCCCCTCTGACATCACGGGGAAAGCCATAGGGAAGTCCCCATGTGTCAGAGGGGTCGTGGTCACCAGGTGGCCCCACCCTCAGTTATATAAGAACTGTCAGAAGAACAGAAGCATCACACAGCGGGAACCTCCCATGGATGCGGATCGTCCAGAGAACGAAGCGGGGGAGAAGGCGCCGGAGGAAGATGCGGACGAGAAGACCGAAGGAAGAAGCAGAAGATCGGAGGAAGAAGAGGAAGAAGCGGGGGAAGAACAAGATGGAGGAAGAAAACCGAATGAAGACCAGAAGAAGATGGAAGAAGAATCGGGGAAAGAAGAAGACATTAATAAACGAATTGTCAAAAACCGTCTCTTGTCTTTTTTTAACATTTTTGACACTTTTTTTGTGAAATAGTGGGGATACATTTGTACCCCATTACCACTTCACACAGGGGGGGCCGGGATCTGGGGGTCCCCTTGTTAAAGGGGGCTTCCAGATTCCAGTAAGCCCCCCACTTGTAGACCCCCACAACCACCGGGCAAAGGTTGTGGGGATGAGGCCCTTGTCCCCATCAACATGGGGACATCCTCCCCATGTTGAAGGCATGTGGCCTGATACGGTTCAGGAGGGGGGCGCTCTCTCGTCCCAACCTCTTTTGCTGTGGCCTGCCAGGTTACGTGCTCGGATATGGGTCTGGTATGGATTTTTAGGGGGACCCAACCCATTTTTTTATTGTGGCGCGGGGTTCCCCTTAAAATCCATACCAGACCTGTAGGGTCTGGTATGAATTTTGAGGGGGACCCCATGCCATTTTTTTTTAAATTTTGGCACGGGGTTCCCCTTAATATCCATACCAGACCTGAAGGGCCTGGTATGGAATTTGGAGGGACACCATGCATTTTTAAAAAAAAATTTTCAATGACTTTTATGAGTATTGCAGAGACCCGACAATTCATTATAGCTGCCGGCGCTACCGCTAGTACTTTTAAATGACTTTTTTTTCCTTTAGAAATGTCATTTTGCTCATTTTGACATTTTCAAACACTTCTTCCAGGTGTGGTGTTGCTGGTGTCCTCAGATGGATTGAGTCTTTTCTCCCCTATGAGAATGAAACAAAAGGCATACTTAGCACACAGATATTTGTGGCCAGAAATATGAATGTGAAACATTGCTTGGAAGTGGGGTACAATTGTCTGTTTGGGCAGAGTTCCACGTTGAAGATATGATTAATTCCCTTAACCAAGCTTGAATATCTTCCTTTTTTGGACAAGTTTCACACATGTAGACACCCCAAGTATCCACTGAAGTACCTGTGTGGGTCACCTTAAAAAGTTTGTCCCACACTAGTGCTCCTGAGTCCAGATGTGTAAACAGCTGCTGAGTGTCCTCTCCTTACATTACACTGAATCAAGTTTGCAATTCTTTCTAGTTACAAACACATCTAGACAACAATGTCCTAAACTTCTTTTAATACAAATTAGCATGACCAAATGTAGTTAACCCTGTATCTGCCCAAAACATCGTATTTAGTTGGCAAACGAACAATGTTTCTTACGACCGATTACTGTGCCCATGAACATAAAAGTAGCCATTTAATCTGTACAACAGTAAAGAAAAGCACATGGAGCAACATGCAAGTAATAATCATAATAGGAACACACGACAAATACTTACTTTTTAGAAGCACTTTCTTGACCCTTCTGTACTGATCCTGTTCCCTCAATTTCAGGTCTTATCAGTGTTTCCTCAATTGCTCCTTGGATCGTCGTACCCCAAAATTCAGGCGCAGACTATTTCACAACTTTAGCCATGATCTTGGCCTTTCTCACATTTGAGTTTAGGTACGGTCCATACTTCCCATCATAATCGTCCCTCTTCAATATGTCCACCATCTCCACCATCTCACCAAAGGACATATTGGAGGCCTTAAATCTTCTCCTCCGGGATCGGGACGTTTCTTGCTCCAGGCTTTCCTTCTCCTCGTTACTGCTATTATGCACCTGCTGTGTCTCCGCCATGTCATCTCCCACTGCGCTGAAAGAGAAGGGGCGGGGAATATTCTAGAAAGAACATCAGGGGCGGGCAACAAGGGCAGAGTTTCACACATGTGCAGTGTATATAAAGCTAACACGCGTGTGTCGTATGTACGATCTGTGAGTGGAGGAAGCGCTAAACGTTATAATGATGGTAACATTTTAACTTGGGACATCAGTGGCCTATACTCATTCTAGACTGAGGCTTATATTGGGATAAGATTAGGAGAGTTTAGTCTGATATTAGTGTTTTGGTCTTGTGTTTTGTCTTTCAGCAAATATGAAACAATTCAAAGACCCTGAATTCATGGGCCAGTTCATAGACAGATACAGGGATATGAGAAATTTGTGGGAGGTTAAAAACCCCAATAAACCAGCTAGGAAGGCATCGCTGGAGAAACTGCTGCAATTTGTGAAGACGCAGGTCCCCGTTGCAGACATAGAGTTTGTGGAGAAGAAAATTGGTAGCTTGAGAAGCACATATAGGAAGGAGCTTAATAAGGTTCAGGCTTCCATGAGATCAGGAGCTGCAGCAGAGGATGTGTATGTACCCAGTCTGTGGTACTACAACAGGATGCGGTTTCTGGAAGACCAGATGGAAGCCAGGGAATCACTTTCTACACTTCCATCCAGCCTTCCCTCAACCCTTCCCTCAACCCCAGCTGAGGCTTCCGAGGACCAACCTGGGCCTTCCATCCTGGAGGAAGTTGAGGAGCCCAGCTGGAGCCAGGTAAAGAAAAAAATGTCATTTAAAACTGCTTGCGGCTTTAATGTATTGCCAGATCCTGGCAATATACATAAAAATCATTTCTGGTATGGATATTAAGGCCAAAATGTAAAAAAAATGCCATGGTGGTCCCCCAAAATCCATACCAGGCCCTTCAGGCCTGGTATGGATTTTAAGGGGAACCCCGCGCCAAAATGTAAAAAAAAATGGCGTGGGGTCCCCCAAAATCCATACCAGACCCTTATCCGAGCACGCAACCCGACAGGCTGCAGGTAAAGGGGGGACGAGAGGGTGCCCCCCCCGAACCATACCAGGCCACATGCCCTCAACATGGGGAGGGTGCTTTTGGGTCCCCCCAAAACACCTTGTCCCGATGTTGATGGGGACAAGGGCCTCATCCCCACAACCCTTGCCCGGTGGTTGTGGGGGTCTGGGGGTGGGGGGCTTATCAGAATCTGGAAACCCCCTTTAACAAAGGGGTCCCCAGATCCCGGCCCATTGTACCCCTACACATTCACCAAAAAAGTGTCAAAAAAGTAAAGATGACAGGAGACAGTTTGAGACAATTCCTTTATTAAAAAAAAATTTAAAAAGTCCTGTAATGTCCATCTTTAATCACAGCACCGACAGTCACGAAAACCCCCTCAGAAAAACTCTGCCTTGATGGGAGGCATCCTCACGACTGCAGACTTTTTGCAATGACAGCTGTTATATAGCTGAGGGTGGGGTCACTCGCTGATGTAAATGGGTGACCTCTGAAAATCATAACCACAAATATAAAAATCGCAATAACAAATTGTACCATCATCCAAAATTTGGTGGAAGGTGACTTGGTCATATATAGTACTTCGACTAGTTTCACGGGGTGAAGCACTTCATCAGGAAATGCATCTGTAAATAGACACAAGATCAATGGTCATATAGTCAAGACATATGCAAAATTTACTAAAATGTACAATTGGGTAAAGAAGGGGAAGAGTGATTTAGGACTGCTTACACAAGTCTCAGTGCGGTTGGAGCGCAAGGCATACCCAGTGGAGCCTCCCGTGGTGACTGGGGAAATTAACAAATCAGCAGGCTGGAGTCTGAAGGGAAGAGGTATACTAGGTGAGAATACCAAAAGTGTATTATATTCTAAGAGAAGTTGTCCAAGTGAGGAGATGACCAAATTGAGTAAGGATGAGGTGGAGGGTGAACAAAGGGAGTGATGCAAAACGTGGTGAAAATAAGAGGAACCGTGGAAACACAACAAAAGCACAAAACGCAAATGTCCCTAAATGAGCCAAAGCGCTAAGGAAGAGAAAGGGGGAAGGGGAAAAATAGGGAAGAGGCAGAGGAAGGGGGAATGAAGTAGAAGAGAACCGAGGAGGGAATAAGAAAAGGGGAATTAGGAAAAAAGGGGGTGAAAAGATGGGGAGGAGGGGGGAGAAAAATAAAGAGGGGAGAGAAAACAAAGAGGGAGAAGAGGGAAAAAAGGGGAGCAGAGGGGAGAAAAGAAGGGGGAGGGGAAAAAAAAGGGGAACAACAAAGAGGAGGGGGTGGGGGAGAAGGGGGGAAGGAAGAGGGGGGAAGGGGGATGGGAAGGAAGAAAAAGGGGGGAAGATGGAAAAAGAAAATTGAGAACCAGTGTGGAAAAGCGAGGTGTGGGGAACAGAACATCCACGTGAATAACAAAGGGAAGTGCCGCTAGGAAATGTATCAAGTGAACGGTGATGAGGCTCAATTGCCAAGGTGATAGAAATAAATTAATTATATACCTAGATGACCAAAAGCCACAATGATGGAGCCAGGAGGAGAGGGTCCCACAAATAAACAAAAGGGGTAGGTAAATATCAATGATGGCAATGAGGAGAAAGTGGGTCATATAAAATGAATGAGACACACAAAATCTCAAAGGTACACAGTTGTCTATCCTGTAAAGGAAGGATGGCAGAGTCAAGTCAGGAGGGGGGTAAATACTCCAGTATGAAATCATTGTATAGAGATTACACAGGGGACATAGGGGACATTTAGAGCTGGGAACTTACCAGGGATTTAACGCTCAAAAGCTTCCTCTGGGTCCGACCTCCAGCACGGTGAGTAGCAGACAGATGTCTGCTACTTGTAGATCCCAACCCCGCAGCATGACCCCGCTGGTCTCAGCCGGCGTACGGCTTTGCGCGGTCAAGGATCTCACAGTGCGCATGCATGGACTAGCCGCGCTCGCATCTGCGCACAAGTCCCGAAGCCATTGGGTAGAGCCCGGGCCGGGGCATGTACAAGTGGGCAAGACAGCCTGGGGAGGAATGGCCGCTCACCACCAGAGAGCCTGCCAGTTGCCGCAAATGAGACAGATTCCGGGCATCCCTGCACCACCAAGGAGCAACAGAGACAAGGGAAAAGAACAGCCCCAATGTATAGCAACACTGGTAGACCAAAGGATAAGCAAATAGTAATACAGGCATTGAAATAATTACAATAATCAAAATACATTCTAGATACATAACAATAAACAGAAGGATTGAGTAAACCCTAAATAAAGACTATAGCAACAAATGCAGCATAAATGAAACAATACACAGTCTGGGTTGGCAGCTGAATTGTATACAGAACTAAATAGGGTTAATATATATAGACAAAAAAATTGATAATACAGCGCAAGGTAATTTGTTTGTTTGTTTAAGGTGACAGCAGACATTGCCA
The DNA here is from genome assembly GCA_037952925.1 of Lithobates clamitans. NCBI lineage: Eukaryota > Metazoa > Chordata > Amphibia > Anura > Ranidae > Lithobates > Lithobates clamitans. The sequence goes on along the minus strand of JBBGZY010000089.1, from coordinate 3,335,457 downwards.
GATAAGGAGGGCACTTCACCTCATCCTTACTCAATTTGGTCATCACCTCACTTGGACACCTTCCCTTAGAATATGATACACTTTTGGTATTCTCACCTTGTATACCTCATCCCTTCAGACTCCAGCCTGCTAATTTATTAATTCCCCCAGTTGCCGCAGGAGGCTCCACTGGGTATGCCTTGCGCTCCAACCGCACTGAGACTTGGATAAGCAGCCCTATATCCTTCTTCCCTTCCTTTACCCTTGTATATTTTTATAAATTTTGTATATGTTTCGACTATATTGTCAATTGATCTTGTGTCTATTTACAGATGCATTTCCTGATGAAGCGCTTCACCCCACGAAACTAGTCGAAGTACTATATATATGACCAAGTCACCTTTGTTTTATAGTTATGTAATTTGTACTAATACATTTTTGGAATTTTTTATGACTGTCTTTATGTCCTACTTATACTTTTCTCACACTGTTCCGAGATAGTCCTTTTCTCTGCCCTTGGTGAACCTTGGTTGGGGACCAGGTTCCCAAACCCCTATTCCACTGGGAGCAGTAGATCCCTGTCATGTTGCTAGGCAGAACAGGGAAATGCCTTGTTTACATAGGCATCTCCCTGTTCTGCCTCTCCCTGTCACGATCGCGGGCCACCAGTAAACATCGAGTGCCTGCTAGCCGCCGATGATGCGGCGATGTAGGGGTATGTGATTTTGCGCACCTGTGCCACTTTACCGATGTATATCAGCGCGAGCCGGTCGGCAAGTGGTTAAAGGAATATTTCATTTTTCACTTTAAGCATTAAAATCACTGCTCCTGAAAAAACAGCCGTTTTTAAAACTTATTTTGCATTACATATATATAGTTACATAGTAGGTGAGGTTGAAAAAAGACACACGTCCATCAAGTCCAACCTATGTGTCTGATTATGTGTCAGTATTACCTTACATATCCCTGTATGTTGCGGTCATTCAGGTGATTATCTAATAGTTTCTTGAAGCTATCAATGCTCCCCGCTGAGACCACCGCCTGTGGAAGGGAATTCCACATCCTTATTGCTCTTACAGTAAAGAACCCTCTACGTAGTTTAAGGTTAAACCTCTTTTCTTCTAATTGTAATGAGTGGCCCCGAGTCTTATTAAACTCTCTTCTGCGAAAAAGTTTTATCCCTATTGTGGGGTCACCAGTACAGTATTTGTAAATTGAAATCATATCCCCTCTCAAGCGTCTCTTCTCCAGAGAGAATAAGTTCAACGCTCGCAACCTTTCCTCATAACTAAGATCCTCCAGACCCTTTATTAGCTTTGTTGCCCTTCTTTGTACTCGCTCCATTTCCAGTACATCCTTCCTGAGGACTGGTGCCCAGAACTGAACAGCATACTCCAGGTGCGGCCGGACCAGAGTCTTGTAGAGCGGGAGAATTATCGTTTTATCTCTGGAGTTGATCCCCCTTTTAATACATGCCAATATTCTGTTTGCCTTATTAGCAGCAGCTTGGCACTGCATGCCATTGCTGAGCCTATCATCTACTAGGACCCCCAGGTCCTTTTCCATCCTAGATTCCCCCAGAGGTTCTCCCCCCAGTGTATAGATTGCATTCATATTTTTGCCACCCAAATGCATTATTTTACATTTTTCTACATTGAACCTCATTTGCCATGTAGTCACCCACCCCATTAATTTGTTCAGGTCTTTTTGCAAGGTTTCCACATCCTGCGGGGAAGTTATTGCCCTGCTTAGCTTAGTATCGTCTGCAAATACAGAGATTGAACTGTTTATCCCATCCTCCAGATTGTTTATAAACAAATTAAATAGGATTGGTCCCAGCACAGAACCCTGGGGAACCCCACTACCCACCCCTGACCATTCTGAGTACTCCCAATTTATTACCACCTTCTGAACACGCCCTTGTAGCCAGTTTTCAATCCAGGTACTCACCCTATGGTCCATGCCAACGGACCCTATTTTGTACAGTAAACGTTTATGGGGAACTGTGTCAAATGCTTTTGCAAAATCCAGATACACCACGTCTACGGGCCTTCCTTTATCTAGATGGCAACTCACCTCCTCATAGAAGGTTAATAGATTGGTTTGGCAAGAACGATTCTTCATGAATCCATGCTGATTACTGCTAATGATATCGTTCTTATTACTAAAATCTTGTATATAGTCCCTTATCATCCCCTCCAAGATTTTACATACTATTGATGTTAGGCTAACTGGTCTGTAATTCCCGGGGATGTTTTTTGGGCCCTTTTTAAATATTGGTGCTACATTGGCTTTTCTCCAATCAGCTGGTACCATTCCAGTCAATAGACTGCCTGTAAAAATTAGGAACAACGGTCTGGCAATCACCTGACTGAGTTCCCTAAGTACCCTCGGATGCAAGCCATCTGGTCCCGGTGATTTATTAATGTTAAGTTTCTCAAGTCTAATTTTAATTCCGTCCTCTGTTAACCATGGAGGTGCTTCCTGTGTTGTGTCATGAGGATAAACACTACAGTTTTGGTTACTGAAGCCCCCCGATTCACTCATGAAGACTGAGGAGAAGAATAAATTCAATACCTTTGCCATCTCCCCATCCTTTGTAACCAGATGTCCTTCCTCATTCTTTATGGGGCCAATATGGTCTGTTCTCCCTTTTTTACTGTTTACATACTTAAAGAATTTCTTGGGATTTTTTTTGCTCTCCTCCGCTATGTGTCTTTCATGTTCTATCTTAGCCGTCCTAATTGCACCCTTACATTTCTTATTGCATTCTTTATAAAGTCTGAATGCTGAGGATGATCCCTCAACCTTGTATTTTTTGAAGGCCTTCTCCTTTGCTTTTATATGCATTTTTACATTGGAGTTAAGCCATCCAGGATTTTTGTTCGCTCTTTTAAATTTATTACCCAATGGGATACATTGGCTAATGCCCTTATTTAATATGCTCTTAAAGCAAACCCATCTCTCCTCCGTATTCTTTGTTCCTAATATTTTATCCCAATTTATGCCTTTTAGCAAGGTTTGTAGTTTAGGGAAGTTGGCTCTTTTGAAATTCAGTGTCTTTGTATTCCCTTTATGTTTCCTATTTGTGTGATTTATACTGAAACTAATTGATACCCTTTTGCAGGACCCAGGTCCCCAAACACTTTTTATGACAATAACATGCATATAAGCCTTTAAGATTAGCACTTTTGATTCTTCATGTTCATGTCCCATAGACTTTAACTGTGTTTGCACAAATTTTTTGCCTGTTTGCAAGTTCTGCTGCTAACCGAACCGGGGGTGGTCGGCTCATCCCTAGTAATGACCCTAGTTATGAAGTTATGAAGGTGAAACGTGTTAGTAGGTGTGATCTATAGTATGCCTGTAAAGGGGCGCATGTTTCCCGTGTTTAGAACAGTCTGACAGCAAAATTACATTTCGAAGGAAAAAAACCCATTTAAAACTACTTGCGGCTATTGCATTGCCAACAATACACATAGAAGTTTATTGATAAAAATGGCATGGGAATTCCCCACAGGGGAACCCCGAACCAAAAAAAAAAAAAAAAAATGACGTGGGAGTCCCCCTAAATTCCATACCAGGCCCTTCAGGTCTGGTATGGATATTAAGGGGAACCCCAGCCAAAATTTTTTAAAAAATGACGTGGGGTTCACCCTAAATTCCATACCAGACCCTTCAGGTCTGGTATGGATTTTAAGGGGAACCCCGCGCCAAAAAAAAACAAAAAACGGTGTGGGGTCCCCCCGAAGATCCATACCAGACCCTTATCCGAGCACGCAACCTGGCAGGCCGCAGAAAAAGAGGGGGGACGAGAGTGCGCCTCCCCCCTCCTAAACCGTACCAGGCCACATGCCATCCACATTGGGAGGGTGCTTTGGGGTAGCCCCCCAAAACACCTTGTCACCATGTTGATGAGGACAAGGGCCTCATCCCCACAACCCTGGCCGGTGGTTGTGGGGGTCTGTGGGCAGGGGACTTCCCTGGGAATTACAGACCAGTTAGCCTAACATCAATAGCATGTAAAATCTTGGAGGTGATGATAAGGGACTATATACAAGATTTTAGTAATAAGAACGATATCATTAGCAGTAATCAGCATGGATTCATAATGAATCGTTCTTGTCAAACCAATCTATTAACCTTCTATGAGGAGGTGAGTTGCCATCTAGATAAAGGAAGGCCCGTAGATGTGGTGTATCTGGATTTTGCAAAAGCATTTGACACAGTTCCCCATAAACGTTTACTGTACAAAATAAGGTGCGCTGGCATGGACCATAGGGTGAGTACCTGGATTGAAAACTGGCTACAAGGGCGTGTTCAGAGGGTGGTGATAAATGGGGAGTACTCAGAATGGTCAGGGGTGGGTAGTGGGGTTCCCCAGGGTTCTGTGCTGGGACCAATCCTATTTAATTTGTTTATAAACGATCTGGAGGATGGGATAAACAGTTCAATCTCTGTATTTGCAGACGATACTAAGCTAAGCAGGGCAATAACTTCTTCGCAGGATGTGGAAACCTTGCAAAAAGACCTGAACAAATGAATGGGGTGGGCGACTACATGGCAAATGAGGTTCAATGTAGAAAAATGTAAAATAATGCATTTGGGTGGCAAAAATATGAATGCAATCTATACACTGGGGGGAGAACCTCTGGGGGAATCTAGGATGGAAAAGGACCTGGGGTCCTAGTAGATGATAGGCTCAGCAATGGCATGCAATGCCAAGCTGCTGCTAATAAGGCAAACAGAATATTGGCATGTATTAAAAGGGGGATCAACTCCAGAGATAAAACGATAATTCTCCCGCTCTACAAGACTCTGGTCCGGCCGCACCTGGAGTATGCTGTCCAGTTCTGGGCACCAGTCCTCAGGAAGGATGTACTGGAAATGGAGCGAGTACAAAGAAGGGCAACAAAGCTAATAAAGGGTCTGGAGGATCTTAGTTATGAGGAAAGATTGCGAGCGTTGAACTTATTCTCTCTGGAGAAGAGACGCTTGAGAGGGGATATGATTTCAATTTACAAATACTGTACTGGTGACCCCACAATAGGGATAAAACTTTTTCGCAGAAGAGAGTTTAATAAGACTCGGGGCCACTCATTACAATTAGAAGAAAAGAGGTTTAACCTTAAACTACGTAGAGGGTTCTTTACTGTAAGAGCGGTAAGGATGTGGAATTCCCTTCCACAGGCGGTGGTCTCAGCGGGGAGCATTGATAGCTTCAAGAAACTATTAGATAAGCACCTGAACGACCGCAACATACAGGGATATGTAAGGTAATACTGACACATAATCACACACATAGGTTGGACTTGATGGACTTGTGTCTTTTTTCAACCTCACCTACTATGTAACTATGTAATAAGCGTCTGCCACACACACTGCCACCACAGACAGGTCTGCTCAGAGTCTTACTCTACAACAGTAGCGCCCTTCAAGAGGCAGGTTCGTTTATAGCTTGCATTAAGAGCTTTAGAGACAAGGTTAACACTTTTCAACATAAGGGTTTATTATGAAAAGGTCAAAGTTGGTGCAAATAAAATATTTACAGAAAAAAAGATGTTTCAAAAGATAAAGACAATATACAGCCACAAAGCAATAAGGTAGAATTGGGAAGAAAGAATACTTGCAATTAATGTCCGAGGGTTGATCAGAGTTCGATCGATGAGCTAGGTAATCGGTTCTCGACTTGGCAGATGTTTCTTCTTGGATGGTAAAAGGAGAACTCCCCATTGTCTTGGCATCTCCTCTTTTCTGTCAAATCAAAGGGGGTGTTGACAGCGACCAGTGACCAATCGTCTGGTCATCTTGTTTAGGGGTTGGTTGCTGGGAGGTGTGTACACACATGACCACGTCCCAGGTAGATTTTGTAATACATATTCATATATCTGCATCTATAGTGTTTACAGACTCCAAATATCCATATTATTATTCAACGTGAGATTTCCTTCAAAACAAGTCTAAACATGCCATATCTATAATGTATAGCCTGCTTAGGAGGAATAAGTGGTCCCAGGGGTTTCCCATATGACCTGACATAGGGGTGTCTGGACTTGAAACGTTACATATTATCTGAGGAAACTAAATCTACTAATGTCCATATTATGGCTGTGCTATTACTAAGTCAGAAGTTATGAAACATGCTGAAATTTCATACTTATTCCACGGTTTTAAGTTGGATGTGTATTCAGACAATTTACAACCGGGGCCTGTTAGGTCTCTGAATGGAGAGGGTGACAGTTTTACGACAGGCCTGAACACTCTGTCCTTTTAACATGCAGTTTTTTACTGACCTAGCCTGGTTCTGTTTTCTCTGTTGAGATAACCTTTTCTGTTGAACTTAAAAAGCTTTGAATTCCTAAGACAACGGAGGAGGGAGGAGGGAGTTTAGATTTCTTTGTAATGTTACATGGTTAGCCAAACTGTCATGGCTACTTCCACACAACATGGCAGTTAGCTACAGCTTTTCATGTCCCGTACGTGATATCATTACACCCCCCTTCATATTATACCCCCCTTCCTTTCTTAATTTGCTAATATTTAATATGTGTATTTTGTATTTTCATTATTATAATCTTTTTCTCTTATTTCATACTTTCTATTCTTCTTTCCCTCTTGGGAGGGTGCATGTGATCAGCACGGGGCCAATTAGCAAATTAGCACTGTCCAGCCAGAGGGTCAGGGGTCTTGCAGCTTCATAGGACAGTCAGAGTAGAATGAAAACTCCTCCTATAAGCTTTAACCAAACACTGATAGAAGTCATAAGACCGCTATATACTGCTGATGAGAAAAGGTATTTAGCAGTTTACATTTACTTAAATAATTGCATTACCGTGTTCTGTGTACTGTGGGAGACCAGATATAGTGAATGCAGGGTCTTGGGTTTAGTAACACTTTAATGTATATCCAAAAATTACACAATAAAGTAGTCTGACTAGAGATAAAAAAAAGCCTTAATAAAAGTTTAAAAGGATGAAAGTTTTTTGAATGACAAAATCAGGGTTAAATGTATACTTCCTTTTCTCCCTTAGTGAAAACATAAATAAAGTAGTCACCATATAGTAAAGATCTAATCAATCATGGAGCACTACATCAAGATATATGGAACATGACACAGAAAGTACAACTAAAGCTAAGTTTTGTGACCTTCTAAAAGTCCACTACATGCCTCCTTCAACTCAGGTCAACTAGTTTCTGACCATACCCCTGCCTTATATACTGTATCTCGGTCAATTAAACAGCAAGCAAGCAGGCTGTCCCAGGAAAAAAAGCTATAATCATTGTCATCTTATATCGTCATGATATCAAAGTGAGCAGATTAGAGATCTACAGATCAGAGTATTCACATTACAATGCCACCTTCACCAACAGTAAAAACATCAGCTAATTGTGAAAAGCATATAAAAATATACAATAAGTATTGCATCTCTTTCATGGTGCACTGGTTACATTTCTTCAAGATAGATGCAGGACAGGGCATGTCAGTAGAGCTGGTGGTGCTGCCCCATTTATTGCACCTTGATGATGGCTGACTGTTGTGTCTCCTTTTGAAAATGTGGCCTACCAACATTTCTTAAATACTGTCTAGGCAGTAAGTACAATATTTTTTAAATTTTCTGGGAAATATATCATGTAATTGTGGATTTTGGGGTGGAAGAGCTACCTGTTGTGTGTCCTTTTGAAACTATGACCCACTACAAATGTTTACATACTGCCTATGTAATATGTATGTACAGTATACCCTTTAAATGGGGTTTTTGGCTAAAAAGCTACAGGCAGTGTCATTTTGAAAATGCTTGTTAATGTATGATGGTTTATGTGAAATATCCATTAACAGATGTAAATAATATTGTAATCATGAATATATTTTAGTTAGAGTTTGATCACTGTAAATGCTTAATATGTCTTCTGGTATGTCTATTTTCTGAAGATGGAGGGTAATTGTTTGCCAAGGGGAATATTCTATTAATTACTACTGTATGTGAGAAGGCTTTTCACAGACAGTTTGGTGCCTGAGTTTGTTTAACTGAACAATAAAAACCAAACCTCTTTTGTTTTACTTATATCCGCTTCAAATGATCACCCTGTTTAAATATGCAATGAGGGTGGCCATCCTTTCATGAATACTTAATTTTCCCACCATAAAGGTCATGAACTTGTGCATGCTTAATTTTCCCTCCAACAAGATTGTGCTAAGGATTTGTCTTAAAGGGGGTGGCTTATGCTTACTACAGCAGATTGGTCCAAACAGTCCAATCCTTGAGACATTAGTCAGATTTGAACAGATGGAATAGATAGGCCCACCAATCAGGATTGCCCCATGCAAGCCAATGTAGGTGAGGCTGATTTCAGTCCAGACAGTTGAAGTATTAGGAGGGAGAAGTAGGGAGAAGTGTTTGGAACACCGGTTACCGGAATATGGCCCTCACGCACAGTTTAATGGTAATTATGGAATATATCCCTGGCACTTATCTAAATGTTTGCCTTATGTCTTTTCTTTATTACTGCCTGTATATAGTACTAAGTTAGAGCTTGCTTAATAATTGTTATTTTTCTGTAACTAGATAGATTGCTGGTTGTTAGATGTAAACCCTTTTACTATTTACCAATACATTTCTATTGTTGTGCTGAACCTAAACTCTCCAGCCACTGCAATGTGTGGATATTTTTTCTGGAATGTGGGGATGTTCTTTCGAAAATGTTTATGTTTTTGCCACTGGCCAAGTTGAGTGCTTTGACATTATTTAGCATATTAAACTTTTATAGATTTTAGATCTGTTGTGGTTGGTACTTCCACTGTTCAATTCTACTAAATAAAAAGTTAGGTATCACAGCAAAAAGTACCTAACATGTTTTTATTTTTTTAATTTGGGGTTCTGCTGCTATATTTAAGTCATGCAATAATGTAACACATAAAAAGTCATATGTAAACATGTAATGACACAATACAGTGTCACTAACACTGTCCATGAGCATTGTACTGTTCTGTAACACCACATTAAGCTTACAGGCATCTCACAAGCATTCATTAGAAAAGAATGGTGCTTTTCCTATGTCATTTGCTAAGTCAGGTAAGAAGAAGCACCCTCTCTGCACTGGTACTGTATGGTATTAAAAAAAGTAACGTACAAGTAACTATACCTTTTTCGTACCATTCCAATAATTATCTCCAAAAGGTACTTAATTAAGCTTCAATCCCTTCTCGCCCAATTTATTTGGCAGGGAAAAAAACCAAGATGAGCCCTCTCAATCTTGGAGAAACATACCTGAAACATGACCTCACCTAGTCTTTATTATTGTTATATTTCAACTCTTCTAGACCAATCATGGTACTAATGGAATGTTGATCCAAATAAAATTTGGTCCTCCCCCAAAACAACAGCTCTTCTACCCTTAGCCCCAAAGAATTTACTATTGGCAGTCTTGAACAATGATGTCATACCTAAAACCCTCTACCCAGCCATTACAGCCACAATATACACCTTTTACATACTTGCTAAATCCTTTCCATGTTCTCTTACAACCAATAAATTATCTCTCCCTTTTACTTACTGTATATCCCAAACCATATACCTCATCTTAATCTACATAATTGGACATGGCTTGGCATCCTTTACATAGGAGACATCTTACAAGATAGTACTCTTGTTCATCTTTACATACTAAGTTTGGGATGCCACTATCAGAATTCTATAGCTACGTAAGAATTTCTTCACAACTCTTCATGTGCCGACTTCTCTAATCCATTTTTTTGACCCATGACATCTAGTGAATGGGGGTATTTCTCTCTTCTGGAAATTATTGAGTGGTTCATTTAACTTTACCAAAACTACAACACTGTTTAAATGGGAACATGACCTGAACATGACATTTCCTGACCAAAGCTGGCAATCAGCTATAAAGTAAACTTTATGTGAAGACCACAAGGAATTATATCTTTAATAAAAAGATTGAAACTAAAAATTAACATGTCCCTCATGGCAATCCCCAGCTCCCCCATGCCCTTTGCTGGACAACCCCTTGCTTATTAACTGGCCCATGAATTAAATGGCCAGAAATAATTTTCAATTTTCACCACTTATTGTCTTCAATCGGGTTCTGAATAAAGTTGGTATTTTACAATAGGTTTGATGAACAGCCCATGAGGGTAAACCAAGCCAATTTGTTCTTCCCTATTATTGTCCATTGGATAACTTGCTCATCTTTTTATTTTCACCAAGAAAATTAATGTGACACTGACTTTGAAATAGGATATCCCTTACCATCTTCATTTATTTATTTTTACCAGTTTCTACTAGCACATACTTCAAAAACTGGAAAAAGATTAGGAATTAAAGGGAAAACATTGATGTGGTGATGAATGAAGGAGCTTTAAAGCTCAAACAGCTGTCCTGTGGGCTCATGGTAAGTCTGACCGTAATAAAGGTAAGGCAGGCAAGGCAGGCACAGCTTCTGTAAGTCTCCATAGTAAAACGAGTTGGAATGAGCAAATGGAATTCAGTTTTGGGTCAGTATAATCAATGAAAAATAAAAATAAACATTTCCTAACCCAGTGATATTTAATCTTTTTTTACAGTTCCCACCAAATAGGCAAAGCAGCTCTGCACACCAGGTACTGTATCTGTTCTATTTTGAGAGCTCATGCAATAGTTTAGTTAACTGGTAAACTAGTAATAGATTCATTCTATAGGAAACTATGTGGTTATTCAAACCTATAAAAAGTATTAAAGTGATATTAAAGTATTTTTTCTAATAAAATAATTAACATGACATACTTACCTGCTCTGTGCAATGGTTTTGCTTAAAGCAGTCCAGTCCTCTTCTCAGGTCCCCTGCCAGCATGCCTGGGTCCTCCTCTTTGGCGAGTGCCCTCATAAAAATCCAGTTTCTATGGGGGCACTGTGTCCCACGGACACAGCAGATCACATGTTGGGGTACAGGGCTGCTGTGATTTGCCCTGTACCATGTGACCACTGGGACCAATCATAGCGATCACATTACCAGTAGTAAGCAAATTTTGTCATTCATACAGCCATTGTTTACTACTTTGACTGCTGCGATTGGTCAGATCAATCACATGGTACAGAACTAATCACAGTGGCCTGGTACCATGTGATCGCTGTGAATAATTACAGTGATCACAGTAGTAAGAAGAGACTGCATGAATGACAGTCTTTAAACAAATGGTGTTAGGGTATTGTAACAAAAGTGTAAAAAAAAAAAAAGAATCTGATCACCCCCCACCCCAGAGCATGGTGACACTGAACTGCTCAGGTGACACTATGTATTGAAAAAAAAAAGTAAAAAAAAATGTACAATGGCTGGCTGCTCTGATATCACTGTATGTCAGTCCTGCCACCATTGTCTCTGATCACTGCCACAGCAGTACAATGTCATTAGACCAGTGCTGCCAGTTCCTGCAGTGTCCCTAATCACCTCCGCACCAGTCAGTGTTCCTAATCACAGCCACACCAGTCACAGTGTACCTGATCACTACCACACCACTGTGTCCCTAACCACCGACACACCACTCTCAGTGTCCCTAATCACTGCCACACCACTCACAAGGTTTGATTTACTAAAATTGGAGAGTGCAAAATCTGGTGCTGCATAAAAACTTTTAGCTTTCAGGATTTTTTTTTGTCAAAGCTTAATTGAACAAGCTGAAGTTAGAAGATGATTGGCTATCATGCACAGCTTCACCAGATTCTGCACCAACGGTTTTAGTAAATCAACCCCACAGTGTTCCTAATTACTGCCACAGCAGTCACAGTGTCCCTGATCACTGCCATACCAGTCACAGTGTCCCTAATCACCACCCTACCAGTCATGGTGACACCATAAGGACTTGTTCACATGTGCAATGCATTCTGAAGAGCGATTCTTGTTTTTTTTAATGCTCTTCAGAGAGCATTTAAAAGGCAGTGAGTAGGTGTTGCACTTCTTCCTCACCATCTGTTTTAACCCTTTGGACCCCACACAAGCACCCCCATTCACTTGAATGGTTTGTGATCAGCAGTGGTACAGGAAATATTCCCTGCAGTGGGGCCACATACAGGGATTGAAACCATTCAAGCATTTATGTATCAAGCATTAGATGCATAGTGCACCTTTCCAATTAAAAACTAAAATCAAACCTTCATTTAAATAGCTCCAAAAAAGTTTTCTGCATTTGCATTATTGGTTTTGTGTCTTTATTTATTTGCACAATTCCTAATGGAAATTGGTGCAATATAAGAATATTACCCCAGCAGTGCCAAAATAAACTTTCCCTTTTCTCCTCTCTTGGCTCACATATGTATGTCATCTCCATCTACTGTATTACTATTTCACTCCAATGTTCACTATTTTGACTCAATATTTCCTCTCTTATACTTGTTCTTAAACTTCTATTGCTGATATTTTCTTCTTTTGGAACATTCTCAGTAATAGACTAGGGATGGGCCGAACACCCCCCGGTTTGGTTCGCAGCAGAACATGCGAACAGGCAAAAAATTTGTTCGAACACATGAACACCGTTAGAGTCTATGGGACACGAACATGAATAATCAAAAGTGCTAATTTTAAGGGTTAATATGCAAGTTATTGTCATAAAAAATGTTTGGGGACCCAGGTCCTGCCCCAGGGGACATGTATCAATGCAAAAAGTAAGTTTTAAAAACTGACGTTTTTTCAGGAGCAGTGATTTTAATAATGCTTAAAGTGAAACAATAAAAGTGAAATATTCCTTTAAATTTCGTATCTGGGGGGTGTCTCTAGTATGCCTGTAAAGTGGCGCATGTTTCCTGTGTTTACAACAGTCTGAGAGCAAAATTACATTTCTAAAGAAAAAAAAAAGTCATTTAAAAGTACTAGCGGTAGCGCCGGCTGCTATAATGAATTGTCGGGTCTCTGCAATACTCATAAAAGTCATTGAAAAAAACGGCCTGGGATTCCCCCACAGTGCATTACCAGGGCCTTTGGGTCTGGTATGAATATTAAGGGGAACCCCAAACCAAAATTTAAAAAAAAAATGTGTGTGGGTCCCCCCAAATTTTATACCAGGCCCTTCAGGTCTGGTATGGATATTAAGGCCAAAATTTAAGAAAAGGGCATGGGGTCCCCCTAAAAATCCATACGAGACCCTTATCCGAGCAGGCAACCTGGCAGGCCGCAGGAAAAGAGAGGGGGATGAGAGAGCAGCCCCCCTTCCCTCCTGAACCGTACCAGGCCACATGCCCTCAACATGGGGAGGATGTCCCCATGTTGATGGGGACAAGGGCATCATCCCCACAACCCTTGCCCGGTGGTTGTGGGGGTATGCAGACGGGGGCTTATCGAAATCTGGAAGACCCCTTTAACAAGGGAACCCCCAGATCCCGCCCCCCTGTGTGAAATGGTAATGGGTACCTCTACCATTTCACAAAAAAAGTGTCAAAAATGTTATAAAAGATAAAAGATGGTTTTTGACAATCCCTTTATTAATGTCTTCTTCTTTCCCCGCTTCTTCTTCCATCCTCTTCTGGTCTTCATTCGGTTTTCTTCCTCCATCTTTTTCTTCCCCCGCTTCTTCCTCTGCTTCTTCCTCTTCTTCTTCTGATCCTCTACTTCTTCCTTCGGTCTTCTTATCCGCATCTTCCCCTGGCTTCTTCTTTCCCGCTTCATTCTTTGGACGATCCACATCCATGGGAAGTTCCCGCAGTGTGACGCTTCTGTTCTTCTGACAGTTCTTATATAACTGAGGGTGGGGCCACCCAGTGACCCCGCCCCCTCTGACACACAGGGACTTCCCTATGGCTTTCCCCATGATTTCAGAAGGGGGCTTATGTAACGGGTGACCCCGCCCCCCTCTGACACCATGGAAAAAGCCATAGGAAAGTCCCCGTGAGTCAGAGGGGGCGGGGTCACCATGTGGCCTCAGTTATATAAGAACTGTCAGAAGAACAGAAGCGTCACACAGCAGGAACCTCCCATGGATGCAGATCGTCCAAAGAACGAAGCGGGGAAGAAGAAGCTGGAGGAAGATGCGGACGAGAAGACTGAAGGAAGAAGCAGAGGATCAGAGGAAGAAGCAGAGGAAGAAGCGGGGGAAGAACAAGATGGAGGAAGAAAACCGAATGAAGACCAGAAGAAGATGGAAGAAGCGGGGAAAGAAGTAGACATTAATAAAGGAATTGTCAAAAAACGTCTTTTGTCTTTTTAAAAAAATTTTAAACTTTTTTGTGAAATGGTAGGGGTACATTTCACAAAAAATCTTCCAGATTCCGATTAGCCCCCCACCCACATACCCCCACAACCACCGGGCAAGGGTTGTGGGGATGAGGCCCTTGCCCCCATCAACATGAGGGCATGTGGCCTGGTATGGTTCAGGACCTGCCAGGTTGCATGCTCGGATAAGGGTCTGGTATGGATTTTTAGGGGGACCCCACGCCATTTTTTTAATTTTTGGTGAAGGGTTCCCCTTAATATCCATACCAGACCTGAAGGGCCTGGTATGGAATTTGGGGGACCCCCATGCATTTTTATTGGAAATTTTGGTTCGGGGTTCCCCTTAATATTCATACCAGACCCAAAGGGCCTGGTAATGCACTGTGGGGGAACCCCATGCTGTTTTTTCAATGACTTTTATGTGTATTGCAGAGACCCGACAATTCATTATAGGCGCGAGTAGTTTTAAATGCATACTATAGGCATACTATAGACACCCCCCAGGTACGAAATTTAAAGGAATATTTCACTCTTATTGTTTCACTTTAAGCATTATTAAAATCACTGCTCCCGAAAAAACAGCCGTTTTTAAAACTTTTTTTGCATTGATACATGTCCCCTGGGGCAGGACCCAGGTCCCCAAACACTTTTTATGACAATAACTTGCATATTAACCTTTAAAATTAGCACTTTTGATTTCTCCCATAGACTTTTAAAGGGTGTACCGCAGCTTTCGTGAACACCCCAAATTGTTCGCTATTTGGCGAACGGGCTAACAGCCAATGTTGACCCGAACAGACAGCCCATCCCTATAATAGACATCATATAAAGCTCCCCAAGTGCTAAAGTGCAAGTGCATTGTGCACAAACAGTACATTAAAAATGTCGTATTAGTGGAGGCTCTTCTCCTATCTATAGTTTCCCCTCCATGTGAGTCCTCATCTCTGTATTGCTTAACCATGTTGTGTGAGTATGTAAACATGATACATCACTACAGGTTATGTTTTGTAGTCTTTGTTCTGCTGGGGAGACCCTTTCACTTCCTGTTTTTGAGATGCAAAACAATGTGAGAGGAAATCTTTACAAAGTAAGGTGAATTCTCATCTTAGACAGTTGTCAGTGGAACATTGGAAGATTTTCCTTCACTCAACTCAAATTTTTTGGGATTTTCCCTAACTTTCCTTCTAGCTGACCATGTTCACTGGAGTGATTCTACCTAGTGGGGACAATGATAGCAATACAAACTTGGAAGAGGGTCTAACCTTTTACTACTTTACCCAAATTATCCAAAAATAAAATTTTGTCTTAAAATCACTTTAAAGTACAGTTGTCATTTAACCATCTTTGTTTTCTTCTGTAATATTCTGGAAATTACTACTTTCCTGTTCAGTACTGAGAAGTGGAACCCCAGCTAAAACTTTTTCTAATTTTAGATAAGTGGGGTAGGTGTGAGAAAGGGTTGACATGTTAATATTGATGCAGTAGCAATTCATAAAAAATAATAAGCTAAATGCTCCTTTTTACTTACCTAAATCACTGGCCAAGTGACATTCAAGGTCCTAAGTCCCCTATCTTCTAAACTGCAGAATAAGAAGGTTCTTATTTGGATGCCCAAACCTCTTTCTGGGTGAGAAGGACACTTCATTTTGTTTGTCCAGTTATTGAGTTCTTTTAGATTCAGAAGACTGCAGCAGCATGCTGACATCACAAAGAGGAGAGTGATCAGCAATGTGCACAGGATATAGCTTTGGATCACCAATCTTTACTTCCAGAAGACTCATTGGTGAGGGAAAGGTGAAATCAGATTCAGGCAATCCAAAAAAGGGGTTTTCAAGTTTTTAGTAGTGCGTTAATAGCGGGGAATAGGGTGAGAGGGAAGGTAGGAATCTTAAATTTGCTTAGAAAGGGGCATACAGTGGTTGTAAAGGCAGAGTTTTTTATCTTAATGCATTAAGATAGAAAACCTTCTGTGTGCAGCAACCCCCCCTTCAGTCCCCCTTATTCCTTACCTGAGCCCTATCTCGATCCAGCAATGTTGCACAAGAGCCTCAGCTGTCCAGGACTCTCCCTCCTCACTGGCTGATATAGCTGCTGTCAATTAAAGTCAGTGAGCCAATGAAGAGAGAGGGGGTGGGGCCAAGCCATGGCTTTATGTCTGAATGGACACACAGAGCAACGGCTCGGCTTGGGTGCCCTCATAGCAAGCTGCTTGCTGTGGGGGCACTCGGCAGGAGGGAAGGGCCAAGAGCACCAGTGAGGGATCCAAGAAGAGGAGTATCCAGGCTGCTCTGTGCAAAACCACCAAAAAGAAAATAAGACATTAATATCACTTTCCTGTCAGTTTCTTGATGGCAACAGTTACTGCAAAGGAATCCCTGGACACTAAGTGGAAGACCTGGAGCATATTCCTTGGGTGCCAGGGTTTAGCAATGGTCCTGCACCCAAACAAGTAATTGTAAACAGCATTTGTATGTTGCCACCAGTGTTGCTTATGCCGCGTACACACGGTCGGACTTTTCGTCTACAAAAGTCCGACAGCCTGTCCGACAGACTTTCGACGGACTTGCGGCGGACTTTCGACGGACTTGCGGCGGACTTTCTAACGAACAGACTTGCCTACACACGATCACACAAAAGTCCGTCGAATTCTTACGTGATGACGTACACCGGACTAAAATAAGGAAGTTGATAGCCAGTAGCCAATAGCTGCCCTAGCGTGGGTTTTTGTCCGTCGGACTAGCATACAGACGAGCGGATTTTTCGACCGTACTCGAGTCCGTCGGAAAGATTTAAAGCATGTTTCAAATCTAAAGTACGTCGGATTTGAGGCAAAAAAAGTCAGTTGAAAGTCCGGAGAAGCCCACACACGATCGGATTACCAGCCAGCTTTAGTCCGTCAGCGTCCGTTGGACTTTTGTAGACGAAAAGTCCGACCGTGTGTACGCGGCATTAGAAGTGGATGTGGGAAAGAGGCTACTTCCATGTTATAACAGTGCAAAGTGAGAAGCTGCTCTCTAGTTCTAAATCCCTTTTACGTCACCATATTCACCACCCTCTGTATGCAAAAATATATATATTTATTTTAAATAACTTTACAATGTGTCTGTTTTACTGTAGCTATAGTTTTAACATCAGTGTATATAACCTACATGTAGTTAATGATAAACAGGTGTAAAACAAAAGAGCAGCTGCTACCAAAGTACAATCCCCAAAACCATTATTTATAGCAACAGCTTTCTCTTGACTAAACCCTTGAGCAAGCTTTTAACAGTACACCATACAGCAGTCTCATTCACTCATATGTCAGCAAGCTGTGGGTGATAAATTAGAAGAGAAAAAATGTTGAGTAAAAACACCTTGGTCTCAAATGAATCATTTTCCAGTAATTTTCTGGCAGATGGCCTGAAATGACCCTCTATTACTTTAGTGTTATTTGCACTGTTATCCTTTGAGTTGATTTTGTGGAGAGTGTAAAAAGGACAGAGCCTGAGTCAATCAGGCTGCATACAGGTATTGTGAATTAACCTCTGCTAATTTAAGGTGGTTTTAATACATCATTAACTGTGCGCCACCATGCTTTTCAGTTTGGCTAAAATGTAATAGAGTGTGTGAGTATATTTAATAGAATGTTAACCTGAAATTCTGCTGGTGTTAATTAATTCTACTTGGACTAGAGCTAAAAGCACAACATTTTTCAGTGTTTTTCTTTCTGTAATAAATACATGTTGTTCATTTTAAATTGATATATACACCCATGAGTAGCTTTGACAAATGCTAAATTTAGGCTACATTTGTGTAAGTAATATACTTGTTTAGAATGGTATAGATTTGCAAACCATTAATAATAATGTTGCAACCAAAGCTGTAAACACATAATAACAAAAAAAACTGTGCATAGTTCATTAACAATTGTAGTTGTTTCTGCTCACTTTAAAAGGGAAGATGCACTTTGCAAGGGAATTTACCCCAGAGCTTAGTGGATTAGGTAAAGTTCTGCTAATTCCATCATTCAATCATGTGCAAGAAAAAAAATTTCATCTTCCATGCCCACGATCAGATATTCTTTTGCAAAGTGAAATTTTACCACATTAACCAAGCTGGGGAAAACTCCTTTGCAGTTATGCAACTTCCTTCACAATCGTAAAAGCCTATTTGCCTTTACTACATCAACCCCAGTGGATTTTTACTATATACTGAAACAATTTGTTTTTCATTCTAAGCCCTTTTCACATGAATGGTTCAATGAGGTCCGCCTGTCAGTTTTTCAGGTTTGGACCCTCCATTTATCCCTATAGACTGGTGGATGTAAGTAGACCTGTGCCTATTTATACCCACCTACCTCCAATCAGACCCCTGAAAACAAATGGAAGGAGACCCCCCACTTTGTCTAGGTGGCTCGGAGGGCAGTCGGGTGTAAACGAACAGGCTGAGATGTCCACTGTGCATAAACTGAGAGGACATGAACCTATCATCTGCCCGCTCTACCCTGATCAGCAGGGAAACAGCAGACAGATCCTCAGCTGATCTAATAGGAGTCCACATTATGTGAAACGGGCCTTATATCCAAACTTTTAACAGTTACCAGAACATCAGCTGTAATTAAATCAAATGTAGCCTTTTCTGTGTGCTTTGCAGCAATAAACATGTTTTCAAAGTAAAAAGATCTATTGCTACATGTATACTGTCAGGGTATTTTCTTAGTTCATGACATCATCTACTTCAGCTGCCTCTTCACTCCAGCCAATCAGAGAAAGCCTTGTATTCATTCAAAAAAATACAAAGCTTCCTTTGAATGGCTAAAACCACAGATGCTGGTGCTCAGAGCACTGTTATGATGACTCACAATGATTGTAATTAAATAATAAAAATAAGGTACACATATATTTAAAATCAGAAATGTCCAATTAAGGAAAATTGTTGCCCATACTTACCATAATTTTCCTTTCCTGGATCCTCCCCACGTGAGCCTACTATGGGTCAGCTCTGCCCCCTCTGACCCCTCCAGGACCACCATTTTTCTAGCCCATAAAGGGCGGCTGTTGGACCAGCTTGACGTTCAAACACCCTTCCTTGTGACGGAAGATAGGGTGGGAATCCCCGGCTGACATGGGGAGGATCTAGGAAAGGAAAATTACGTAAGTATGGGCAACAATTTTCCTTATTACTGGACCTCCCCATATCAGCCTACTATGGGATGTACCAAGGAACCTTAAACAAGGGAGGGAAAATAATAAAACAACTCAGAGAGAGTACTGCTGCTAAACAAATTTAATGGCTGACAGCTGCAGAAATAACTGAAGAACCAAACATTTCTGCAGGAGAGAGGGCTACATTGGGCGCGCTCCAACTCGCTGCTCTGCATACTATCTTGGGTGACACCTTTGCATAGGCTGCCCATGATGCTGTCATACCCCAGTTGAATGCGCTCTGATCTCCACAGGAGACAATCCTAGGTGGAGCTGCCATGCCCTTTTTAGGTCCCATAGGAAAGATGAACAGTTGATCTTGCTTGCAAAACTCCTCAGTCCGCTCCAAGTAAACTGAAATAGAGGAGACCAAGTCTAGCCTCTTCCAATCATCCTGGAACTGATCTACAGTGAAGGCTGGCAGGACAGTCTCCCAATTCATGTGAAAGGCAGTAGAGACCTTCGTAGAAAGCTAGGAACTGGTCTGAGAATAATCTTCTCGGGAAAAATCACACAAAAGGACTCTTTGGATGAAAAGGCGCATAATTCTGAAACTCTCCTATCGGAGGCTATGGCCGTCAGGAATACTGTCCTCAATGTTAAATGAAATAAAGAACAGGATGATGTTGGGTCAAAAGGAGGAGCCAACAATGCTTTCAAGACCAGAGTCAGGTCCCATTTGGGAAAGTAAGACTTTATGAGAGGCCTGATTTTAATAGCTGCCTTCAGAAAACGGACCACGACCAGTTCCAATGCCCACCTGGAGTTCATCATTGCTGAAAGGGCAGAAATCTGGACCTTCAGGGAATTATAAGCCAGGCCATCATCCAGTCCCTGCTGGAGAAAGTCCAAGATGTTCGAGACTGAAGGAGATTCGGGCTCCCAGCCCTTTTCCGCAGCAACGCGTCGGAAAGCCTTCCATACTCGGTAATAGGTCGAGTTTGTAGATTTTTTATGAGACTGCAACAAGATGCCCAACACTCGTTCTGAGAGGCCTAAATCCTTCAGGGATCTCCTCTCAATTTCCATGCCATTAGTCTCAGCCTCCTGGGGTTTGGATGACATATTCCGTTCTGGAGCAGGAGATCCCGACAAACTGGCAGTGG
Source organism: Lithobates clamitans (assembly GCA_037952925.1). Lineage (NCBI taxonomy): Eukaryota > Metazoa > Chordata > Amphibia > Anura > Ranidae > Lithobates > Lithobates clamitans. The sequence goes on along the minus strand of JBBGZY010000089.1, from coordinate 3,314,999 downwards.
GATTGGTTGACACTAGGGATGAGCCGAACACCCCCCGGTTCGGTTCGCACCAGAACCCGCAAACGGACCGAAAGTTCGCACGAACGTTAGAACCCCATTGACGTCTATGGGACTCGAACGCTCGAAATCAAAAGTGCTCATTTTAAAGGCTAATTTGCATGGTATTGTCCTAAAAAGGGTTTGTGGACCCGGGTCCTACCCCAGGGGACATGTATCAATGCAAAAAAAACTTTTAAAAACGGCCGTTTTTTTCAGGAGCAGTGATTTTAATGATGCTTAAAGTAAAAAAAAAAAAGTGAAATATTCCTTTAAATATCGTACCTGGGGGGTGTCTATAGTATGCCTGTAAAGTGACGCGTGTTTCCCATGTTTAGAACAGTCCCTGCACCAAATGTCATTTTTAAAGGAAAAAAATCTCATTTAAAACTGCTTGCGGGTTTAATGTCATGTCGGGTCATGGCAATATGGATGAAAATCAGTGAGACAAACGGCATGGGTACCCCCCAGTCCATTACCAGGCCCTTTGGGTCTTGTATGGATATTAAGGGGAACCCCGCATCCAAATTAAAATAAGGAAAGGTGTGGGGCCACCAGGCCCTATATACTCTGAACAGCAGTATACAGGCGGTGCAAACAAGACAGGGACTGTAGGTTTGTTGTTAAGTAGAATCTCTTTGTAATTTTGAACATTTTTAACATGTTTAGCTCCAGCCAAAAAATCTTTTCTAAGCTTTTTGGAAAACATAGGGAAGGGTTATCACCCCTATGACATTTGTTTTGCTGTCTTTCCTCCTCTTCAGAAGATTTCACCTCACTTTTTTGTCCCAATGAAAAATGTTTTTTGAAAATTTGGGTTTTTTTGTGGAACAAGGATTGGAAAGCATCAGTGGAAAGGAGAAATTGTTTTCCCATATTAACTCTTACAGGAGAGAATTTCCCTTCCTAGGGGTAGATTTCCTCTCACTTCCTGTTGTCTCCTTCCGTTTGCAAGTAGGAGTCGTTTGTAAGTTAGATGTTTGAAAGTAGGGTCCTGCCCTATATACTCAGCAGAAATTTGGGCCTTAGGTGTTGCTGTGGCCACAACACTGTAAGCCCTCACAGGGCCCTGCTGTGAAATATTAGATCAAGAATTGTAATTACATGCCCCTGTTGAACAGGAGCTGAAAAATTAGGCCTTAGGCACTGGTGCTGGTGCCACAACACTGCAACCCCTCACAGACACTCTAGTTGGAACGCAGGAACGAGCCCTGCTGCAAAGTATTGCATCAAAAATTGTAATTACACGCCCCTGTTAGACAGGGGCAGAAAAATTGGGCCTTAGGCACTGGTGCTGGTGCCACAACACTGCAACCCCTCACAGACACTCTAGTTGGAACGCAGGAACGAGCCCTGCTGCAAAGTATTGCATCAAAAATTGTAATTACGGGGGGTGTGGCCTGACGAGGCATGTGAGCAGACCTGCTGCACGGAGCTCCCGCTGAGGATCCTGCCTATTATCCTTTCCTCACCACAGAAATTGCCCGTTTTTGCCCTAAAGAGCTACTTGATACCTCCTGGAGACTTCTGGTGCTGACAGGTGATCGATTGGGGCTGATGATGACCCGAGGGAACCGAATGGAGACCGAGGCCTGGGTGTCCCAAGCTGACCAAGATGGCGCCGGCCGGTCTCAGCCTCCTAAAGCACAGCGCGGCCTGGAAAAGAAATCCGAACAGGGGGGTAAGCCCAGCAAACTCCCTAAAGGCAAGGAACAACCCAGGGACATGCTTTATTATACTCAAAAGCTGGCCGGACATTCTAATTCCCCTCTGCCTGACTCCCCCCAGCCTAACAGGGAAGATACAAGCATGCTAGATGACACAGTGCCATTAGATCTGCAGCAGGATCTCATGTCTGATCCATCTGACTCCCCCTCAGAAGACAGTGTACAGCCCTCTTTGAGTGAAATCCTGCATGCTGTGCATAAATGCACTGCCTCAGTTGATGATTTGAAGGAGAAATTTGGGGGCCTGAAAGAAACAGTATCCCTTATGCGCCAAGATCTGCAAAAAATCAGGGAAAGAACCACAGCAGTGGAGGGCCGGGTGAGTGATGTGGAGGACCAGTTGCCCCCCTTCACAGAGATGTCAGGATGGCCACACAAAACGCTTTTCAAGCTCTTAATAAAACTGACGAAATCGAGAACCGTCTGCGACGCAATAATGTGCGCATAGTGGGACTCCCTGAAAAAGTGGAAGGACGTGACCCCACCACTTTCATTGAGGAATGGCTGCAGGAAGTCTTTGGCAAAGAAGCTTTCTCTCCCATCTACACGGTGGAAAGGGCCCACAGAGTACCTCCACGCCCTCTTCCCCCTGGGAACCCCCCAAGATCAATACTGGCCAGGCTCCTGAATTACAAGGACCGTGAGGTGATACTGAGACTGGCCAGGGAAAAAGGCAGCATTAAATACAATGGCACTAAAGTCTCCTTTTACCCGGATTTCTCCGCCGAGGTACAACGCAGGAGGTCAAAATTTATGGAAGTGAAAAAGAGGCTACAAAGGCTGCAGCTATCCTACGCAATGATGTTCCCGGCTAAGTTGAGAGTAACGGCAAACGGACAGAACCACTTTTTTGAAAATGCGCAAGATGCAACATCATGGTTAGACCAGAATGAGCAAGATATACGCCACCAGGGTCATGAAGAAAGAGCCGGATAAACCAGAGAGGACAGAAGAAATGCGAGAGAAAGCAGGGCGTCCATTCTCCTGTTTATGTTTTTCAATCAGAAGAGGAACTATACCAAGTGCCTACGCAGCGAGTGACTACCACTGGGAAATATTGTTATATTTTTTTCATTCAGGTATTTCCACTTGAGGCACAGACCCTCACAGGGGACGTCACCGTGCAAAACAAGTGGAAGACGCTTGAGGCCATGGGATACATGGCCAATGTTTCATTGCCCTGTTGGCATCCACAATCAGGACAGACCGTGTAGCCCGCAATCTCGGGACGGTTCTGGAGGTATGTACCACAGCGTGGCGGGACCCAGGGCCCTCAACACAGTCTGTTCCTACTTTTGTTTTGTTTTTTTTCACTGTTTTGCCGCGCAGTTGCGCGAGAATATCCACCCTTCCAGAACACCTAGCTTCCATTGGGACAACCTTTTACTGAAAAAATACTCTTTGATGCAACACTTTCTAATGCTCATGGGTAAACACATAACCAGATCAGCTCTGAATTCCAGAAGATTCTCCTTTAAATGTATTTTTGAATATGTGCAATGGTATCCACGCCCATAGTATCATGGAATGTGCGCGGAGTGAATGACCCTTTAAAAAGGGTCATGATCTCCTCTGGTTTGTGCAAATTCCATCCGGCTATTATTGCCCTCCAGGAGACACATCTCCTGGGGGATAATGTGGGCTGCCTGCAGTATGCCTGGGTGGGCAAATCCTATCACTCCACTCACACCGCCTACTCTCGTGGGGTGAGCGTATTGATACACAAAGCTCTGGCATTCCAGGAACTGGACTCGCTAGTGGATAGTGCTGGCAGATATGTTTTCATTTATTGCAAAGTGTATACCTTAACACTGATTATAGCCTTTATGTATATCCCACCCCCGTTTTCACGGGAGGTATTACAGCTTTTACTGATGTACCTGGCGGGCAAACCTGATGTCCCACTGTTAATCATGGGTGACCTTAACTGCTACCTTGACCCAAAATTGGATAGGCACCCCCCAGTCCATTCTCCTGGGAGTGGGAGGGGCACAGCACTCAGTCGCCTAGTAACGGAACTGGGCTGGACAGATTTGTGGCGCATTCGTAACCCCAATATAAAGCAGTTTTCATGCTTCTCCAAGACTCACGGATCCCTGTCCCGTATAGACCTTAGTATAGGCACTCCTAATTTGCTAGAATACATCTCTAAGATAGAATACTTCCCTCGGGGAGTATCTGACCATTCACCTATGGCTGTATGGCTGAGTGCCCAACCTCCTACCTCACTACCTAGGGCGCCATGGAAACTCAACGCTTTCTGGCTGAAATTATTTAACTCCCCAGAACGAATTTCTAATCAAATAGATTTATTTTTCAACTCCCATAAACACCTAACAGATACAATTCAAACCTGGGAAGCCTTTAAGGCATACCTCAGGGGAATATTTATTGCTGAAATAGCTACGGTCAAGAGAAGTTCCTCGGCACTACTGGAACAGGTTGGAGATCAGGTGCGCCAGTTGGAGCTTGCTTATGTTACTGACCCTACAGAGTCTGCGAGGGAGGCGTGGATTTCGGCCCAAGATTCACTGGACCGCTTGAGATCCTCCGCCGCAGAACGCAAAAGGTTCTTTAGCAAACAGGCATTTTATGAAGAAGGGGAAAAAACGGGACGCTTATTGGCCAAAATAGCCAGGTCCCAGCAGCTGTCTCCAGCAGTCGGGGCGATTCGCACGACCAGTGGAAAGGTAGTAAATGGCCTGGATCAGGTTCTATCAGAGCTAGCATCCTTTTACAAGGATCTTTATGGGGCGAGGGATGACTACACGGACGGTGAACTGGAGGCATACCTTTCAGGGATTGACCTGCCCTCTCTGTCTGAAGAGGCTAGGCAATCACTGGAAAAACCCCTAACATTGGAAGAGCTACAACATGCGGCGTGTTCCTTTCCTACGTGCAAGGCTCCTGGGGAGGACGGTATCCCCATGGAGGCTTTCACCCAATATGGTGAGTGGATAATGCCGCAGTTACTAGAAGTGTTTAACGACTCGCTTAAAAAAGGCAGATTGCCGACCTCCATGACTAGAGCCAATATAATTTTATTGTTGAAACCTGGTAAGGATCCGGTTGACCCGGGCTCATACAGGCCTATTTCGCTACTGCAAAGTGATGTCAAAATCCTGGCTAAGGCCCTGGCGCTTAGGGTCAACCGGATCATTGACTCCATAATACACCCCGACCAGGCTGGATTTATGCCACAAAAGTCCACTGCCACCAACCTCAGACGCCTATTTTTAAATATGCAGCTGCAGCCAGATAATGAAGGAAGCAGGGCTCTGCTCTCCCTGGACGCCAATAAGGCGTTTGACAGTGTAGGTTGGAGATACCTATGGGCGGTACTGTCAAAGTTTGGGTTTGGAAGGCGCTTTATAGCATGGGTCAAACTGTTATATGCTTCCCCAAAGGCGACTATCAGGATGTCAGGTAGGATGTCACATGCATTTGCTCTGGGCAGGGGCACAAGGCAGGGATGCCCCCTGTCTCCCCTGCTCTTTGCCATCGCCATCGAGCCGTTGGCGGCTGCGGTAAGAGCTAGTCAGCAGATTACGGGCTTTAAATATGGGGACCTCCACGAAAAGATTATGCTGTATGCTGACGACATGATGCTTTTCCTGGGGGATACCACAGCGTCCTTAGCGGAGGTGACAAGAATCATCACTGGATTTGGTTATTTTTCTGGCCTGACAATTAATTGGTCTAAGTCAGCTTTGATGTTGCTGGACGAGGGGAGTGAGGTGAATCTACCGGACTCCTGCTCGGTTCCGGTAACGTCATCATTTAAATACCTAGGCATACAGATTTCGCCTAAAATAGCGGAATACTGCCCCCTAAACATACACCCCTTACTATCCAGATTTAGAGACAAAATCAACACATGGAACAGGCTCAAACTGTCACTAGCGGGCAAAGCAAATTTAATAAAAATGATTTTAATGCCGCAATTACTTTACTTTTTACACAACTCCCCAATAGTAATACACTTAAAGATTTTTAGGGTGGTTAACACTCTCTTCCGCAAACTACTGTGGAATTCAGGCACACCAAGAATTAAGCTGGAACAGCTACAAAACCCTAAGGACAGAGGAGGGCTGGCAGTACCCAACCCTTGGCTGTACTACATAGCAGCTCAGTTGCAGCAATTGGTGGGCTCCATGAACCGGGACCCTCCTAGCTCATTGGCGCAGTTAATGCTGACTGGGACAGGAGCGGAAACAATCCCGCTAGGCCTTGAGGCCCAACTGTTTCACAAATCCAATAAACTAACGCCCACTCTTACCTTAATACAGAAAGTCTGGAACAAGGGAAGGCAGCTGCAGGAGGTAACAGGCTTCACAGAATACATCCCAATATGGGGGAATCTTTCATATGTAGAGCTAGCAAAGCTACAACAGGGTCCCAGATGGCGCTCATTTGGTATTATCCTTTTATCCCACATATTTAGCAATGGCAAGCTGCTGACGTTCTCAGAGCTACAAAATAAATACAACCTCCCAAATACCATGTATTATTCATATATCCAACTTAAACACGCGGTGGACACACAAGGAAGTGCTACTCCCTGGACATTGTCCACCACCCCTATCTTTCATCTGATACAGTCCAGCACAGAAACTAAAGGTTTTATTTCATATTGCTATCAAATGCTACTGACGCAACTCTTGAAGACACACCCGCCCAGGGCACCGTCCCTATGGGAGCAGGACGTAGGCCCAATTACGGGAGATCAATGGGAAGAAATTTTACAATCCGTTAATATATGCTCTCTCAACGTGGCCCAAAAGGTATCCCAACTATATATAGTACTCAGAGTGCATTACACCCCACTTAAACTATACAATATGGGCAGGAGGTCTGATCCTTTATGTAGCAGATGTGAGCGGCATCAGGGGGACCTCATTCACCTACTGTGGAGATGTCCAAAACTCCATAGGTATTGGAGTGAGGTTATGGAAACACTTAACCGAGTGTTCCAGACCACCATTCCCCTTGACCCAATTCACTGCATCCTAGGAGTCCTGGAGGATATTGTCCCGGAAGAGATGACTAGAATAGCACTCACTAGGGCACTGTTCCAGGCACGCAAACTTATACTGCTTGGCTGGAAATCGACCTCGCCACCATCAGTGAAATCATGGATTACTCATATGGGCAACACTTTAATTATGGAAAAACACATTTACCAACACAGAGGCAGCTCCAATAGATTCGAAAGGATCTGGGCACCATGGTTAGACACCCCTGGACTGAGTCCTAGGGAGCTGGTAATGTCCAGACTATTGCAATGTCTCGGGGGGGGCCCATGAGGCTTTATTGATGGTTAGTGACCATAAAGTAATAGACCATTGAAATATTTCAGGATTTTTGGTGATAAATGATGATTGGAATGTAAAAGTAAACAATGATATGTTGTTGCATGATGTATGTACAATGGAAGCTATGTTTGGAAATTTGTTCAATAAACACCTTTTTGATTTAAAAAAAAAAAAAAAAATTGTCTTAGACAGGGGCAGAAAAATTGGGCCTTAGGCACTGGTGCTGGTGCCACAACACTGCAACCCCTCACAGACACTCTAGTTGGAATGCAGGAACGAGCCCTGCTGCAAAGTATTACATCAAAAATTGTAATTACACGCCCCTGTTAAACAGGGGCTGAAAAATTGTGCCTTAGGCACTGGTGGTGGTGCCCAGAACCAAAAATGTTCTTACAAGCTATCAGCGTGATGATTGAGGAGGAAGAGGATAATTACTCAGGGATAGTCACTCAGCATCAGCATAGGCAGTCTTTGAAGGGATCTGAGATTTCAAAAAAAATTATTCGGTTACATCAGCATCAGGTGCTTGGTAGCTGGTGGTGATCCAAGACTGATTCATTTTTATGAAGGTCAGCCGATCGACCGAGTCGGTGGACAGACGCACCCTGTGATCGGTTACCACGCCTCCAGCAGCACTGAATGTGCATTCCGAAAGAACGCTGGATGCAGGACAGGCCAGTAGCTCAATTGCATACTGTGCAAGCTCTGGCCAGTGATCCATCCTCAAGACCCAGTAACCCAGAGGATTTTCGGTGGGAAAGGTGTCCAAGTCTGATCTTGACCCTAGGTATTCCTGCACCATGTAAAACAGACGCTGGCGATGGTTGCTGGAACCGATCATACCTTGGGGCTGCGGACCAAAAAATTGTCTGAACGCATCGGTCAGACGGCCACCTTCTCCACCGCTCCTTCTTTGACTGACCGAAGCCTCAGCAACACGTTGTCCAGAAACAGGAGTTTGTAACCTCCCAGTCTCTGGGAACGCGTTGCACAGACCTTTCTGCAAGGCCTCCCGAAGATGTTTCATCCTCTGCTCCCTCTGCGATGGCAAGATAAGGTCCGCAACCTTACCCTTGTAACGTGGATCAAGGAGGGTTGCCAGCCAGTATTGGTCCTTCTCCTTGATACCACGAATACGAGGATCCTTATGCAGGCTTTGCAGGATCAGGGAGGCCATGCAGCGTAGGTTTGCTGAGGCATTCGGTCCGGAGTCCTCTGGGTCACTAAGGACAACAACGTCCGCAGCCACCTCCTCCCAGCCACGTACAAGTCCATGTGTTCCTTGGGACTGATCCCTTAAAGACTGCTGCTGATGCTGAGTGCCAGGCTCCACCTCCATACTGACACAATCTTCCTCCTCCTCCTCCTCCTCCTCGTCCTCTTCCTGTGTGATCGGCGGGCACGCAGGAACACTGTCTGGATAAAGGGGGCCTTGAGAGCTAAGGAAGTCCTCCTCTTCCTGCCTCTGTTCTGCCTCAAGTGCCCTGTCCATTATTCCATGCAGCGTGTGCTCCAACAGGTGGACAAGGGGGACAGTGTCACTGATGCATGCACTGTCAGTGCTCACCATCCTCGTGGCCTCCTCGAATGGTGACAGGACAGTGCATGCATCCCTGATCATGGCCCACTGGCATGGGGAAAAAAACCAAGCTCCCCTGACCCTGTCCTGGTGCCATAGTCGCACAGGTACTCATTGATGGCCCTCTGCTGCGTGTGCAGCCGCTGCAGCATGGCCAACGTTGAGTTCCACCTGGTGGGCATGTCACAGATTAGGCGGTTCTTGGGCAGGTTAAACTCCTTTTGGAGGTCCGTCAGCCGAGCACTGGCATTATATGACCGGCGGAAATGCACACAGACTTTCCTGGCCTGCCTCAGGACATCCTGTAAGCCCGGGTACCTGCCCAAGAACCGCTGCACCACCAAGTTAAGGACGTGAGCCAAACAGGGCACATGGGTCATTTGTCCCTGTCGGAGGGCAGAGAGGAGGTTGGTGCCATTGTCGCAAACCACCATTCCTGCCTTAAGTTGGCGTGGCGTCAACCACCTCTGAACCTGCCCCTGCAGAGCTGACAGAACCTCTGCCCCAGTGTGGCTCCTGTCCCCCAAGCACACCAGCTCAAGCACCGCATGGCATCTTTTGGCCTGCGTACTTGCGTAGCCCTTTGAACGCCTACGGAGCACCGCTGGTTCCGAGGAAGAGGCCATGGAGGAAGAAGAAGAGGAGGGGGTGGAGGAGAGAGGTGTGTCACAATCAGCATTTTGGAGGCGTGGTGGCGGAACAACCTCCAACACTACTGCACCTTGTCCTGCATCCTTCCCAGCTGCCAGCAGAGTCACCCAATGCGCCGTGAAACTTAGGTAACGTCCCTGTCCATGCCTGCTGGACCATGAGTCAGCGGTAATATGCACCTTACCGCTGACCGCCCTGTCCAGCGAGGCATGGACTTTGCCTTCCACATGCCGGTAGAGAGCCGGAATCGCCTTCCGTGAGAAAAAGTGGCGTTTGGGTACCTGCCACTGAGGAACCGCACATTCCACAAACTCACGGAAGGGGGCAGAGTCTACCAACTGAAAAGGCAGCAGTTGAAGTGCTAGCAATTTTGCCAAGTTAGCATTCAACCGCTGGGCATGTGGATGGCTGGGAGCAAACTTCTTTCGGCGGTGCAGCAGCTGGGGCAGGGAAATTTGCCTGGTACAATCTGACGTCGGTGTACCAAAAGCAGATTGCCCACAAGTACTTGGCTGTGACACACCTAATTCTACACCTTCATTCCTCTCACTGCAGGTCTCAGAGAGGACTAAAGGTCTAGTGGGGTTGGAAATCTCAGCTGATGAGGAACAAGGAGAGATCCTCTTTGTTCTTTGGTGTGGGTCTTTTAGATACGCTTGCCAATGAACTGCATGGCAGGTCAACATATGTCTGGTCAAGCATGTGGTACCCAAGCGGGAGATGTTTTGGCCACGCGAGATACGCTTGAGACATATGTTGCAAATAGCAGCGGTGCGATCTGATGCACTCGTCTCAAAAAAGGCCCACACCAAAGAACTTTTTGAATAACGCGCAGAGACTGCAGCGCCCTGCACATGTGGAGCTTTGGGGTGTGATGCAGTCAATGTGCTGCCCTTAGGCTGGCCCCTGGAGGGCATCCTGCCTCGTTGGTGATGTGTCGCCTCCTCCTCCTCCTCCTCCTCCTCTCTCCTATCAGGCACCCACGTTGAGTCAGTGACCTCATCATCCCCTCCCTCCTCATCACTGGAGCAAACCTGGCAGTATGCTGCAGCAGGGGGAGCATGACTACCAGATTGCTGTCCTTCTTGGGCACCCCCTCTGTCCGTGCTCATGTTACTGCCTTCATCGAGCTCAGTATCATTATCAGAGCCTTCCAAACGCTGGGCATCCTCCTGGAGCATGTACCCAACACTGTGGTCAAACAGTTCGAGGGAATCCTCAGGAGGACATGGTGGAGCTAGGGAAGGAGTCACTGATGACATTGAGCTGAGGGAAGAGGCCGCTGCTTTGCCAGACAAAGCACCCTGGGCATGGGTGAGAGCGGATGAGGAGGATGAGGACGGCTTGGTCATCCACTCGACCAAGTCTTCCGCATGTTGCGGCTCAACACGGCCAGCTGCCAAAAAAAGGCCAAGCAGGTCCCATGGCCACGTGCTGATGAGGATGCACCGTCTCCACGACCAGCACTAGACACAGAGCCTGCTTGCCCTCTCTTATTGGCTTGTGACTGTCTGCCTCTCCTTCTTGGCCTTCCAGACATACTAATGGCCTGTAGCTGCACTAAGCTGGGAGAGAACACCTGTAATTTTCTTCAGGTAGCTTTATATACTGTAACCAGACAAGCCTGCCTGTCAGTAGGAAGATAACAGGAACGGATCTAGCTGAACACTGTGAGCAGGACGCACTGTACTAAATGTAAATAGTCTAGCTGCCTGACCGTGGTACTAATAGGATCAAATAGAACACCTGTAATTTTCTTCAGGTAGCTTTATATACTGTAACCAGACAAGCCTGCCTGTCAGTAGGAAGATAACAGGAACGGATCTAGCTGAACACTGTGAGCAGGACGCACTGTACTAAATGTAAATAGTCTAGCTGCCTGACCGTGGTACTAATAGGATCAAATAGAACACCTGTAATTTTCTTCAGGTAGCTTTATATACTGTAACCAGACAAGCCTGCCTGTCAGTAGGAAGATAACAGGAACGGATCTAGCTGAACACTGTGAGCAGGACGCACTGTACTAAATGTAAATAGTCTAGCTGCCTGACCGTGGTACTAATAGGATCAAATAGAACACCTGTAATTTTCTTCAGGTAGCTTTATATACTGTAACCAGACAAGCCTGCCTGTCAGTAGGAAGATAACAGGAACGGATCTAGCTGAACACTGTGAGCAGGACGCACTGTACTAAATGTAAATAGTCTAGCTGCCTGACCGTGGTACTAATAGGATCAAATAGAACACCTGTAATTTTCTTCAGGTAGCTTTATATACTGTAACCAGACAAGCCTGCCTGTCAGTAGGAAGATAACAGGAACGGATCTAGCTGAACACTGTGAGCAGGACGCACTGTACTAAATGTAAATAGTCTAGCTGCCTGACCGTGGTACTAATAGGATCAAATAGAACACCTGTAATTTTCTTCAGGTAGCTTTATATACTGTAACCAGACAAGCCTGCCTGTCAGTAGGAAGATAACAGGAACCGATCTAGCTGAACACTGTGAGCAGGACGCACTGCACTAAATGTAAATAGTCTAGAAGATAACAGGAACGGATCTAGCTGAACACTGTGAGCAGGACGCACTGCACTAAATGTAAATAGCAGGAACGGATCTAGCTGAACACTGTGAGCAGGACGCACTGCACTAAATGTAAATAGCAGGAACAGATCTAGCTGAACACTGTGAGCAGGACGCACTGCACTAAATGTAAATAGCAGGAACGGATCTAGCTGAACACTGTGAGCAGGACGCACTGCACTAAATGTAAATAACAGGAACGGATCTAGCTGAACACTGTGAGCAGGACGCACTGCACTAAATGTAAATAGTCTAGAAGATAACAGGAACGGATCTAGCTGAACACTGTGAGCAGGACGCACTGCACTAAATGTAAATAGCAGGAACGGATCTAGCTGAACACTGTGAGCAGGATGCACTGCACTAAATGTAAATAGCAGGAACGGATCTAGCTGAACACTGTGAGCAGGACGCACTGCACTAAATGTAAATAGCAGGAACGGATCTAGCTGAACACTGTGAGCAGGACGCACTGCACTAAATGTAAATAGCAGGAACGGATCTAGCTGAACACTGTGAGCAGGACGCACTGCACTAAATGTAAATAGCAGGAACGGATCTAGCTGAACACTGTGAGCAGGACGCACTGCACTAAATGTAAATGGCAGGAACGGATCTAGCTGAACACTGTGAGCAGGACGCACTGCACTAAATGTAAATAGCAGGAACGGATCTAGCTGAACACTGTGAGCAGGACGCACTGCACTAAATGTAAATAGTCTAGAAGATAACAGGAACGGATCTAGCTGAACACTGTGAGCAGGACGCACTGCACTAAATGTAAATAGCAGGAACGGATCTAGCTGAACACTGTGAGCAGGACGCACTGCACTAAATGTAAATAGCAGGAACGGATCTAGCTGAACACTGTGAGCAGGACGCACTGTACTAAATGTAAATAGCAGGAACGGATCTAGCTGAACACTGTGAGCAGGACGCACTGCACTAAATGTAAATAGCAGGAACGGATCTAGCTGAACACTGTGAGCAGGACGCACTGCACTAAATGTAAATAGCAGGAACGGATCTAGCTGAACACTGTGAGCAGGACGCACTGCACTAAATGTAAATGGCAGGAACGGATCTAGCTGAACACTGTGAGCAGGACGCACTGCACTAAATGTAAATAACAGGAACGGATCTAGCTGAACACTGTGAGCAGGACGCACTGCACTAAATGTAAATAGTCTAGATAGAAGATAACAGGAACGGATCTAGCTAAACTGAATACAGTGTATATATATATATGCAACACCTGGGATGCATATATATACACAATACACTGTAAGTGCAGCTAACTGACTGACTGTTCTGCCTAATCTATCTAACTCAAATCAAATGACACTGTCTCTCTCTCTCTCTATCTCTCAGCACACCGGAACACACACTACACAGGGCCGCCGTGCAGGCAGCCTTATATAGTGTGGGGCGTGTACTAAATCCCCTGAGCCATAATTGGCCAAAGCCACCCTGGCTTTGGCCAATTACAGCTCTCTCTACTGACGGCGCTGTGATTGGCCAAGCATGCGGGTCATAGTGCATGCTTGGCCAATCATCAGCCAGCAATGCACTGCGATGCCGCAGTGAATTATGGGCCGTGACGCGCCACACGAATTTGGCGCGAACGGCCCATATCGTTCGCAATTCAACGGACGGTCGAACAGCCGATGTTCGAGTCGAACATGGGTTCGACTCGAACACGAAGCTCATCCCTAGTTGACACATCTTCATGCTCCACACCAGCGGGGACCATGGCTTCCTGGGCCAAAACGGTAGAATTACTATGGCTGTAACCCTCTCCCTGCAAATCTTCAATAGGGTCTTGAGGATTAAAGGAAGCGGAGGGAACACATACACCAGGGGGAAGTCCCACGGTTTTGACAGAGCATCTTGGCCGTAAGCTTGTGGATGGTATGTTCTGCAGAAGAAGCAAGGAAGCTGGACATTCCTTCCTGATGCCATGAGGTCTATTATAGGCAACCCCCAGACTCTGAAAATCCTTTCGCAGGAATTTTGGATTCAAGTCCCATTCGCCGGGATCCAAAAAGCTCCGACTCAAACGGTCTGCTAAGGTATTCTCGGGCCCTGGGAGATAGACTGCAGTCAGGGAAACAAGGTTCTTCTCTGCCCACTTGAATATCTGGCATGCAATCTGAACTAGGACTCGGCTCCTGGTGCCCCCCTGATGGGACACGTACTCAACAGTGGTCTTGTTGTTGGACAATATTTTGACAGCTCGATCTTTCAAGAGTGGTCAGAAGGCTAGAAGAGCGCGCCGGATGGCCTCCAATTCCAGGAAATTTGATGTTTGCGGGATGTCGGGGGGCCACGACCCTGAGCCTGCTGACCCAGGCAGTGGGCTCCCCAACCCAGGAGACTGGCATCGGTAGTAAGTACTACTGGCTCCGGAGGCTGAAGGGAAACACCCCGGGTAAGGTTGCATGAGACTGTCCACCAAAGTAGAGATTGACTTATCGAGCTTGGAATGCGTATTTTCTGTAATAGAGAGTGGCGATCCTATTGGAGAAGGAAATTGCACTGAAAAGTCCTTCTTCTCCACCTGGCCGATGGGATCACCAGGATCATGGCTGACAATACTCCGAGATAGCGCATGCATTCCCTTGCTACAAGGAATGAACTGGTCATTACTCCCCTGGTTTGGATCTGAATTTGGATCCGCTTTGTGTCGATCTTTACCCCTAGATATTCTAAAACCTGGGTTGGCTGCATTTGACTTTTTCAATGGTTGACTAGGCAGCCAAACCGAGCCAGCGTTTCGCAAGTGAGGGCCACATGCTGAAGGAGAAGATGTTCTGAAGAGGCTAGTAGTAACAGATCATCCAAATAATAAAAAATTTGAATGCCTCTGACTCTAAGGGTTGCGATGACGGCTGAGAGCACTTTCGAAAAAGGTTCTGGGTGCTGAGCAAAGGCCAAACGGGAGCCACCGAAACTGGTATTGAAAGACTTCCATCACAAACCTGAGGAAACGATGATGAGCTGGATGGGTGGGAACATGTAAATAGGCGTTCGCCAAGTCGATTGAGGCCATCCAGTCCCCTTCCCTCTCCACGGATATGGTCATCTCCAACGACTCTATCTTGAAAGGCGGGACCCTCATAAACAAATTTAGAGCCCTCAGAGCTAACACTGGTCTGAAACCTCCCGAAGCTTTCGTTACGAGGAACAATGGGGAAAAGACTCCTAGTTCTTGCCTTGGCACCGGGATGATGGCTTTTGCTGTGAGCAATCTGTTTATATAATCTTGCAAACATTGCCTCTTCTCCGAAGAAGTTGGAACTCGGGTTTCCAAAAACAGGGACTGCGGAGGTCTTGACCCAAACTCGAGACAATAGCTGTCTCAAATTATGGCCAACACACATGCGTCCTGAATTTCGTCTGCCCAAACCCCCTTGAACTGAGCGAGCCTCGCTCCCACGTGAGGGTCCTGGGCGGAGAAACCTTCAGAAGGTCTTATCGAAGGACTTCAGAGCTTGGCCCGGCTTGGAAGCCTTTGGAAAGGATGAACCAGCTGGTCTCCTTTGCCTGGAGAATGGCCTGCCAGGCCTGTAGGAACTTGCTTCCTTGAAATTCTCCCTGGACCTTCTTGCCAGGCGAAAGGGCTGCCGCTGTCTCCTCCTTTCTTGCGGAATTAAACCCGATTTACCTCCGGATACACGTTGGATCGCTGGCTCCAAGGGTTTACCAAAAAGCAGTTTACCATCGAACGGCACCGAACATGGGCTCTGTTTCAAAGAATTGTCTTAACCACAATGCTCTTCAGGCTGTCACGGAGTGGGCCATGATTTTTGCCATCACTCTGACCTGGTCAATGGCCGCCTCTGTCAGAAACTCGACAGCAGTTTTCACGAATTGCAGGGGCGAGGAACCACCAGCTCCAAGCTCCTCCGCAGATCAACCATCCAACTCTGACACCCAAGTCCTGAGAGCTGCTGCTACAGAGGTAAAGGCCAACGCCGGCCTGTACGCTGCCTCCGCCACTGAATATAATCGCTTTAAATCCATATCCACTCTCCGATCCATGGGATCTCGAAAAGAGACTGAATCCTCTAACAGTAGAGTGATATGGCGGGCCAGACTCTGCAGTGAGGCATCCACCCTGGGGGTAGTGTCCCATAACTCTGCATCCTTCACACTAAATGGATACAACTTCGAAAATCTGTTGTTGATGTTCAACCTCCTTTCTGGCCTAGCCCATTCATCCTCCAGTATTTCTCGGATCTCAAAAATGAGGGGAAAAGAAGGCAAGGATGTTTTCAACTCCGGTTAGTACTTCCATTGCTTTTTTGGGGGAGGAGTCTCCTCCTGCCACTGTAACACGTGTTTCACTGCCTCCACCAAGATGGGAACCAACGCAAAATCGAAGGTGCGTGATTCAGGGGTCATCTTGGCCTCTGAGGAATTGGAGTCGGACACTGCGCCTGTTTCCAGATCCGAATCTGCCCAAGAAGATGCTGGATGGGCAATCTTCTTGGATGCTCCTCTCAGCCTTTCCCTGACTGCAGCTTTAATACAAGATTTCACCTGACAAGCTTCAGAAGCGTTATCTCGCACAGCTTCTTTAAGACAAGAAGTACACACCAATTTTCCCGGAAGGGCTTCAGCTGGACAGGCCCAACAGCCTGCTACAGAGGTAAAGGCTTCTTCCAGTTGACTTGAAGAAGAGGACCTGGATGAGGAGGAGGACTGCCTCCTGTGCTTGTGATTGGACCTGGTCCCTCTAGAGGCTCTTCAACGGCTTGAACCTTCTTGGCCTAGGTCTGAGTGACGGCTTGAACCTTCTTGGCCTAGGTCTGAGTGACTGCAATGAGGCTCTGAAGATGGAGACCTGGAATACCGAGATCGTGGAGGAACCCATAGCTGCATGCGACTCTTGCTTTTCCGAGGCAGTGCAGCAGACTTAGAGCCTCTTTGCGGGCATTTAGCTCGCACTGGGCTTTTCTCTCTGTAAAAAAGACAGAAGAGGAGCTCTCTTTTAAAAAAGAAAAAAGAAAAATATAAAAATATAAAAATAAAATCTGTTAACATATGTAAATAAAAAAAAAGAAAAATATACTTAAGAACATAAGAAAAAATATATATATTTGATCTAAAAAGAAAAAGCATAGATAAAAACCATTCCATGGGTTCTTCAGTGCAAACAGGCAGGGAACACAGGCAGGCAGATAGACCTGGAAGGGAAGGGAGGCTAAATGCACAGTGCACAGCGGTATAAAGCAGTAGGAACAAGTATGCAATATTAGCAGAGTTCCTGCCTTAATGCAGAGCAGAACTTGCCAAGCTGGAGCGCTGAGAGGAACTGCAGGGAAGCCCAGAGCATGGGAGACCGCCCCCTTAAATCCAGGCAGCAGCGTGAGTCAGCGCCGAGCATCTCGGCAGTTGCTAGGCAACCGAACGAGAAGGGAAGCCACTGTGACGTCACCCGCTGGCTCGGCGCCATTGTGAAGCACACGAGGGGTGGACTGTAGAGCCCAGCAGACCATTAGACACCAGGGAAGAAAGTAATTACATTTATTAGTGCACACAGAGCCTAGTCTTGCTCAAACAGCCCACAACGCCTGCCTGTTTCTTATCTGCCACAACAGCCAACAGCCAGTTCTTTAAACTGAAAGTACATGTCCCTGCACCATGGGAACCCACCACCTTGGGAGATTTACAGCCCATCTGGGGGGGTCTTGTCGGGAGAGGCTTAACCTGGTCAGGACATACATACGACCCAAATATTCACACCTATATATTGTCTTTTTTTTTTTTTCAAAAAAGACATCTGGAGCAAGGAGGAAAAAAGAACTTTGAGCTGTTCTGACAGCCACCCTTTATGGGCTAGAAAAAAGGTGGTCCTGGAGGGGTCAGAGGGGGCGGAGATGACCCATAGTAGGCTGACATAGTAGGCATAAGTGATACTGGTTGTTGAGTCTGGAGTGATGGATCAGGATAATAAAATCGTCCTCACAAAGGGCTGCTCTTCTCCAAAGAGAAGTCAATATAGAAAATCAAAAAAGAGAAAAGCGCCTCTGAGTGAAGTATTTATTCAGAAAGGCAGAAGATTAATAAGTACTTACATTAAAATGAGTACAGGAATACTTGTCAGGAAGGGCAATGTCCTAAGGATCTGGCTGGTGTCAGCGGCATGTTTTCATGTTACCTCTCCCCTACAGAACATAGCTGGCTTCCTCTCCGGCTCCTTGTGGCTCATGGAGCAGGGACTGTGTTTCTCTGAGAAACATGCCACTGACACCAGCCAGATTCTTAGGACATTGCCCCTCCTGACGAGTATTCCTGTACTTATTTTAATGTAAGTGCTTATTAATTTTCTGCCTTAATGAATAAATATGTCACTCAGAGGCGATTTTCTGTTTTTTGCTTTCCTGTGAATGGCTGACCAGTGCTTAGCCTGTTTCAATTTTGGTCTGGCAGCAGAAAGGAAGTCCCTATCCCACTGTCAAAAAACAGCACTGTATACTGTATGTAGCTGATGCTACATACAGTTTATACAGTGCTCACAGTGGCCACATCAGTTAGTAAAGTAAATAGTTCATTTGGGCCAGCTTGGCCCAAACAAAAATTTGAAAAGAACGTAAACATGGAGTTAGGCTTTAAACCTCCAAGGACCAAACATTCCAAATTGAACTGCATACTGTATAAATAGGTGTGTTAACAATCTCCAGTATTTGTTTTTCTTTTTTTCTTGGAAAATTATCAAATACTTTCTGAATGTAACATGTTTAACTTCAAATTTGGAAAAATCCAAATAATCCAAACTGGCATTATATATAAAGGACAAATTCCAAATTATGATTAATAAGCTTCTATCAGTGACATAGGATAACATAATCATTCATTTACATAACCAATTAAAATACATCTGTGTTTCTGGCAGTGACTTTAGCTTTCCCTCATTAGTGGGAGTTCTTAAATTGCTTTGTGGAAAGATTGTTATGCATTGATGACCTTTGTCTCCTTCATTATTGATGAAGTCTCCTCCATTGATGTCTAGAGCTGTCTTTAGAAAACAATGATGGTAAACGATATTTTTAAATGAAGCTTGTATTAAGGAGGCTGCCATTGCTGACCTCTTATTTTGAAAACACTAGTTCCCTGGCTGTTGTCCTGATCCAATATCTACAGCACTTTCTGAATCACTCACTTGGAAAAAGTATGCAAATTAGGAGTTCTGGATTTATTCCCATTGTTCCAATCTGCTTGTTTCCAAATCAGTGTCTCAGAAAGTATTGGAAACAGAGAGGAGACAGCCAGGCAACAAGCATAATTAGAAAAGGTTAGAAATGGCACTCTCCATATTCCTCTTTGTATGGATGTTGACAGATCAAGATAAACATCACACTGTTATCAGTAGCTTTTAACTTGCAACAATTATGGGATTCTATGCCTTATAGAAGAAAGTAGGAAAAAAGCTATTTCACATGCAAATATAATATTGATTCACGAGAAATTAACCCTTTCACACAGATAACCACCCAGATTATCAGTTCTTAAAATTTAACTAGATTTTGACTGGGCATAATTGTTAGGTTCAATGGCATGTTTGTTTAGGGTAGGAAGAAAAGACATAATTCCAGGTGTGGACAAAATATAGATCTATTAGGAAAATGGGCTTTTGATAGCTTAATGCATAGAGTATTTAGTGCAAACTAGATTCCTGATCTTCCAAAACACTGATATTGTGACCTGAACATTTTTAAGAAAGAAAAAATATTTTGAGCTAAAATAACAAATGCTATTAATATAATTTTACACAGCTTAGTTAATCAAATATTTTTTTATTTAACAGGTATTTTTAGTAGTGTCTGATCTTCTAAATGAAAGTGAAATCATTGTGAACAAACTGCTTGAAATTCTTCACAAGGCTTGTATGAATGTGATGCTGTAGAATACTTACAGGATGGAATTCAGACTTCACTTGCTAAAAAAGATCTGGTATGTATGGTAAAACACCTTCATGATGGTTTGGCAACAGGCTAGCAACTCCAGTGCTGAAGTCCATAGCTGTTTCAGGGACTTTTATTGCTAAAATGTTGTAACATAGAAATAATTTGTGCCAGCACCCAACAAAAATCAAGGAACGCCACCAATGTGATTCAACACATAGTTAAAACTCCTTTTTGCTGGGCTTTAATACAAATTTATAAACGTTGATGTTAGATTATTTAATACAGACAAGTCCACAGGTAGAAATCATTGAACTTCTATCACCAGTATTTATCTAGGCACTGCTGACCATTCAAAGATCACCCATAGTACTTGGGAGCACAGAACACCCTTCTGTTGAACAGAAAAGCTCAAAAGGAATTCCTCCATCCCTCAGATGCGCTCAACTGAACTAGGAATTTCATAATAGATAGATTCACCAGCTTCAGAGCTAAGACTAAAGCTGCCCATAGATAGATCAAAATCCAGTCAGTTTAGCAGGGACAGGCTGCATTTCGATCCAATTACGGGCACTGTAGAAAATTTATCAATGCTGCAAGCTATAGCCTGCATCGTTGATCAGTGTATGCTGATGGTGGGGAAGCCTTCCCGCTGTCAGAATACAATGACAAAGCAGTAGGATTCCCCCATCCACCTCAAATATGTGGATGGGGGAATAAGGTCAGCTTTTTTCATTCAAGCCACTGGTTGATTGAAAAAAAACTGACTCATCTATGGACAGCTCTTGACCATTATACTTGGGTGCATTAAAAGGTGGCAAGAGAACAAAGCAGTAGTTATAACAAAATATTCATAGTGATAGGCAGCAAAACAAGTGTTCAACACTTTAGATAATAAAAGGTGGACTAGGAACAGTAGCAATGAATCAAAGGCTGAGTTGGAGTACCAGACCTCCAAAGCCAGATTCAATAAATGCAGAAGTAACAGATTATAGCTTCAGTTGGGAGTGTATTCTAATTCATTAAAAAAAATGAAAAGAACCCCTTTGAAAGTAACTGCAAAAATACCAGCAAATTTTAGTAGGTGGGGGAATGCTGAGGATGTTATTTGGGCAGCAGCTGGTGTGGATATAAGAAACTAAATAGACACTGGATCAATATCAGCAGCCAGTACAGGAGTTTGGGCTGCCATCAGAGTAGGAGCTACAGTAAATAATTTATTGTGTTGCTGGCAGCAGGATGATAATTACACAACATCTTGGGTACCATTAGAAATTAAGTATTTTAGCTTACATTCTTTTACATATAGAGGTTGTTAATAAATACCGCTCATCCTGGAAGGGGGAAAAGGTATTCTGAAGCTCCTGCAACCATAGAAACAAGATTCAAATTAACTTTGGGACCTTCTCAAGCTGGATATATGGATAGCGGATTGAACAAAAAAACTGAGAGATCTATACATTAACAAAAGCAATGTTTATGCAGAAATCTCTCCCTCTGTTCTATTGTATTCCAAAAGCAGGGACTCCCCCCCCCATCTCTATCAGAATACACTGATCAGCATTTGCAGCCATTGGATGTGAGCACTGATGACATGCTGGTTATACAGTATGACTGTTCGACAGAAGCCAGTCATTAGAATGGCTTCTATTGAAATGACAACAGTAAACAGATATCAAGCCACTTCCTGCTGATCCACATGCATTTTGGTATGTGTGTACTGGGCTTAAGATACAGAGGTGTGACAGCTCAGGCTCCATGCGGCAACATGGACTTGTGAACAGCTTCATCATTTGTTCATAGTTTTTTCCACTATAGTTGTGAAATAAGATTACACTCAAGTTGGATACACAAGTATTGAAATTCACCTGGTTCAGCAGAACCTGGCCGACTTTCAGTCTGTGTGTACTCCTCTCTGTTCAACATAGGCCAATCTAAAGACCAGCTTCTGTAGAGCAGTTCTGCTGGAAAACCAGCGTTTGACCAGTGCTTGTATTCAATAGCTGCAGTGCTGATCAGTGTATACTGACGGGGGGAGCCTCTGCTGTCAGAATACAATAGCACAGTGGGGGAGATCCCTACATCCACATTGCTTGTGTGGATGTAGGGATCTGCAAGTTTTTTCATTCAGAATGTGGAATTTATTTACTAAAACTAGAGAGTTCAAAATCTGGTGCAGCTTTTCACAGAATCAGCTTCCTGTTTTTTACCATGCACAGCTGCACCAGATTTTGCACTCTCAAGTTTTAGTAAACCACCCCCTGTGTGTGTGTATGCTTAATGTTTTTTTTCTCCAGAAGATGGTCATCTAGCTTACTCATTTAAATGAATATCTGCTGTTACTGTTTTATTTCAAATAATTTTTATTGAAAAAAATTCAGAGAAAACAACAGGAATTACATGAAGATTATGTGTTCCAACATTTCAACAGTAATCAAACATCTAGCATGTGCTTATTAGTAGAGTAGTATTCAGTGTAAACATTATTGTCTATCTGTTGTACAACCTTAAGTCTACAAAGTAACGTGTTCAGCTAGAATTAACTTATAATGATATATCTATGATATTTTCATTTCTGCACTGAAGTGAGGGACAGAGGGCAATAGGAAAGGGGGTATAGTGGGAAACGTTATAAAAGGTGGGTGGTACAGTCACATTGCTCCAGCCTACTTTAATATTGAGGAGGGGAGAGACTCTTACTCTTTGTGGAAGGCTTTCCAAGCACTCCATTATTTATGGAATTTGGAGAGACAACCATGCTTATATGCCATAATCTGCTCTAGGTAGTATGTTTCAGAGATGAGATTTACTAGTTCTCCTACATTAGGGGCTAAGTTAGATTTCCACTTTCTCATAAGGATAAAGTGTGCTGTGAATAATACCTGCATAACCATCTGTCTGAGGTCAGGTGGGTAAGTTTCTATTCCAATACTAAGAATAGCTAGCCTTGAGTTGGGTCTGGAGATAATCCCCATCAGTTTCGATATGAGCCTAAAGATTGGGTTCCAAAAAGTACAGATGTTAGGGCAGAGCCACAGCACATGGGACAATGTGCCCACTAGGACGCAGCCTCTCCATCATAGATTGGAATGGTTAGAGTTAAATTTAGCAAGTATGTACAGCCTATAGTACCATCAAAGGTGTATTATCTGTGCCATCTCCCAATATGTGGAACATTTTGAGGCTGATAGATTATTTGCAATAGCTTTATGCCATTGTTGGTCAGTAATGTCGATATTTAGTTCGACCGGCCATTTAGTCAATGGGTTGGATGGGGAAAGGTAAGTTAATCATGTAGGCGATTATACCAGAAGGAAATTCCCCTCCGTTTAGGGTTTGGTTTGGTCCAATATTGCCATGTTTCAGGGGAGAGCTTTAACACAAACGAGGGAATGTGGGATAAGGTGGATTGTAGTCAGAAATTCTTCTTTTGGTAGATTCAGTTTTGAAGAATGGGATAAGCTTGTCATTTCTGAGTATCAAGGAGACCTCATTAATCCCCTTGGCTATCCAACTATTAACTGCCATATCTGGGTTTATGAATTTGAGCATTTTCGTGGTGAGTGAAATCATTACTGGGTTAGCAGAGTGGTTACCACATTGTAAAAAGCTATTCCATGCTGATATGGAGGCTGAGATCGCAGGATGGTCAGTACCTATTTTAAGGTTCGGGTAAAAGGCTTTGGCTAGGAGTAGTGACTGCAGGTTCCCCAGTGATACTGCTTCACTCCAGGAAACACCAGGGTTTATAATTTGGATGTGAGAACTAGAATCTGAGTTGGTCTAGAAGTGTGGCTGTGTAATAATCTTGAAAATCTGGCACTCCCATACCACTCGCTCTCCTATGTTTTCTTAAAGTTTCATGAGGATATCTAGCCTTACGCTTAGCCCATAGGAAGGTTGAAATTGCCTTTTGCATAGTTTTGAAAAAAGCTGGAGGTACTTGGATTGGGAGTGCCCGAAATATATATAATATCCTGGGAAGGATAGACATTTTAACACGGCTAGTCTTAGTCTTGGTCCAGGATAAGTATAATTTGCCCATCTTACTGAGGTCTTTTTGAACTTCTGTTATCAGGGGACGTAGGTTTTCTTTGTATAGATTGGAGAGTGGGAAAGTTAATAAAATACCCAGATATGGCAGTGAGTTTGACACCTAAAGGTACGAGAATTGGGATTGCAAATCGTACTTTAGAGTGTTGTCAACATTTATCCCCATAATACAAGATTTAGATTTGTTCACCTTGTAAAAGGAAACTGAGTTAAACTCATGTAACATTTGGTGTACAGCTGGAAGGGACCGTGCCGGGTCAGCCAGGGTCAATATGATGTCATCTGCAAAGAGTGTTATAGCATGGGATTGCCCTTTAATGGAATTGTGGGACCTAATCTTCTCCGCTAGAGGCTCCATTGTTAGGGAAAATATGAGTGGGAACGGGGGGCAGCCCTGTCGTGTTCCATTAGTGACATTTTTAGAAAATATGCCCTTTGTGTAAACAAATTCTGAGGGAACAAATACAAGTCAGTAATAGCAGAAGAAATTTCACCCTGAACTCCGAATTTTTCGAAGACTCGGGACAGGTAACCCCAATGTACTCTGTCGAAGGCCTTCTCTGCATCCAATGTGAGCAGAGAAGGCCTCCGACAGGTCTCAGCCTGGTGGATGAGGTCTATGACATTCCTGGTAGCATCCGGGGCTTGGCGTCCCGGCACAAATCCTACCTGGTCAGATCTTACAAGATTAGGTTGGTAGCGTTGTAGTCTGGTGGAAATTAGTTTTGCATAAACATTCAGATCCTCATTAAGAAGTGAAATAGGTCTAAAGTTCTGTACATACGTGGGGTCTTTTCCCGGTTTAGGTATTGTGATTATATTCGCATTTAACATTTCGGCTGGAAAGGAAGCATTGGACACAGCAGCATTGAACATCTCCTCCATATGAGGGGAGAGAATCTGGTGAAACAATTGGTAATATTCAGATGAGAATCCATCTGGACCTGGGGCTTTATCATGTGGGCATGACTGTATAGCCGTGAGTATCTCTTTTTTGTGAACGGTTGATTGAGGGTTTCTCTGTCTTCCGCAGACAGAGTGGGCAAAGGGACTGAGTTTAGAAACTCATCAATTAGTTCTGGAGTGAGTTGTGGGGTACCTGGGTCATGTTGTAGGTTATATAATGATCTGTAAGATGTGCTGAAGGCATCAGACACATCTTGAGGGTTTAAAAGCTTTTTACCTGATTGTGGATGAAAGATATGCGATAGTTTTTGCCTAGCAGTCTTGTCCTTGAGCTGTTGGGCCAATAGTTTACCAGCTTTATTGCCATGGAAATAAAAGTTTGCTCTTAAGGATTTCACCTGTTTGTGATGCTGATCCAGGAGAAGGTTCAGTTGGTCTAGAATGTGTGGATGGGGTGTTTGTTTGTGGGAGTGTTCTAGTTCTATTTTATGAAGGTCAGGATATCATTCAACCGCTGAGTCCTACACTTTTTAGCAATAGAACTTTATTTCATCAGAATACCCCGAATGAAGGCCTTGTGTGCATTCCACAGTGTGAAGGGGTCGCTGGCAGACGGAGCATTCAGAACAAAGAATTCTTGCAAGGCTTGTTGTATATGTTGTTTATGTTCAGGTTGAGACATTAGTAGGACGTCGTTATGCCATCTGTTTGCTCTTGTCCCCAGTCCACCCATCCCCACCGTCATTGATACATGGGCATGGTTTAATGATGTAATGTTTCCTATTTCTGATTTAGAAATATTTTGCAGAAGAAACTTATCTGTCAAGAAAAGGTCTGTGCGTGTATAAGTCTTATGAGCATGGGAAAAAAGGAAAACTCTGTGGAGTGTTGACAGTGCCAGACATCTAGGAGGGAGGATGAGCCCAGGAAAGTTGACAGGGAGGCTCTGTAGAATGGTTCAACACAGTGGAAGGGGTATGCATCTGACAGTCCACCACTGCATTGAAATCTCCACATTAAATGACATGCCCTTGGCAGAGGGGATGAACCTTCCTCCATTATTTCTTCATTGAGGAGATCGGTTTGATGTTCAGTAAGTATATGTTAACAATGGAGTAGGTAACATTATTTATCTTGCATACCAGGACTAAGTATCTCCCCTGCGTGTCAGATTTGTGTGAGATATGCTTGAAAGCGACTGAATCTGCTGTTAATACTCCTCTCTTTTTTGAAGATGCACTAGCTTGGAATATGTGAGGAAAGTTCTTGTGTTTGAACGTAGGATGATTTTGGGAGGCAAAGTTTGTCTCCTGTAGACAGAAAATATCACAGTTAAGCATCTGTGCTTCTTTCCATGCCATTTGTCGTTTGGCGGGGCTATTTAGGCCCTTTACAATTAACGAGGCGAGTTTAAACTGCATCTTGGCGGCTGGTGTTCTTGCTGGGATCAGTTTGGTGAGCAAGTTGGATGTACAGGGAGTACAGCAGATAAACCTTCTGAGCCCAGAGGTTTCAAATAGACAGGACTGGTGAACGGCTTACGTTACGTTCAGGGCTGTAATGACCCACTATGTGTCAGCTGGAGGAACTGGAGTGTGATGGAGACGTTATTGGTTTTGACAGGTAGCAACTGGTTAATCAGGTGGGTAAAGGAATTTGAAGAAGCGAGATGTGAAAGAGAAAAGTTAAAGTGTCCAAGGGTAAAAGTCAAAAAGTGCGATTCCAACTTGCATCTAAGCGGGGTATTTAAACTATGGGGGTGCAACTGCGAATGTTATAGGCAGCATGTGCACAACTTTAGCTGGCCAGAGCTACTTTTTCTAGTTGTAAGGGTTACTGATGTAGCCCTTCAACTGGAGGGAGAATACCTTTGTTCTGGAGGGTCCAGATGGGGTGAAGGAGGCCGAGCTGCAGTTGGAGTCCCGGAGTAGGCGGAGACCATCTGCGAGGGAAGTAACTATGAAGATTCAATCATTTTTTGCAATGAGAAGTTTTGCAGGATATTTTCATTGATAGGAGATACAGTGATTTCTTAAGGGCTTTGTTAAGGTGGCTAGTTTCCTGCGCTGTTGCATAGTGTGCGCACATAGGTCAACTAATAGCGATAGTGGCTGTAGACGTTCTGGCATTTGGTCTACTTGCCTAAAGGCCGCCATTAATTCTTCTTTTGTATGAAAGAAGTGGATACGAGTGATGGTATCTCTTGGTAAGTGGGCAGGATGTGTTTTGGTTAAGGAAGTCTATGGATGCAGTCTATTAAGAGATCTTCTAGTGGCACTTCAGGTAGGGCTTCCTTCATCACATTAGTAAAGTAGGCTAACAAGTCGGGCTGCTTAATTGATTCAGGGATGTATTATTGGACATGTCCTCCAGGTCTACTATCTTTGATTTCATCCACGTGATGTCATCCTCATGAGAGTTATCAGGTCTATCAGGTCATTGTAGAGGCAAACTCACCAATTTTGTCTTTTATATGCATGACTCTGTTGCTCACTTCCACAACTTCTGATTTTAATTGTTGTGTCAGTGACATGATATCAGTGTGGACAGTGCTCCTCAGTGATACCAGCATATCTTTTAATGTGGTATCAAGCACTGGCTGGCCAGTAGTAGGAAACTCCTGTATGGAGTCTTGTAGCTCTCTAGTGTCTTCAAGGGTTAATGACAGGTCACCCACCTCTAGGTCTGTGTTGGATGCAACATGCATCTTAAGATTAGCAGCATGCATCTTAAGCTTAGCCTTCACAGGATGGAGGAGCTGGAAGAGGATTTGGATGCTTTGTGAGGAGAAGTTCTGCCACCCTGCTTTCATGCTGCTATGCGAGAGATGAGAGGAGCCACTGGTGCCATCTTGGCTGCAGATGTGGTGGGGCTATGTGAAGAAATCCGTCATTTTCCACAGATGACATTTTTCTTTCCTTTTGTGGGGCATGCAGCCAGTGGGTGCCCAGTGTGGAAGAGGGTGAAATCACTGGTTTTTCAGGCTCTGTGTGTCTGATATTTGCTTCGGCGAGCTGACTGGGTGCAGAGCAGTCTGTTTTAGTGGCCATCTTCCGCGTTAGCTGGCCACGCCTCCACTGCTATTACTGTTTTAGAACACTGCTTGCACTGACTCCCCTCTTCCTACTTTTGATATTGTCTGCTTATGGACTCTTTTTTACTCTTTGTAAGGATAAAGGCAGAGTTCAACAATTCATAGGAAATGAATAAAGTGCGTTAACTAAAAACTTGTGCTGACGAGAGCATTCATTTAATTTTTATCTCCATTTATTTAAGAAGAAAATATTTTCTATTACTTTTGCAGCTTTATTTTTACTTTTATCAGAGTCATTCTATTCAATTGCTTACAGATACCCTGAGATAAAAATATTAGGCACATTAGAGTTAATTTTCCAAAGCACAAATTTTCACTCCTGGGGTTCCCTTCACCAACACATGATTAGAATTTTGAAGTTCATAGAGGTTTACTCTACCATAAGTGAAAATAATTCAAGGCTCATTCATGCAAGATGTGATTATATGCAATTAGCTGCATTTAGATGCAGGCAAACTGCTTGATACCCTAAAGACCCATTTATGTCAATGCTACCTATTTTCAAAAGTTGTGGTTTCATTAAAAACAAAATGCATGCTGGATTTGGGGCATCCTTACCTACAGTTTCAAGTCAATTGAGTGGAGAATTTCAAAACACATTGCCACATGTCTAAAACCTGATGGCAACCTTGTGTTCAAAAATATCTACATGTGTTGTCAATCACATGTTGTGTAAATAAATAAATAAATAAATAAATCCTTAGTACCTTTAGTAAATCATCCCTGTTATGGTCAGATACACAGTGATATCTGAAGCACCCATGAAGCATATTGTCTCTTAAAGAAGGTTTTTTAACAGGATTTCTTTTCTGTTGCCAAGGTCTCAAGTGCTTCTCTGCATGATCCTGTTTCTGCTTCCTTAGTCAAAGAAGAGGGAGAAGGGGGGAGACCATTTGAATGAATAGCTAAGTAAACACAGTTATTTCAATAAAAAAAAATGTATATGATAGCACTCATGTACTCTTAGTGGTTTAAGGTTAAGCCATCAGTCATGTTTATGCATATGACATTTATAAAGCTAACATAAATATTTATACATTATCATGCATATGTAAAGGTTGTTAGTAAGGTGCTAAAATATGAATTCACATCATTTATATTTGCATGACTGATTTGATGCTGTTGAAGTATGTAGCGTTGAATACATTGTTTAGAATCCTGAACTCTAATTTCCACTGAGAATTGAGCCTGGTAATAAATGTTCTCTGAGAAAGGAAACAAGAGTATTACAGAAGGAAGCATGCTGTTACTGTTTCCAGAACAAGCCTTATCTACAAACAAGTCACGTTAGGATCTTTTCCTGGTATGTCCTCAAGGATAGAAATCAAGATTCAATCTGTTTGTTCCAGATATTTGTGCATTATATTATACATTTTAAAGCAATAAAATGTATTTGGTGACAAAAGCCTTTGTTTTCGTAATTTCTCTCAACATTAATAGCTGTTTCAGTTCTAGTATACAAATGGAGAAGAATTTAAAACATTATTCATTGTCTTATATGTTCTGTATATTTTATTGCTGAAAAAAACACATTAGTATATCTGAAATATCCTATACAGTACTGAGAATTATACCTTCAATAGAGATGAGTAAACCAATAAGTGCAGATTGGGGGATTTGACCCATGAAGATTAACTCTTGGTGGTAGAAATTCATCCCTAGTGTTAAAAAACACACACCATGATTAATACCTGGATTGCTAGAATTATAACAAGTGCAACTGTTGCTATAATTGGGTCATAATATGTTGTTTGTAAATAGAAATAAAGACACAATTATTGTACACTCCTACAATAAATGACTTGCAGAATAATAAAACATATAAGGAATAATAAGTTCAAATTAAAAAGAAAATGAAACATAGGGTCAAATGAGAATGAGTGCTTATAGGATTTATTAATTTGTAGCTTCCAACTCTCATATCAATAATACAAAGTTGCAGTATCAAATTTTGTCTTATAACATCCAGCTCTTTATTTAAGCCCAACTAAGCTTTAATTTTAAACCAATGTAAATATATTGCAGGTACAATAAATTAAAAGTTTGTGTAAAATGTTTCATTTTGTTTTCTTTGGAAAGTAGCTACAGCCTGGGTAGAAAAGCCTGACTGCTGCTAGCATGTGCATCTCTGCAGAGGAGAACCTCCTTCCTCCTGCTGAGTAAGACCCATAGGTCTGCAATTAAAGGGGTTGTAAAGGTCCTTTTTCTTTTAACACACATTAAAGGAAAATATGTAAATGCAGCCCTAATGTGAAATTCAAAATATCAAAGCATCCCTCAGGGATGAATGTGAAACTGGTGACAGCTTATAAGACATGCAAACATATATATAAGTCATACAAATCATAAAAAAGCTGTCATATATACACAGCAAATGTATATAAACTGACTGTGAGAAGAAAAAGAAAAGGGTGCCTATTAGAACCGCCAACAAGCAGTCCTGCTTGAACTCGCATGAAGTTGTCAGCTGGCTACTCTTCAACAGCGCTGCTGCTATAGGTACTGGTCGCTCAAACCACCAGATCTTCCAGGCCCACGGTCCTTAGTGCACACAGCTTCAGGCCCCTCAATGCACACAGCATCTATCTTCAAACAGAGACACTCACTAGCAGCCACTGCTCCAATTCCACCTTCCTTTCAAAAGCAGAACATGCGAACAGTCAAGCAATTCATTCAAACACGCAAACACTGGTAAAGTCTATGGGACACGAACATGAATAATCAAAAGTGCTAATTTTAAAGGCTTATATGCAAGTTATTGTCATAAAAAGTTTTTGGGGACCTGGGTCCTGCCCCAGGGGACATTTATCAATGCAAAAAAAGTTTTTTTGGGAGCAGTGATTTTAATTAATGCTTAAAGTGAAACAATAAAAGTGAAATATTCCTTCAAATTTCATGCCTGGGGGGTGTCTATACTATGCCTGTAAAGCGGCGCATGTTTCCCATGTTTACAACAGTCCCTGCACAAAATGACATTTCTAAATGAAAAAAAATAATTTAAAAGTACTTCCGGTTATAATGAATTGTCGGTCCCGGCAATACACATAAAAGTAATTGAAAAAACAGCATTGGATTCCCCCACAATCCATTACTAGGCCCTTTGGGTCTGGTATGAATATTAAGGGGAACCCCGAACCAAAATTTTTAAAAAAATTGCGTGGGGGTCCCCCCAAATTCCATACCAGGACCTTCAGGTCTGGTATGGATATTAGGGGAACCCCGTAACAAAATTAAAATAAAATGGCGTGGGGGTCCCTTTCAAAATCCATACCAGACCCTTCAGGTCTAGTATGGGATTTAAGGTAAACCCCACCCCAAATTTAAAAAGAAAATGGCGTGGGGGTCCCCCCAAAAATCCATACCAGGCCCTTATCCGAGCATGCAACCTGGCAGGCCACAGGAAAAGAGGGGGGACAAGAGGGTGCCCCCCTCCTGAACCATACCAGGCCACATGCCCTCAACATGGGGAGGGTGCTTTGGGGTAGCCCCCCAAAGCACCTTGTCCCCATGTTGATGGGGACAAGGGCCTCATCCCCACAACCCTTGCCCGGTGGTTGTGGGGGTCTGTGGGCAGGGGACTTATTGGAATCTGGAAGCCCCTTTAACAAGAGGACCCACAGATCCTGGCCTTCCCCCCCTGTGTGAAATGGTAACAGGGTATAGATGAACCCCTTCCATTTCACAAAAAAAGTGTCAAAATGGTAAAAATGACAAGACAAGGCTTGGGACAAGTCCTTTATTAAAAAATAAAAAAATAAAAATGTCCCACGAAGTCCATTCATCTTCTTCTTCTCTCGCTCCGACAGACCGAAAAAGAGAAAAAAAAAAGCCAAACCTGAATGGTCTGGTATGGATTTTGAGGGGGACCCTCACTCCATTTTTTTCTTAAATTTTGGCACGGGGTTTCCCTAATATCCATACCATATCTGAAGGGCCTGTTATGGAATTTGGGGGGACCCCCACGCAATTTTTTTTTACATTTTGGTTCAGGGTTCCCCTTAATATTCATACCAGACCCGAAGGGCCTGGTAATAGACTGTGGGGGAATCCCATGCCGTTTTTTTCAATGACTTTTATGTGTATTGCCGGGACCGACAATTCATTATAGCCGTGAGTACTTTTAAATTTTCCTTTAGAAATGTAATTTTGTGCAGGGACTGTTGTAAACATGGGAAACATGCACCACTTTACAGGCATACTATAGACAGCCCCCAGGTACGAAAAAATGGCCGTTTTTAAAACTTTTTTTGCATTGATACATGTCCCCTGGAGCAGGACCCAGGTCCCCAAACACTTTTTATGACAATACCATGCATGTAAGCCTTTAAAATTAGCACTTTTGATTTCTCCCATAGACTTTTAAAGGGTGTTCCGCGGCTTTCAAATTTGCCGCGAACACCCCAAATTGTTCGCTATTCGGCAAACAGGCACTTACGTTCGACTCGAACATCGGGCTCATCCCTACTACCAATGTATCCAAACAGGACACAAGACACCGGCCGGAGCTGGTGTGCTTGTTCCCGTCATAGAAATGACGCGGCTCAGATAAGTGTAAGGGGGGCTCGGGGGCGCTTCTGCATTAAAGAAGAATGCATTAAGGTGAAAAACGCTGAGGGTTTACAACCCCTTTAACTCATGCTGCCTATTGATTGGAGAGCTCTAGCTCTGACTTATCAGGGTGTCAGATTTCTGTATAGAAACTTCTGATTCAATGCAAATAGTAAAGGTCCTTTTCTGAATCATGCTGATAGAGGACTGGAATTTCTACTGTGTCTGCTTCCTAATGAGAACTAACTGTAAAACTTTGTCTTTGCACACCTTTTATTTTGATACACCTGGAATATATTAAGCTGATTTAGGCTAGGTTCATATTTATGTGATGCACAAAACATCACAATCTGTGTGTGTTTCCCACACTCCATTGCAATCGTACTGCCCTTGCAATCTACTGTGGGTGTCAATACAAAGTTAACAACACCCCAAATGGTGGTCATAAAGGCAGTGTGTTTGCTTGCACCGAATCACGCCAGATCGCATGGTACAAAACAACCATGTGATCTGGTTCAATGCAGCTCCAAAAAAAGTGCATGCACTTCTTTGGTGCCGTGCGGTGCGATTTGAGCCCATTCAAAATAAATAGGCTCAAATAGCATCACGCTGAATCACATGTTAATTGCACAGGAATACAGTGCGGTTCCCTTGCGATTGACATGCGGTGTGCAGTATGAACCAAGCCTTAAACCAAAAAATAAGTTGGGCTTCAAGGATACATCCAAGCAGTTTTATATCCAGATTTACAGAACTGTCACTACATAAATATCACCAGATGGTTTCTTGGCAACTCAGGCAAGGCTAAACTCCAAACATGCAAGCATACCTGTGTGTCTAATTGCAGGCATGCTTCAGGTCTATCTTTGACCATAAAAAAACAGAAAAGGGGCACAAGACCAGAACTGGCTAAAAGAGTCCAAAATCATTTTAATTCTCTGTAAAATAAAAAGTCATGTAAAAACAGCCAACACGTTTCAGGGTAACACCACTCCCACTTCTTCAGGGTTACAAGAAGAAGCAAAAAACATATTTGCTTATTCGTGTAGCTCTGATGAAGGGGGGGTTATGTTGGCTTGAGGCCGAATTCACACTAGCTGCGGCCGTAGCTTGCAACAGGGGGTCCAGTGCATTCCTGTTCTTACTTTCAGGTGCGAATCAGGTCCACATTTTTGCCTGAATTCGGACCTGAACCAGAGCAAAAGATGCACAGAACCCTTTTCCAGTGTGGACTGCGGCTGCCCTGGAGCTGTGTGAATCGGCTCCATTAAAAGTCGGTCACAGTCTTCTGTCATGCAAATTGGATGCGGCGAAACCGGTATCCAATTTGCATAAGTGTGAAGCCAGTCTAAACCTCATGGTCAATTTTTATATTATTTTTTTATCAACAATTAAAGTTATCTTGGACTCTTTTATTCAATTTTGATCTGGTGTTGATTTCTGTATTTTTATGGTTTGAGTTACCATTGGGTGCTCATTGAGGGAAGCCTTGCTGTGTGGGAGCTGCCTTGCCAGAGCTATTGAGCTTGTTTGAAGTTTTCCTATCTGTCTACACACACGTCTAAAAGTTCCTAACTCCTCTTTGAGTATGTTATTCTAAAGTTTATCTTTAACCATTATATTATGATTCACTGCCTATGTTTTTAGACACACCCACAACAAAGTCTATTTTTCATTGACACTAAATTTGAGATTATCTATAGGGTTAATGGCAGACTAGGAGACCACATTATTGATACCTTCATTAGCACAATCAAACAATCTACAGAGTATGGATACACTTCCATATAAACAGTCAGCACTTTGCATATAACAAAATGTAAGAATAAGCAGCGCCATCTAAGTGCAGCAATAAGGTGCGTTTATTACCACCCCCATCAAATCATTCTTTGCAGCTATTACCTTTTGTACCACCACCCCCTCCCTTAAGAATGTAAGCTCTACGAGCAGGGCCCTCCTGTTCCTTTTGTATTGAACTGTACTGTAATTGTGTTGTCCCCTTATACATTGTAAAGCACTGCGTAAACTGTTGGCGCTATATAAATCTTGTATAATAATAATAATTACAGGGTTAGAAACGAAACTCACAGGGTAGTAGAGCATCAGCGCATATATATA
This sequence comes from Lithobates clamitans, assembly GCA_037952925.1. Taxonomy (NCBI): domain Eukaryota; kingdom Metazoa; phylum Chordata; class Amphibia; order Anura; family Ranidae; genus Lithobates; species Lithobates clamitans. The sequence goes on along the minus strand of JBBGZY010000089.1, from coordinate 3,280,478 downwards.
TTTTAGGGTTCAGCTGCTCTGGGGAAAGACGTGGTGCGGTGTATGGTGGTAAGGTGGGCGCTGGTCTCGGCTGAGCTGGTGGCTTCTGGTGCTTCTTGGGACTCGGATACACTCTCAAGAGCAGCCGCTGATGTCACATCTGGGTGGAAGGTGGGGTGGGCGGGGCGCGCATGCGGAGCATGTGGGCGGGGCGCGCATGCGGAGCATGTGTGCTCCTTCATCAGGAAAAAAAACACTTTGCATATACACTGCTCTGATAGATGTCTGACACCTACAGACAATGTTTAGAAGATCAGTCAAGGAGTGCCCTAAAAGGTCAGAATTATTTTTTTTAATATTCTACTCCAAAGAATACAAGCAGTAATACTAGCCATTGTGGCCTCCATTATGCTTAGGAGGGTCTACAATACTTATACAGTTACCACCACAAAAAAATCAGAGCTATGATATGCAGATAGACATTTTCCTAAAAGCCCCCATTTTTTTTAGTTGTATCTTCATTTTTCTGTTACAACAGTTGTGTACAGTGCCTAAATATAACTGTGCAGTCCAATAAGAATCAAAGTTAGAAAAAGTGCTCTGAATAATCAAAACTTATGTAATGGAATGGAACTGGTCTTGCATGCTCTGTCTCTTTCAGTTCAATACAAATCTATATAACTTACCTAATTACTTACATAATTTTTTTTTCATGGGGTCCACTGAGGAAAACTGGACCAATAGAAATCATTAATGCCTTAAGCTGCCCTTAGGAGGACTGGACACTGGAAAAAAAAGAAAATAAGGCCAGTCCTTTGTATATCCCCACCTTCAACTGTCTTGCCTCAGTTTTGTGCACAAGACTTACACTATATTACCAAAAGTATTGGGATGCCTGCCTTTACACGCAAATTAAATTTAATGGCATCCCAGTCTTAGTCCGTAGGGTTCAATATTGAGTTGGCCCACGCTTTGCAGCTATAACAGCTTCAACTCTTCTGGGAAGTCTATCCGCCTAGAGGGGGGACACATCACACTGACTGTAAGTGATACCCAATGTGTTGCTTTTTTTAAAACCTTTTTTGACTAAACATATATTTTAAAATAAAAATGGGAGCAAGGGAAACAGCAAAGACAGAAGGCCTTGTAGAATTAGGATATGGGACCATTGTGAACTAGAACAAAAACCTCTGAAACTAAGTAGTAAATCTAACAGAGCAGAAGTGGCAAGCTTAAGAATGCTTGATAAAAAATGTCAAGAGTAGAAGCCACAGGGAAAATCTGGGTGTGCAAATTGACAGGAAGCAAAAATGGTCCATAAAACAGCAAAATAAAATTAAAGAGGAACTTCAATCAAAGATTAAAAATAAAAAAAGACCTGCAGCTGCCAAAGATATTATATATGATATTTAGGGACTTCATTTTGAAAAATAGTTTGATTTTCCATGTGAAACTTTTATTAGTACAACACTCACCTGATGTCTGATGGTGAGTAAGAGTAAGAGTAACTCTTCTGGAACACGCAGCAGCATGTATACACACCTCTCCAGCCTCTTTGCGCTCCTTCGCCCTCCTCTGCCCTCCTCCTCCTCTCCCCCACCTTCCTCTATCCTTTTTCCCCCTCTCAGGGATAGAAATCTCACACTAACAAAAGCACAAGGTTGGCTGAAGTCTCCAGGGATTTGTAACACTATTCCAGTATTCTATGGCAGTAGGAGCTATGTCAAAGGTATTTGGAATGAAAAAACAATGTATATCTAATTGTATTATATTAGGGGGAGAGAATTCTAATAAGAGTAACATTCAAAGTAGACTAAAGGTCTGCTTTAAATAAGTGGGGTAGCTGTTTATTCCATTAGGGTAAATTAAAGTGTTGTATGCATAAGGACAGAATCATAGTCATTTGAGACATTAATTTAGATAACTTTAAAATTAGAATTGTAAAAAAATATGCAATTCATTTACAAGCTCTAAAACTGTAGGTCCCTGACTGGAATGGAAAATGTCACTCTGAAAGAGTTATGAAACTTCCAACTTAAACTAAAGAATCTATCCAGCATAGTGTACTACACGCACTTTTCTGCAGAAACTACATTTATCAGAGAGCAAGTAACCCAGTGATTCTTATGTGCATTAATCCCCATTGTTGCATTCCTGTTCTCACTGTCTCTCTGTTTTACCTGCTGGAGTCTCCACATAATATTGTGATACATTCAGGGAGCAAGCAGAAAAAGGAGACTACATTCCCACATAACAGTGGGGACCATGTAGACTGAAAGTAGCCACCCTCAAAAAGAAATTTGCAGCTGTGCAGGATTTAAAGTTATTTATGAGCCTGGTGAGTAAACTGCTTTCCACTCCTAGTTCTCTCTGCTTGTTAGCCTAACAGTCTACTGATAAAACTGCTACTGCCATTGGCACTTCCTGCTTATTAATCCAACAGTCTGGTGAGAAAACTGATACTGCTCCTGGCTCCTCCTGCTTGTTAATTCATCTTGTTAGTCCAACTGTTTGTCAGCCCATCTACCTGCTGAGAGTAACACGTCAGTCCTCAGCTTTCCTGCTTTTCAATTCAACAGCTTGTTGGGAGCTGCACCCCCCCCCTCCTGCCTGTCAGTCTAAACAGTCTGTGTGAGCAGTAGTCCACTCCCCTGTTTGTCAGCCTAAATAGTCTGCTGGTGGAGTGCTACAGTCATTGGCTCCCCAGCTTACCAGTTAGCTGCTGAGATCTGCCTCAACAGCCATAGAAAACCTCACTAGGCCCTCCAGTTAGTCAGCTCATGGTTGTTATCGGTAATTTAATACCCTTTGAGAATAACGCTTTGGATCCTGCACCGCACCACATATTACTGCACGTACCTGTTGCCAACTAGCTGATTGCAAGGAATGAGGAATAGAGCGAAGCACTGCGGGGTTAAGACAGAATCCTATGGCTCAAGTGCAGGAACTTTACAGCAATATTTAAAACCTGAGAGTAGCCAGACAGAGGAAACCATGAATACGCCAAAGTAGTAAACACCAGAACGGTATATTGGGGAACTGGAGAGAGTGCAGAGAAGGGCAACCAAACTGATAAGAGTCATGGAGGAGCTCAGCTATGAGGAAAGATTAGAGGAACTGAATTTATTCACTCTTGAGAAGAGGAGAATAAGGGGGGATATGATCAACATGTTCAAATATATAAGGGGTCCATATAGTGAACTTGGTGTTGAGTTATTACATAGTTACATAGTTACATAGTTACATAGTAGGTGAGGTTGAAAAAAGACACAAGTCCATCAAGTCCAACCTATGTGTGTGATTATGTGTCAGTATTACATTATATATCCCTGTATGTTGTGGTCATTCAGGTGATTATCTAATAGTTTCTTGAAGCTATCAATGCTCCCCGCTGAAACCACCGCCTGTGGAAGGGAATTCCACATCCTTGCCGCTCTTACAGTAAAGAACCCTCTACGTAGTTTAAGGTTAAACCTCTTTTCTTCTAATTGTAATGAGTGGCCACGAGTCTTATTAAACTCTCTTCTGCGAAAAAGTTTCATCCCTATTGTGGGGTCACCAGTACAGTATTTGTAAATTGAAATCATATCCCCTCTCAAGCGTCTCTTCTCCAGAGAGAATAAGTTCAGTGCTTGCAACCTTTCCTCATAACTAAGATCCTCCAGACCCTTTATTAGCTTTGTTGCCCTTCTTTGTACTCGCTTCATTTCCAGTACATGCTTCCTGAGGACTGGTGCCCAGAACTGGACAGCATACTCCAGGTGCGGCCGGACCAGAGCCTTGTAGAGTGGGGGAATTATCGTTTTATCTCTTGCGTTGATCCCCCTTTTAATGCATGCCAATATTCTGTTTACTTTATTAGCAGCAGCTTGGCATTGCATGCCATTGCTGAGCCTATCATCTACTAGGACCCCCAGGTCCTTTTCCATCCTAGATTCCCCTAGAGGTTCTCCCCCCAGTGTATAGATTGCATTCATATTTTTGCCACCCAAATGCATTATTTTACATTTTTCTACATTGAACCTCATTTGCCATGTAGTCGCCCACCCCATTAATTTGTTCAGGTCTTTTTGCAAGGTTTCCACATCCTGCGGAGAAGTTATTGCCCTGCTTAGCTTAGTATCGTCTTCAAATACAGAGATTGAACTGTTTATCCCATCCTCCAGGTCGTTTATAAACAAATTAAATAGGATTGGTCCCAGCACAGAACCCTGGGGAACCCCCACTACCCACCCCTGACCATTCTGAGTACTCCCCATTTATCACCACCCTCTGAACTCGCCCTTGTAGCCAATTTTCAATCCATGTACTCAGCCTATGGTCCATGCCTATTCTCTTTATGGTCAACCCAGAGGACACGGGGGCACTCTTTACATCTAGAGGAAAAGAGATTTCATCTCCAAATACGCAAAGGTTTCTTCACAGTAAGAGCTGTGAAAATGTGGAATAGACTCCCGCCAGAGGTGGTTCTGGCCAGCTCAGTAGATTGCTTTAAGAAAGGCCTGGATACTTTTCTAAATGTACATAATATAACTGGGTACTAGCATTTATAGGTAAAGTTGATCCAGGGAAAATCTGATTGCCTCTTGGGGGATCAGGAAGGAATTTTTTCCCCTGCTGTAGCAAATAGGAGCATGCTCTGCTGGGGTTTTTTGCCTTCCTCTGGATCAACTGAGGGTATAAAATTGGGTATATTGGATTGTACGATATTTTTTATTTTATTTATTTATTGTTTTTAAGGTTGAACTGGATGGACTGGTGTCTTTTTTCAACCTGACTAACTATGTAACTATGTAACTATGGTTGAGTAGGACCAAGTAGTGGACTCTAACGGGAGGATCTCCGACAGCCCAGGCGATGGTGTCAGACAAGTTGCTCACGGCACTCAGGAGGAGCCTTGGAAAATCCTTGAGAAGAAGCCAGAGACCCAGCGGCGGGGGCCAGGAGTGAGCTCCTAATCGTCCCTGGGAATCCCATGGAGACACCACAGGAGATGCAGAGAAGTACTCTCTTAACTAAAAAGGATATTTCAGGCTTGTTGCTTAAATTGGAGCAGTCCGTAAAGATTGATATTGCTGCAATACACGCAGATCTTGGGCATGTCCTTAACAGTGTGAAGAAGATTGAGTAAGGGTTGGACTTACAAGCCCAGCAGACTGAAAAATTACAGGATGAGGTGAGAGACCTGCAGAGAGCACAAAGATCTAAATTTTATTAAAAAAAAGACCGGGAAAATCAAAGCCACCACAATAACTTGTGGATACAGGGGCTACTTGAGAAATATAAGGATGAGGATCTGACTGTTATAATGAAGGAAATTTTCAACCCATTAATGGGGAGAACTGATGGAGAGTTCATGAAAATAGATAGTGTACACAGTGTTGCAAAGTTCACTGGTTTATCTTTGGAAAAACAACGGGATGCAATTGTAAAATTTCACTATGCCTTAATCATGGAAAAATTAAGATGATCCCAGAAAATCTCATACAATGGGAATATGTTCCAAATTTAATCAGACTTGGCTAGAGAAACTTTGAGAAGAAAAAGGCAGCTGAAGTCATTGTTGGAGATATTGCATTCTGCAGGTATTCAGTACTGCAGCGGCTTCCCATCAACCTTAAAGAGGTTGTAAACCCTAAAAAAAAACAAGAAAAATAAAAACCTGTAAGACAAAGGCATAATGAGCTAGTATGCATCGCATACTAGCTCATTATGAAATACTTACCTTAGAATGGAGCCCCGCAGTGGCACCCGCATACTGCTGAGACGTCTGACATCTTCCCTGGTGTTTGCACATGGGAGCTGCCAGTCATGGCACAGGGAGCTAAAGAAATGGCACGGGCAACTGTTTCTTCAGAACGCATGTTCCGATGACGTCATCAGCGCTGTATAAAGTAAATATCTCCTAAACGGTGCAAGTTTAGGAGATAGTTACGGTACCTACAGGTAAGCCTTATTATAGGCTTACCTGTAGGTACAATTAAACAAGATGACTTTACTTTCTCTTTAATAGCAAAGAGGAAAGGCCGAACAGCAGTGTTGAGATTTCTAGAGAACCTACAAGATGTCTGTACCAAGATGGACTTAGCTCCACCAGCCATGCCAGAATGGAGAGACTTTAAAGATTCAAAGTCTATAACAGGTGGAAAGCAATAGATTCAGTCCTTTAAAAAGATCAGAGAGGAGAGGTAGGATACGTTTAAAAGTAGCAGTGGGCAGATAAAAAGGAGGAAGGAGGGAGAGAGGGGAAAGGAGGGAAAGGATGCAAGGATGGGAAAGCAAGATAAGAAGGAGAGAAAGCAAAGGAGGGGAGGGGAATGAAGCGAAAAGAGAAGAGGAGAGGAGAAGAAGGAGGTGGGAGAAGAGGGGGAAGGAGGGCAAAGGAAGGGAAAAAAGGAAAAGCTGAGAGGTTTTTACGCCTTCTTTTTCCAAAGAACCAATAAATAAAGGATGCCGGTTGCAATCAGGGCCTACAGCTTAGGCCAGGAAAGGATGTTTGAGGTTATAGTGGTGACAGAGGGCCTAGAAGGAGAGAAAGAAAGTGACTTTTAAAAGTGAATATGAGTAAGATTTCCCTTCTATGAATACAGGTACTTAAAGTCTGAGGAATGTTAATAAATATTTGCTGTTTATTTTCCCTTTTTTTAGAGATGCCGATCTATGATTATACGCATAATAGGAGGGAGGATTGGTGGATGGGACGTGCTCACAGAGCTTTTCTCTAGAGAATTTTATTCCTGGCAATGGGCTTGGTGGAAGCCCATGTGCAGGGGGTCCTCCCAAATAGGTAGGGAGGAGGGGTAATACAAATAATGTATACCCAGGGAAAAATATTGCTGAACAGTGTCAATTATGTACCTGATTTATAGCTGGGAAGTTTTGGAGGATGGAAGAGGTTGGATAGAGGGGATGGAGAGGATGGTTTGTGTAGGGTTTTTTTTCTTCCCTGTATCCTATTTAGCAGCAGGGTATGACAATCGCTCCTGTTTCATCTTCTTTCTGATCTCTATTAGTCATGACTCCACTTAACTTATTAATATATAATGTACGAGGCTTAAATACCTTAGGTAAAAATATTATCAGTGCTCAGCAAATATAGTATTTCTGCAAGAAATGTGCATATCGCATGACAAAGATTGGGTTGGCATCTGTTGCCCAGCATGGTATCATGGGGACTCAACTTTGAGTTGCTCAAAAGGTGTAGCCATTGGATTGGATTAGAGTATTTCTTTTCAGTTGAAGGAACAATTGGCAGACCCAGAAGGTAAATTTTTGTTTGTAAAAGGGATGCTGCTCAATGTTAAGTGTAAGCTTGCTAGCATTTACTGCCCCAATAAATCTCCATGTGGCTACTTAGAGAAAACTCTAAGGGGAAGTTAATAGTAGCAGGAGATTTTAATCTTTATGTAGACTCACAGCTAGGAAAGTCATGTATATCTTTACAAAATCAGACTATGCTAAAGAAGGTTCTCCACAAACATCAATTAGTCAATGCTTGAATAACTGAATTATACTTATTTTTAGTTGGTTCATAAGTCACATTCAAGGCTAGACTATATTTTATTGAAACCTCAACTTTTGGATACCTTAAAGCAGAGCTCCACCCAAAAGGGGAAGTTCCACTTTTTTGCACCCTCCCCCATCCACTGCCAGATGTGGCACTTTTTGGGGGGTGGGGGAAGCAGGTACCTTGTTTTGACAAGTACCCATTCCCACTTCTGGCTCAAATCGCCATGGCGGTCTGAGCTGGAACTTTGGCCCCCTCCTTCACCCACAGTCTTCTAGAAAACATCACAGGTCCCAGAAAACTAAGGGAACATTTACAAGGAGCAGCGCGGTTTGCTCATGCGCAGTAGGAAACCAAGGATTCACTTCCTGTCTCCCCTAATTGAAATGCTGGCACCTGTACCCAAAATGATTGAAGAATCGGATCAGGTGAGGACAGCGCTGGATCCCTGGACAGGTAAGTGTCCTTATATTAAAAGTCAGCAGATACAGTATTTGTAACTGCTGGCTTTTACGTTTTTGGGGAAGCCTGCAGTTCCTCTTTAACAACCACGTCTATTAAGCCTAACTATCTCAGATCATGCCCCAGTGGTTGTAACAATAAAATTGTCAGAAGAACAAAATAATTTGTCCTGGAAATTGAATTAGTTATTATTGCAAGTACCCAAAGTGATAGAGGGAATTGAGTTAGAAATAGATAAGTATTTTGCTCTCAATGCTACAGCAGAGGTTTCACAGTTTTCTATTTGGGAGGCCCATAAGGCTAAGTTAGAGGAATTCCTGTGGAATTAGGTTCAAGGGAAAAAAAAAACTCTCAGGAGAAGATAAACTATTTATTTAGAGAAATACATGAGTTAGAACAGATTCACATTTGGCATTGTTAATAAAGAAAGGTATCAATAGGGCAATAAACCTGGGAAGGGGTTGATGAGGGTCGTGAGGAAAAAAAAGGCTGTGACTTTCATAGGTAAAATCCAAAAACAAGAATGGTCTGTTAATTTGACACCAGAAATAATCAAAGTATTCCATACATAGTAGGGCTGTTACTGATTAAAATTTTCGTGTTCGATTAATCGATTTTTTTTATAATCGACTAATTTCAATTAATTATAACGCACATACAGATCCAACTACTTTTAGCTGATTTAGCACTGTTGTTATGGCTGAAGCCGGACATAGCGGGGCATGGCTAGAACGTCACACGTCATAAACTCAGCCTCGCCGTGCCCATAATCTCAGCCTTACCGTGCCCATAATCGCAGCCTTACCGTGCCCATAATGCAGTCTCACCATGCCCATAATCTCAGACTTACCATGGCCATAATCGCAGCCTCACCATTCTCATAATGCAGTCTCACCATGCCCATAATTGCAGCCTCACCGTGCCCATAATCGCAGCCTCACCATGCCCATAATGCTGTCTCACCGTGCCCATAATCGCAGCCTCGTCGTGCCTATAATCGCAGCCTCACCATGCCTATAATGGCAGCCTCACCTTGCCCATAATGCTGTCTCACTGTGCCCATAATGCAGTCTCACTTTAGTCAGTGCCTGTGCCTGGATTACACAGTCTGCGGGCATCTCTTGCTGTGTGTCTCGGAGCTGAGTGTGAAAACTTTGGCCGTGCTGTGAGAAAAGTCCCGCCCTCCTCCTAGATCAGCTCATATGATAGACAGAACACTGCATCTATCACACAAGCTGATCTAGGAGGAGGGCGGGACTTTTCTCACAGCGCGGCCAAAGTTTTCACACTCAGCTCAGAGACACACAGCGGGAGATGCCCGCAGACTGTGTATGACATATAGTGGAGGAGGAGGGAGCGAAGCGCTGCACTGAAGTCACAGCTTGGCCCAAAGCGGCCCCAGGGCAGGCAGTCTTCCGATCCAAAAAATTTTGATCGATCAAAAAATTAACGATTAATCAAGGAATTAATCTTTAATTTCCACAGCCCTAATACATAGCTATATCATGTAAGTCAGAATGAAAGGCGCCTTGTGAATGAAAAGCATAATGTAATGATACAACAATACTCACAGGCACTAGATTTTCCGAGGTTGCCTAAAGAGGAAATAGAGTTTGTGGAGAGATCAATAACATGGGAGGAAGTGGAGAGGGTGATAAAGGGCATGGCATTTGGGAAGAGTCCCAGTCTGGATGGGTATATGATTATGTATTACAGGAAAATTTCTAAGACAATTACCGTACTTCCTCAACTGTACGAGTATTTGAATTCACTTAGTGAGGGAATAAATGTGCGTAAAGAGTCTTTACTAGCATATATTTCAATTATATTAACAGAAGGAAAGGATTCATCACTGCCCAAAAGCTTTAGGCCCATATCACTTTTAACCACTTGCCTACTGGGAATTTAAACCCCCTTCCTGCCCAGGCCAATTTTCAGCTTTCAGCAATGTTACTCTTTAAATGACAATTGCTTGGTTGTGCAACACTGTAAACAAATTACATTTTTAAACACAAACAGAGCTTTCTTTTGGTGGTATTTAATCACTGCTGGGTTTTTTGCTAAACAAACAAAAAAAAAACATAAAAAAAAAATGTTTTCATAGTTTGTTATAAAATTTTGCAAACAGGTAATTTTTCTCCTTCATTGATGTGCGCAGATGAGGTTACACTGATGGGCACTGATAGGCACTGATAGGCTGCACTGATGGCACTGATAGGCTGCACTGATGGGCACTAACAAGGTGGCACTGATGGGCACTGATAGGTGACATTGATAGGTGCCACTAATAGGTGGCACTGATGGGTGGCACTGGTGGGCACTGATAGGTGGCATTTATAGGTGGCACAAATAGGTGGCACTGATGGGTGGCACTGATGGACACTGTTAGGCACTGGTAGGTGACACTGATAGGGAGCACTGATGATGAGGCACTGATTGGCAGCACTGATTGGCACTGATTGGTGGCACTGTTGGGCATTGATAGGTTACAGTGGTGGCACTGGTGGGCACAGATGAGGCGACAGCGGCTGTTTGTGTTCAGGACCAATGTCCCTCTAACAGAAGCCGGTGATCAGGTTTTTTTTTTCCTCACGCTGTCAACGTGAGGAAAAAAATAGCCAATTACTGGCTCTGTGTACATCATTGGCTGACAGCTTATCAAGTAGTAAGGGGTCGGGATCATCCCCTTATTTAGATGGGCTCACTGATCACAGAGCACTCTGCGCGCTCCCCGCAGGGGGCAGGCCGGCAACTCATGCACAGGAAGATGTACATGGATGCCCTCCTGGAAATTCAGGCCCGTACTTTAACCATCTTTCGGCTATAGCATGGATGTGAAGGGGTTAAACATAGATAATAATATCTATGCCAAAAAAAATGCGGTCAGATTAAAACCCCTGACGGCCATGTTATTTTCAAATAATGACAGCGAGCACCTGGAGAAGATGCCCGCCCACTGTCACTGGGGAGGAGAGGAGATGCTGCAGCTGCAGGAACATGTTTCATGTTCCATTTTAAATGAAGGTGGAACATGTAAGATGTTCCAAAAGGTAGACTTATCCTTCAACACAGCCAAAATCCTGGAGGAACTTATGGGGATTGTCAAATTTCAAAATCAATCAAAGTCAGAAATGTTGAATATTTTGGTCTCAAGAAAATAACAGAAGGTGATACAACCCACATTACCCTTCACTTGGTATAGGAAGGAACTCAGATACCTAGGCATAGAGCTAACAGTTTCACTTAGTGACTAAATACTGTACATTTTGCTACTTAATTTGGTTAAAGAGGAGTTGAATTCCTGAATTTCTTCAGACATAGACTATAGCCATAGATTTCATGGCTGGGTAGAATCAACACAGTTAAAGTAAGAATACTCCCCAGGATACTTTACAAATTCCAGATTCTTCAAATAGCTTTACAGCAGATTTATTTTAGGAAATTAAAGCGGGATTCTGGCCAGCAAAATTTTTTTTTAAAGTCAGCAGCTACAAACACTGTAGTTGCTGACTTTAAATAAGTACACTTATCTGTCCTGGGTGCCCGCGATGTCGGCCGCCTGAGGCCGACCCGTCCCTCGGCTCTTGGGTCCCAGGACCGCCATCCTAACTAAGGAAAACAGGCAGTGGAGCCTTGCGGCTTCACTGCCAGTTTCCTACTGCGCACCCGCGAGCGGCGCGGCGCACTGTGAATGGCCCCGTGGTTTTCTGGGAACACACACAGTTCCCAGAAGGCAACGGGCTGCTCACCAAGGAGCAGGACATGCCACGGAATAGGAAGAGGCAGATTAGGAAGACTGCCTAGCAACAAGGGTTCAGGTAAGTTTAAATTTTTTTTTTTTCAAATGTTTTTTTTTATTCTTTTAAGATTTTTCATGCTATTTTTTATTTTAGTGTGGCTGTCAGGAGACTATACTTACCGAGGCCGAGATGCCGAGAGCGGCTCGCCCTTACGACCACGCGCACCCGACCCCTGGAGGTGATACAGGGAGTTGGGGGCACGCGGAGGCACGGGCTTCCGGAAGGGATATGGTTCCTGGAGGAAGTCCGTGGAACTGCAGGCACCAGAGAAGCTGCAAACAAGAGGTTAGCTGAATAATGCAGTAACAGGTCAAGGCAAGTCCGTGAAGCAGGCTGAGATCAAGGGTAACTGGCAGACAAGGGGTATCCGTAAAGCAAGCAAAGGTCAGAGGTATCCAGCAAGCAGAGAGAGTGTCCGTTTAAACGTAGCAGAGGTCAGGGCATCCAGCAAGCAAAGAGAGTGTCCGTTAAACGTAGCAGAGGTCAGGGCATCCAGCAAGCAGAGGGGGAGAGTATCCTTTTAAACTTTAGCAGAGGTCAGGGTATCCAGCAAGCAGAGAGAGAGAGTATCCTTTTAAACTTTAGCAGAGGTCAGGGTATCCAGCAAGCAGAGAGAGAGAGAGTATCCTTAAACGTTAGCAGAGGTCCGGGGGGGGTAACAGCAGTCAGGTAGATAGTAACACAGGGGAACAGGTAATTAGCAGGGTACAGGACAGGGCACAGCTGACGACTAACCAGCAACCCGACTGGGCGCTGGAGCCGTCAGAAGTAGCCCACCGGCGGGCGCGTCAGCGTGACGCGCCGCCGGGCACCCGCACGGCCACGGCGCGCACACGGGGACCGCCGTGCACCCGCGCGCGCCGCACAGCAGGGCCGCGAACGGGTGCACGGCGCAGCGTAAGTCCTCCGCGCATGCGCCGTGGAGCCCGACGAACGGAGGCGACTTGTGCCTCCTGACAGTGCCCCCCTCCTACGGGCGGACACTGGACGCCCAGACTGGACATTACTTCCGGGTGGTCCCGATGGAAGGCTTGAATCAAGCGTGGTGCATGTAGGTTCCTTGCAGGTTCCCAGGAGTTATCCTCAGGTGGATAACCCTTCCATTGTATCAAATACTGCAGTTGTCTGCCCTTCTTCCTGCAGTTAAGGATGGACTCCACCTCAAATTCGTTCTCACCATCCACCCTAACTGGTGGCGGAGGGGGCTCCCCTCTTTCCGGAAAGGTGTTGTCCACCACAGACTTCAGTAAGGACACATGGAAGACGGGGTGGATTCTAAAAGTCTTCGGTAATGCTAGCTCCATAGCCACAGGGTTGATAATTCTCTTGATGGGGAAGGGACCAATAAACTTGGGTCCCAATTTCCGTGAAGGCACGGATAGTTTAAGGTTGGTAGTGGATAGCCAGACTTCTTCCCCAAGTTTAAAGGTTGGATCTTCTCCCCTGCCTCGGTCATATTGCTCCTTGTAATCTGTTTGAGCTTTCAGCAACATGTCCTGAATTCTTCGGAAATTTGCCTGTAAGGAGGTCACTCTGTCATGCACGGCTGGGACTGTTATTTCAGGAACATTGTTGGACAGGAAGGTGGGATGGAAACCACAATTTGCCCAGAAGGGCGTTTGATTAGTAGCGGTATGAACCGAATTGTTATACGCAAATTCAGCGTATGGGAGAAGGCTTGCCCAGTCATCTTGGGATCCCGAGCAGAAGCATCGCAGGTATTGCTCTAGAGTCTGGTTCGTCCTCTCCGTTTGGCCGTTACTCTGAGGATGGTAGGCTGATGAGAGGCAGACTTTGATATTTAAGACTCTGCAAAGCTCTCTCCAGAATTTGGATGTGAATTGTACACCCCTATCCGATACGATGTTTCTTGGTAAGCCATGGAGTCTGATGATCTCCTTGAGAAAAACATTGGCAGTTTCTAAGGCCGAGGGGGTGCCTTTCATGGGCAAAAAATGGGCCATTTTGGAGAGACGATCAACTACAACAAAAATGGTGGTAAAGCCCCCTGAGGCTGGCAGGTCCACTATAAAGTCCATGGAGACGTCAGACCATGGTCGTTCAGGGATTGGTAGGGGTCTTAGTAAACCCCAGGACTTGGTATTTCGCCCCTTGTTCCGCTGACACGGGGGGCAGGATGCCACATACTTCTTGCAATCCTGTCTCCACCCAGGCCACCAAAAAGAACGGGAAACCAGCTCCGACGTTTTCCTCACTCCAAAATGCCCTGCGAGTCTGTGGTCGTGGCACATCTGGAGGGTTAGTGCTCGTGTCTCCTGGGGCACAAAAATTTTTCCACGGGTCCAGAAGAGGTTACCATTTCTCTTTAGGGACTGTACCTCTGGTTCTGTGCAAGAGTTGGATGCTGTCTTGATGGATGACATCAAATCCACTTGTGCCACCCCAAGGAAGTTTTGGGACGAGAGAATAGTACCAGGTTCTGACGTCTGGGACTCTGCCGAGAACATCCGTGAGAGTGCGTCTGCCTTTCCATTCTTTGAACCGGGCCTATAGGATATGTGGAAGTTGAAACGGGAGAAAAATAGGGCCCAGCGGGCTTGTCTAGGTCTTAGTCGCTTTGCTGTTCGTAGGTACTCCAGGTTCTTATGGTCTGTAAATATCATTACCGGATGTAATGCACCTTCGAGCAGGTATCTCCATTCTTCAAGGGCAAACTTTATGGCCAGCAACTCTCTGTCACCTACATCGTAGTTTAGCTCGGGTGGGCTGAGTTTCCGAGAAGCGAAAGCAACGGGGTGAAGGATAGCTTTGGGCCCTTGCCTCTGAGAGAGAATTGCTCCCGTGGCAACTTCTGAAGCGTCCACCTCCAAAACATATGGTTGAGCCGGATCAGGATGGCAGAGAATGGGAGCCGAACTGAACAGATTCTTTAATCTCACAAAAGCCTCTTGTGCGGCCTCACTCCACCGGAAAGGGTTGTGCTGACGAGTTAACTGGGTGATAGGTGCTACAATGGTCGAGAATCCGACAATGAATCTCCGATAGAAGTTAGCAAAACCTATGAAGCGTTGAACCCCCTTTTTATCAGCTGGAGCTGGCCAATCTTGGATGGCCTGTATCTTCTGGGGATCCATTGCGACTCCGCCGGCCGATATGATGAACCCCAGGAATTGTACCACTGATCTCTCAAATTCGCATTTCTCCATCTTTAGATAAAGCTTGTGTTGTCTTAGTATAGTAAGGACTTTCTTGACATGCCCCCTGTGTAACTCAATTGTAGGAGAGAAAATGAGTATGTCATCCAGGTAAACGACAAGGAAGTCATCTAGGTATTCTCGGAATATGTCGTTTACTAGGTGCTGGAATGTGGCTGGAGCATTGCATAACCCGAATGGCATCACCAGATACTCGAAGTGTCCAAACCTGGATCTGAACGCTGTCTTCCATTCATCCCCGGCTCTGATTCTAACTAGGTTATAGGCCCCCCGCAGGTCTAGTTTGGAAAAGATCCTAGCAGATCGGAATCGTTGGAATAGCTCCGGGATGAGTGGTAATGGGTACCTATTCTTAATGGTAATATTGTTGAGCTGCCGGTAGTCCACACAAGGTCTAAGGGACCCATCTTTCTTCCCGACGAAGAATATCCCTGCTCCAGCAGGTGAGGATGAAGGACGGATAAACCCCTTTTCCAGATTCTCCTCGATGTACTGTTTGAGCGCCTCCAGTTCAGTCTCAGAGAGAGGGAATATACGACCGAACGGAATCACGGATCCCGGCAACAGGTCGATAGGACAGTCATAAGGCCGATGAGGTGGTAGGCGGTCAGCCAGTTGTTTGTTAAAGACCTCTTGGAACTCCAGATATTCAGAGGGGATCTGTTGAAGGTTATCTGATGAGGCAGTAACCGTGGCGCACACCTTCGGAGTTAGAGGGAGGCAATGCTCCAAGCAGTATGGAGAGGAGAAGGACACCATCTTGGAGCTCCATTGGATCTGTGGATCATGAGCTTGTAACCAAGGCAGGCCAAGGATGACTGGGAAGATGGGAGAATGGATGAGATCGAACCGTAGGAATTCCTGATGCCCGGAATCGGTAATTGCTAAGATAGGCTGGGTCTCCTGGGTAATAGTACCCGAACTGGGAAGAGAGCCATCGGCTAGATGTACTTGTAGGCTTTGGGCCTTTGTTTGCAGGGGAATACGTAGGCTGCGGGCCAAGGCTGCATCCATGAAGCAGCTACAGGCCCCTGAGTCAATGATAGCGGGTAGGTGAGACTCCCCTTCCGGCAGCTGCAAGGAAACAGACAACATCACATAAGATTTTGGAGCATTGTTATCCAGATGATTCATTAATCTAGGCTGAAGGAACTTACTGGGCCTTATTGGACAATTGCGCAGGAAGTGTCCCGCTCCCCCGCAGTACAGACACAGATTGGACTGCCGTCTGCGTTGCCTTTCCTCCGAAGTTAGCGGGGCCCGGACCAGGCCTAGCTGCATGGGCTCAGCTTCAGGAAGTGTTGTAGCAGAAGATGGTGGCGTGGATGGAGTTCTGAATGGCGTCCACGTAGGGCGTGGACCCTGAACTCTTTCTGAGCGACGCTCTCGCAAGCGCCTATCCAGCTTCGTGGCTGCCTGAATAAGCTCTTCCAAGGTCTCCGGGGTCTCCATCCTGGCTAACTCATCTTTTAGGAGTTCAGACAAGCCTTGACGGTACTGGTAGCGGAGAGCCGGCTCGTTCCAATTTGTGTCGGCTGCCCACTTGCGGAATTCCACCGTATAATCTTCGATAGGTCTTCTTCCTTGGGACAAGTGATGGAGAGTGGCTTCAGCGGTAGCCTTCCGTTGTGGGTCATCATATAGTTGGGACATCCCCTCGAAGAAGGTGTCTATAGAATTTAGCATAGGACTTCCCTGTTCCATTAAGCCATGAGCCCAGGCCTGAGGTTCCTCTGACAGCAGTGAAATAGCAAAGCCCACCTTGACGATCTCTGATGCAAATGTCCGGGGTTGAAGGGCGAAGTATAGCGAGCAGGCGTTTTTAAAAGACCTGAATCTTTTACGGTCTCCAGAGAACCGTTCGGGCGTGGGGACCCTGGGTTCAGGAAGTGCCATGACAACAGTAGGGCTGGCGGCGGCCTGGGGTAGTGCCCCTTCACTGCTGGGTGCTGGAGCTGCAGTGGTGGAAGGAAGGACTCCTGCAATCTGTTGGAGGCGGCTGTCCACTTGAGCATACCCCTCCTGTAGCTTCTGGACTGAGTCGGCCAGGGTGGAGACCTGTTGACACAGGATCTCCAAAGGAGAGCGCGCTCTGTCGGCCTCAGACATCTGGCTGGTTAGTACTGTCAGGAGACTATACTTACCGAGGCCGAGATGCCGAGAGCGGCTCGCCCTTACGACCACGCGCACCCGACCCCTGGAGGTGATACAGGGAGTTGGGGGCACGCGGAGGCACGGGCTTCCGGAAGGGATATGGTTCCTGGAGGAAGTCCGTGGAACTGCAGGCACCAGAGAAGCTGCAAACAAGAGGTTAGCTGAATAATGCAGTAACAGGTCAAGGCAAGTCCGTGAAGCAGGCTGAGATCAAGGGTAACTGGCAGACAAGGGGTATCCGTAAAGCAAGCAAAGGTCAGAGGTATCCAGCAAGCAGAGAGAGTGTCCGTTTAAACGTAGCAGAGGTCAGGGCATCCAGCAAGCAAAGAGAGTGTCCGTTAAACGTAGCAGAGGTCAGGGCATCCAGCAAGCAGAGGGGGAGAGTATCCTTTTAAACTTTAGCAGAGGTCAGGGTATCCAGCAAGCAGAGAGAGAGAGTATCCTTTTAAACTTTAGCAGAGGTCAGGGTATCCAGCAAGCAGAGAGAGAGAGAGTATCCTTAAACGTTAGCAGAGGTCCGGGGGGGGTAACAGCAGTCAGGTAGATAGTAACACAGGGGAACAGGTAATTAGCAGGGTACAGGACAGGGCACAGCTGACGACTAACCAGCAACCCGACTGGGCGCTGGAGCCGTCAGAAGTAGCCCACCGGCGGGCGCGTCAGCGTGACGCACCGCCGGGCACCCGCACGGCCACGGCGCGCACACGGGGACCGCCGTGCACCCGCACGCGCCGCACAGCAGGGCCGCGAACGGGTGCACGGCGCAGCGTAAGTCCTCCGCGCATGCGCCGTGGAGCCCGACGAACGGAGGCGACTTGTGCCTCCTGACAGTGGCCCTCCACTTTAAGATCAAAAATATTGCAATTCATATGGAAACATAAGCGACCAGGATCCCTTATGCTGTGATGGCTAAGACAAAAGGGAATGGAGGAATAGGTTTGTCGGATTTTAAAAGGTTCTATAAAGCAGTAAAGATTTAATGGATGATTGACTGGATTCACAATAAAACAAATAAAAGGTGGGTTGGGATTGAGGTGGCACAGAGTAAAGCAGATCTAAAGAAGATAATATGGATTCCACAAATTTTTTGAGAATTAAATAGAAGCACTAATCCACTAAAAATGTGTTTAAGATATGGGACAGGACGTGTAGACAGATTCATTGGATGTATAACTCACCTTTGATTTCTTTGATTAACAAATTATTTTTCACTGAGGAAAGATGACTACTTGTATTTTATGCTCTGGGTGAAAAAGGAAACACTGCAACTCTGGGATGTATTTAAGGGAAATATACTATGAACACTTCAGGAATTAAGGCAAAAATGGGGTACAATGCCTCTGGATAAATGGAGGTACGCACAAATTCAACACTTTGTAACTGCACTTTCTTGCAATTCCTCTGTTGGCATGTCCCATAGTATATATAGGGTGTACTGTAATCTGGTAAGAGAGGCCAAACCTATAATACCCCATATTTAGAGAAGTTGGAGCAGGACTTGGGCAATGAATTAACCGCATCCCAGAGGATAAATATTAAAGCTGGCTTGTTTCTTTACAGTTGACTTGGAAATGGCAGAAATGTCTTTCAATCTACTGGTGGGATGGTATGTCACTTCAGTGAGAGCAAGGATATTCGGGGAGAAAATGTCACCTGTGTGCTGGAAGGGGTTTGATGCACCTGGAGCCTTCGCGCACATGCAGTGGACCTGCCCTAGAAAAAAGTTTTTGGGGGAAAGAATAGCTTTAGTTTTCCAGGATATAATGAGACAGGTGTTACTCATGAAGCCCTGGAGAATTTTGTTTCATGGCACTGAAGTACCGGTGGCCCAGTAAAATCGGTCATTCCTGACCCGTTTATCAAACACGGCCAAAGGGTTAATCCCTAAGCATTGGTGTCCACATAAAACCCCTCCTGTGAAGTAATGGCTTCTAAATGTAAATTACATGTGCAGTGTAGAAGAAATGATGTATAGGTGGGAAGAAATTAGAAGCTATATGGGAGAAATGGTTAACCTTTAACGCATAAGTTCACCTTGTGTAACATGTTACATGTTACACCCATAACATGTTACAGATGCAGCAGCCCCCCCCCCTCAAATCCCCCTTTGTAACAGCTTCATTCATTCACAGAGTTCTTTATGGCTGTCAGCTTGTAGTTCTCAACTAACTACTAGGGTGCTATTGAGTGCTCTAGGTAGTTTGTTGATGCTTCCTGTGAGTGTGTTACTGCCTGCTTGTATGAGGTTTGAGCAGACAGCTTACACTGAAAGTCTGCAAGAGCCCTGTATTACATCCCTGATCTGCTGATCAGGGGTGCAATGCTTTACAGGCTCCTAGTAAAAAAAATAATTCCAGCAAAAAAGATGCGCATTTATTATTATTTTTTTTAAAGGAGTCAAAAAAATTTAGCAAGTTACTGAGTACAGAAGAACATGGATAAGAAGGAAATATAATACATGGAACAAGTATAAATGATTAGTGAATATTTTTCCTAGCTGACATACTATGAGGGGTTTTTATTAGGAAGCTAGTAATTAAAACACGGAATAATTGTATAGCTGGGGTCCCAGGGGAATGGGTGTTTTTTTTGTTTGGGGGGGGCTGGGGCGTTGTTAGTTACGGTCCATTTGAAGTGAAGCTAATTGTTATATATGTAATTGTAATATTTTTTTAGATGTTTTTGCCATTTTTTTTAGATGTTGACATGGAATAATAATAATAGTAATAATAATAACGAGAATTAAAATAAAAAACAAAGTTATTCCAAGTTATGTACTCTTATGCACTGCCATTATAAAGAAGAAAAATGGCTTCCAATTAAGGTACTGAACATGAGATTTTTTTTAATTGAGTGCAGGAGAACAGGTGAGTATTGCAAGCAGCTGAGAGTGAGCGATCTCTGATGGTAAAGGGAAAAGCAAGGCTGGAGACTAGAAGAACAGCGATGATGAACCAGCAGGTCAGTGGTTTGGGAAAAAGTCCCTGAAAGCCAGAAACATGGGAAGGACCATTTGGGTTACAGTGGCCAACACTGTCCCCAGCACATGACCTCAGTGCAAAGTTATCTCAGACTGCACCATTACTGTAGAGACAAAAGGGGTAGTAAAGTTAACAAACAGCAGCATCCACTTGCAAAATGAAAAGTAGTTAATTGTCTATTCAGAAACGCAGAGAAGGATACAGCTAAAAAGCTGTCACAATCTAAAGACTGGTCAATAAACTGCCTGTCGGGTACACAAACAATGCAAGGCAACATGCACAAAATTCAGTTAGAAGGAAGGTACGTAGCAATTATGGTAAATTGCGATTATGTAAACCACAAATATATCTCAACAAAGTTAGAGTAAAGAGACTAAAGTTAGGTACACACCTACCAAAAGTCGGCTGATTCAGCAGGAAATTTTGGTACATGTGTATTATTATTATTATTGTTGTTATTATTATTACTATTCAGGACTTATATAGCGCCAAAAGTTTATGCAGCACTTTACAACTTGAGGGCAGACAGTACAGTTACATTACAATTCAATACAAGATGAATAAGAGAGTCCTGCTCATTATAGCTTACAATTTAAAAGGGAGGGTCTAATGATACAAAAGATAATAATTTTGGGGGATGAGCTGATGGAGAAAATAAAAGTACAGTTGTTAGGTAAGGGCAGGATAGACTTTTCTGAAGAGAAAGGTTTTCAGAGATCACCTAAATGAAGACAAAGTAGGACATAATCAGACAGATTTGGGTAGGGAGTTCCATAGGATGGGAGAGGTTTGGGAGAAGGTGACACATGTCCCGAATGGGTAGGAGGTCTTGGGAGGAATAAAGAGAATGATTTGTTTGGTATTTTGAGACTCACTTAGCAATGTAGCTAGGGGCCGAGTTGTGGATGGATTTGTAAGTTGCTGTTAGTATTTTCATTGTAATTTGTTGGGTGAGCTGAAGCCAGTGGAGGGATAGGCAGAGAAGGGTAGCAAACTCTGAACTGATGGTAAGGTGGATGAGTCTGGCAACAGCATTCATGATGGACTGTAGGGAGGATATGTAAAGGCAAACCAATGAGGAGGAAGTTGCAGTAGTCGAGCCAAGAGATGACAAGGGAGTGAATTAAAAGCTTTGCGATGTCATTGGTTAGTAAGGGCATATTTTGGAGATGTTTCATAGGTTGGGGTGGCTTTGGACAGTGATGGGATGTGGGGCCAAAAGGAAAGTTCAGAGTCCTGGATTACACCTAGTACCCTGGCATGCAGGAATGGGATGATAGTTGTGCCATTCTTGACAGAGAAGTCAGAGAAAGCAGCACATGGGGGAGGAAAAGCTGAGCTTAGTTTTTTATAGATTGAGTTTGAGGAGAGGAGGGGAGGAAGAGGAGAGGAGGAAGCAGAATTGTAAGTTACACTGAAGGTGCAGTGGGATAGGTAGGATGAGACCCAGGGAAGAGTACAGTCACAGAGACCAAAGGTAAAAAGAATAAAAAACACCAAAAGTCCAGAAAATCAATGAAGGCAATAAGCTGGTGGCAAGATGGATATAAAAGCCAAAACAGTTCCACAAGAATCCATCAATAGAGTATATGTATGGAAAGGAAATGTTGAGATCCTAATAGTAGGGGTTAAATCAGCAGGGTGTAGCATAGGTTTAGCCATGCTGCTCCATCAACCAGCGCAAATACTGACAGCTGAAAAGACAAGAGTAAAAGAGAGAGGGCAAAGGCCCTAGTGTGACACCGTTTATTAAAAAAGATATAGACAAATAACTGTAGTACACTCACATTGTGTGGAAAAAAATAAGCGCATCCATAGAGGCTGTGGTTGCTCTCCTGAGTCCAGAAATCCAAGCTAGATGTGAAGTGAACTGACAGTCTCTGTTAGAAAAGTCCACTGACAAACTGCGAGGGTCCTGGAAAGCAGAGAGTCTCCACACAAGGACACGTGCACGTGTTCCTCAGAAGGCAGCTGATAAATTATGCTTTATATGACTACATGTTACAGAGGGCATGGCCTCCTTCTTCAGGTCTACCATGTGGTCTCATAGGAGCACTTAAATAGTGTTCGTCATAAGGTTGTTACCCATTATGTACCATTCAAGAGACAGATCCCACTGGGAGCTAGAGCATAGATTCCCCAGGGCGTGGAGTCTAAGAGCCAGCAGGTGTTCACCAGAGCCTCTAGTGGTGAGGATGGACTGAGCTGCAGTCGCGGCCCCAGGGTCTCACAGCTCATGCTCATGGTAGACTACAGGGGAAGAGGAAGGAGGCAGCAGGCTGGAACAACAAGGAAAGTAAGGGATAAGCCAAATGTCGGGCGACTAGCAGACAAGGATAAACATAACACTCCAAAAGTCAGGGTCACAAGCAGACAGGGATAGTCGAGAACAGGCCAAGGTCGGTAACTGGAATCAGACATAGGAAACACAGCAAGTACACATGAAAGCTAACACACAATGGTTGATCAGCAAGGTTGGCTTACAATGCCCAGGTTAATACAGTGTTCCTAATTAAAGACCGAGGTGGAGCTATGCTGAGGAAAGATTATTTAAACAGACAGGTAAGGGTGGCTGGCCTCTAAAGGTGAACACAGAAGGAAAGGTGAGCTGACAGACACACATTACTGCATAACCATGACAGTACCCCCACTCTTACGATGCTTCCCCCTCCCCCATCTGGGCCCAGGCTTAAAGGGAAACTCCAGATGGAACCTCCTCAACAGATGAGGAGCAAAGACCTCAGATGCAGTGATCCAAGACCTCTGCTCAGGACCAAAACCTTTCCAATGTATGAGGTACTGAAGAATAAAGGAGGGTTTCTGCGCTCACGGACTACGGTCTGCAGCCTCCCCTTAAACGCACCCCCAAAGGGGTGAGATAGGTTAGTAAAGAAAAGGTGGGTAGGGGTAAGTGGTGCTACCTATGGGTACCTGTTAAGAATTAATAATCCGTGCTAATGTGTACAGACCCTTTGGGATATTCCCCTTCCACCTCGGGTGGTGGCAGCTGGAGATGGGTATATACCCATTGCAGTCTGTGTCCTTAAAAAAGGTACGGGTGCAAAGAGATGTCCCTGACTTGAAAATTTCTAAGTCTAGGTATTCTATCTTCTGGGGGTTCCATTTTCCTGTAAACATAATTCCATATTTGTTATCGCTCAGTTGTCCAAATCCACAGTTGACCATAAACAATATAAAATAAAGAAATGAATTACATGTCAGAGTACACATGTCACGTACATTATAGAATGCCCTTGCCACCTCCAGTACGTGGGGAGAACTACCTGGCCCCTAGCTGTTAGAATAAGGGAACACATCAATAACATTAGGAAAGGGTTCCCCAAGCATCATTTATCTAGACACTTTGATGAGGTACATCAGAGAGACCCCACAGGGCTTGTGTTCTATGGGATAGACCATGTCGAAGATCACTGGAGAGGGAACAACAAACTCACACTCATTTCTCAAAACGAGTGGATCTACCGTTTAAAATCCCTTGCCCCTAAGGGGTTAAATTTGAATATAGATTTAAACTGTTTTATAGCCAACCCCTAGGCCATGGGCCTATGCACCAACTTAGTGATCATCTGTGGTAGCCCAGGCTATGGGCACTAACCTAGTGACCATCTGTGGCAGTCCATATTAGGAGACCGTATGGATGCATGGTTTCGGGCCTGGGCTGAGCAGATACCGCCTGATTGGGGGAATGGAGGATCTGGTTCAGTGTCCGACCCAATCCCTCTCTTCTGTTGAATGTGGTAGAGCCCTTAGTGGCACAAAACAATGGAGTCCTCACTGTAGTTTATCCCCCTTTTTATATGTAGGCCTCTGCCTAAATGTAAGAATAGGGGATTTAGCATATCATCTCTCACATGTTAGTAATTTTCTGTGGTCTATTTGTATGTTCCCTTCATATGTGGGTGTATATATGATCCCCCATACAATGTCACTTCTTAGGAGGGCTAGGTCGCTTTTATGACCCCCAGTGTGTATGTGTGTCTACATATACATATGATAATGATGCCCTAATTTAATCGGTAATTGGTTTTTCCATGTACGGTGATACCAGTTCCCTAGCCCAGTAAATGCAGGCTTAGTCTATGACTGGGGTCCTGCATGATGGTGAGCCTGGTTTTTAAGGTGATATCTAAAAACTGATGCTTTGTAATTATATGCATTATTGTTGCACACCATGGCTTGTAACTGACATATTATACATTCATATGCTTATGGAATAGCAATATCTAACGTCACCAATAGGGGCTCTGCCCTACTTTTCCCCCTTATCCCCCCCCCCTCCGGTTTGCAATTCAAATTAATGGATTGGAGATACGGTATCACCCAATAATTAGCCTAGATTGTTTAATAGAGCGATACTGGATGTACTAATATTTATATTTTTGTATCAGATGGATTTAATAATGTATATGTCTGCCTTTATTGATGGCAAGCGGGGATATAATGTTCCGTCTATACACGTAATATCCTGGGATTCCCCCGCAGTTTGCAATGTTTCAATCCGATAGGGACACCCTGTATATTTATACAATGGGAGGCCGCCCATGGGAGGAGCATTCGGAGAACGTAGTATGCCCGCTTGCCTTCAAATAGCACAGCGCGAAGTACGTTAGCTTCGTCTTTGACAATATCGATGACGAAACGCGTAAGGCGGAGCTATGCACTTTCGTCACAAGCGGAAGTCGGAGAGAGCGTGGAACGCAGCTGAGGCGCACGCCGCTCAGCTGATGGTGTTGTATCCACTAGCTCCCTCCGTGCATTATCTCCTATACGTAGTGTGATTATCTGGACCCTTTATTATAGGGAGTCCGGATTGTTTTAATTTAATTTGCTGTTTATCGGCTGTTTTTTAATAAAGCAACTTTTATAAATGTATCACGCTATGGGAGCCCTGCTTCTTTCCCATGAGGATGGCTTAAACTACTGACGGACACATCATATCTGGAGCAGAGGCACCTGGGGACAGCTTTACTGGAACCTAAGACGCCATTCCACTGCCTGGTACTACATGCCTATTGCCCCTGTGGGGGTTTGGGGAGCTGGTGAGTGGGAACCCTTGAGGGGGAGCACCGCAAGTCACTGGATACCAGCTATTTTTCTCACGAAAGTCACTATTCACAAGAACTCTGTTTATGCTGGAACTTTATTTTTACAGATTTTTACAGCTTTCTACTTTTTATTTTTGGTTTCACACCATATGATGATCTGATTCTAAGATTTATATCCCATAAAATTATTTTTTAGTGGTTCTTACCGCTCTGTACACATTAGCACGGATTATTAATTCTAAACAGGTAACCCAGCATAGGTAGCGCCACTTACCCCTACCCACCTTTTAGGTACTGAAGAATGCCTTTACAGAGACAGGAATCCAAAACTTGACTAACCTCGTACTTTAGATTATTCTCAGAGACCGGAACCGAGGTAGGGAGAGGACGATAGGACTTATTGAGGACTAAAGGCTATTCCCAGTTTGCATGGCCATTTACCTTTGCCTGTCCCTGGACCCCCTTGGATGCACACCCAGGCTGAATCGTCCACCAGTTCCACAGTCGCTACTCCCTCACTGACCTCTGCCCAGCCTGATGGTCCTGTGCTGGATGTCCAGCTCATCTTTAAGGGTCTGGGGGACCGTGCTCAGACTCCTGATGGTCTTTTCATGCCCTTACCCATTCCTAAAAGGTCATCAGGAGTCTGAGCAGGGTCCCCCAGACCCTTAAAGATGAACTGGACATCCAGCACAGGACCATCAGGCTGGGCAGAGGTCAGTGGATCCCTGAGGTCAGGTTGGTTAGAAGGTGACATGTCACAAGAGTCAAGCTGGATAGCTGAAACACAAACAGAATGCAAAGACCCCTGAAAAAAGATTGAAAACCCCACCTGGCCGAATCAGGCAGTCTATCCAAAGGATGGATTGAGGCTCTTAAACAGGTTTAAATGGACATAGTAGCAGTAGGGTGAGGCCAGGTTACAGAAGGTCCTGAACAATAAGCAGGAAGCTCACTGGGCATAGGCTGGACTGGTGCAGAGGCCGACTGAATAGCATCGCCAGGTGCAGCGACCACCAGAATCGCATCGCAGGGAGTAGCGACTGTAGAACTGGTGGACGATTCAGCCTGGGTGTGCATCAAAGGGGGTCCAGGGTTAGGCAAATGTAAATGGCCATGCAAACTGGAGTGAATGATCAGCTCAGGTTCACAGGTGGGCTCCTCATCCAGAGTGCCACACGACCCAGAGAGTGCCTCAGCCCGACTATTTCAGGAGACATTCCAGAAATCGCTATATGCAGCGGGAAGAGCAGAAGATACTGGGATGGTGGCAACAGGAAGTTTCTCTTTTGGGGTAACCTTGAGTAGGCAGGAGGAGGAACAGGAGGAACCCCAAGTCAAGATCTGTCCAGCAGTCCAGTCAACGTGTGGAGAATGGAGCCGTAACCAAGGAAGACCTAATATGATAGGAGATGAAGCCTTAGGTAAGACAAGGAAGGATATCCACTCCTGGTGGAGTGTCCCTACCGACATCATAACAGGGAGGGTCTGGAAGCGAATAAGCCTCCCTGGAATAACAGTGCCATCAATTGCCAAGACCACCAATGGCATTGTGAGGGGCAAAAGGGTAAGTCTCATGGACGATGCAGTTTCCCCAGTCCATGAAATTGCCAGCGGCTCCGGAATCCAGATATTCCCGAGATCGAACGAGGGGAAGAGCCGACATGAAGGAACACAGAAAGGAGAAGACGAGAAGGTGAAGGTGATATTTCAGGGTCCAATACTCCACCTTCCAGATGTATTAGCCCCGAGCGTTTTTTCGGATGAAGAGAACAAGTATCAAGAAAATGACCTTTGACGCCACAGTAGAGGCAAAGGCCCAGAGTTCTGCCCTAGCGCGTTCTTCAGGAGATAACTTGGTCCGGCCCAGCTGCATAGGTTACTCAGCAGGCAGGAGGTGCTCCTGGGAATGAAAAGAAGGGACATGGAGCTCAGGCTGTCTAAAGAATGGGGAGTGCTGGCGTTTTTTTTTCCAGGCCCCTCTCCTGAAAGCGAATATCGATCTGGTTACACAAGGTGATGACACCGTCCAGATCAGCAGGGAGAGATCTTCCTGCTAATTCATCCTTCACTCTATCAGAGAGGCCATGTAAAAAGGTTGCAATTAGGGCCTCAGTATTCCAGCTCAGCTCAGCAGTCAAAGTACGAAAATTAAGAGCGTACTGTCCCACAGAAGTAGACTCTTGACGGAGACGTAAAAGGAGGCTGGCTGCTGAGGAGACACGACCCAGTTCCTCAAAGATATTCCGAAAAAGTTTCAAGAAATCAGACAGGCTAGAAACCACTGGATCATTCAGTTCCCACAGAGGGGCAGCCCAGGCTAACGCCTCACCGAACAGGAGGGATATAATATAGGCTACCTTTGCCCGATCGGACAGGAAGTTTTGGGCCTGAAGCTCAAAATGAATTATACACTGGCTAAGGAACCCCCTGCAGGCCTTGGAGTCCCCAGAGAAACGGGCCGGAGCTGGCAGTTGTAATGAATGTGTGGCTGCGACAGGTGCGATAGGCACAGCAGCAGATAGCGGTTGAGGTTGTTGAACCGGGGGTCCTAATGAGGACTGAACCTGTTCAAAACGAGAGGCCAAATCCTGAAGGAATCACATCACCTGGGTCTGATGCGATTCCTGGGTTTCAAGTCTGCGGACTATGCCCTGTAATGAATCATCTGCAGGAAGCTGCATGTCAGCCAGGGCCATGGCTGATCAAACTGTCAGGTCACCTGAGCCAAGGTGACAGATGCACTCTGTGGAAGTCAGGAGTGCACCGCTAACGTAGTGGACCCTAGGACTGACTGCTGTGGATTGAACCCTGGGAGGTTCAGAAAGCAGGTCTACTGGATCACTAACACAGATCCTACTGGGAGCTAGAGCATAGATTCCCCAGGGTGCAGAGTCTAATGCCCCGTACACACGGTCGGATTTTGCAACGGAAAATGTGTGATAGGACCTTGTTGTCGGAAATTCCGACCGTGTGTAGGCTCCATCACACATTTTCCATCGGATTTTCCAACAACTTTGTATGACCGTGTGTATGCAAGACAAGTTTGAGCCAACATCCGTCGGAAAAAATCCTAGGATTTTGTTGTCGGAATGTTCGCTCAATGTCCGACCGTGTGTATGGGGCATTAGAGCCAGCAGGTGTTCACCAGAGCCTCTAGTGGTGAGGATGAACTGTGCTGCAGTCTGGCTCCAGGTCGCAACCCCCAGGGTCTCACAGCTCATGCTCACGGTAGACTACAGGAGAAGAGGGAGGAGGCAGCAGGCTGGAACAACAAGGAAAGTAAGGGATAAGCCAAATATCAGGGTGACTAGCAAACAAGGATAAACATAACACGCCAAAGGTCAGGGTCACAAGCAGACAGGGATAGTCGAGAACAGGCCAAGGTCAGTAACTGGAATCAGACGTAGGAAACACAGCAAGTACACACAAAAGCTAACGCACAATGGTTGATCAGCAAGGTTGGCTTGTAATGCCCAGGTTAATATAGTGCTCCTAATTAGAGACCGGGGTGGAGCTATGCTGAGGGAAGATTATTTAAACAGTCAGGTAAGGGTGGCTGGCCTCTAAAAGTGAACACAGAAGGAAAGATGAGCTGACAGACACACATTACTGCATAACCATGACAATGCACAGCAGCTGCTACTTTAAATGAAATAAATATAAATAAACATTTACAGTGTAAACTAAAGTAAATAGTAGTGCTAAACAGTATAAATAAATAAACCCAGTAATAGGTAATAGTGATCAACATTAATACATAAATAAACAACTAATAATAAAGTTTGTGCAAAAATAGTTCATAAATGAGACTGGATTGCCTCAAACAAGGAAAGCTGAATATATCCTGAAGTGAGATCTTCAAAACTTTCACCACACCACATGCACTCAGTGTTTCCACTCCCCTTTGGTTAAAATCTCACCAAATGACAAATCTGCCTTGTACTCTCATGCTCAGCAAAACAGCATCAACCCTTACAGGATTAGATATCCACCGATATCCAGATATGACATGCGATATCATGGACTCTCCATATATAATGAAAGAACGTGCTCCAATAGTGCAGCATCATTGTAAAAAGTTTATTCTATTAAAACAGCTTCAAACATTGCATTCACTTAAGCTCAAATCAATGAAGCCTAGAGGCATCCACTTGTAGCAGCAAGTACTGGTGTAATGTGGTCTCAGCGGACACAGCATAGGTGAACTGAATCTCATCAGAGAAAGATTGTGATCATCTAAGCGTCACTTCTGGTATAGCGTCAAGTGTGAAAAACTGGTTGCTGTACAGCCACGTCCCGACGTTTCGTCATAATGACTTACTGATGGGATTATATTTTGTATAAAGAATCTAATAGATCTAAATATATATGTGTCTCTCTCATAGAAACAACCTTTCAGGAAAAATGTATCAAATGTACCTGGTAAATCAAATATAATTAGTATGAAAAATTAAAAAAAAATATATATTGTATAAAAAATACAAAATATATAGCCGAGGCACCTAATTTTACCACAAAAAACTGGGAAAACATATTGACTCGAGTATAAGCCTAGGGTGGGAAAATGCAGCAGCTACTGGGTAAACAATGCCCATCTGCAGCCTGACTGTGCCCATTCACAGTCTAATTGTGCCCATTTGCAGTCTAATTGTGCCCATTTGCAGCCTAATTGTGCCCATTTGTAATCTCACTGTGCCCATTTGTAGTCTCACTGTGCTCATTTGCAGCCGTACCTTTCATTACTAAAGTCTCACTGTGCCCATCTGCAGCCGTACCTTTCATTACTAAAGTCTCACTGTGCCCATCTGCAGCCATACCTTTCATTACTAAAACAGCGTGTCTCCCGCTGTGTTATGCTTTCTGTTCGGCTGTCCATTGAAACAAAGCCCCGCCTCCTCGTCTGTGATAGACGGAATGCTGATAGTTTCCCAGCGTTGTATCAGTGTTCCTCTACCACGGATGGACGAGGAGGAGGTTGGGCTTTGTTACAATGGACAGCCAAACAGAATGCATAACACAGTGGGAGACACACGCTGTTTTAGTAATAGCTGAGTAATAGTAATATCTATCGCTGTAAGGCTCACTCGAGTATAAGTCGATCAATTAGTATAATGTAATTAGTATAGAGAAATGTAATAATATATAAATGTATATACATAGATGTGTATATATAAGAGATGTATTGTATTAAAATAATAATAATAATAATATGAATTAATTGAATAATAAAATGGAAATTTGCTCCCATAGATATAGGGAGGCTTACAAACTGTTCACCTTATGGTATCGTAGATTGGGTTTTTTCATCATTCATTATTTATGTATTTTTCAGTATTACATCTTTTGGTAAGATAGATTGTTTCTGATAAAGATATATATATATATATATAAAAAATGTATCCCCTATAGAGACAAACACACTAATATGGGTATGTATATGGCCGCCTTATGTTGGTGCCATACACACGCAATTATATAGTAATACATTTTGTAACCCCCCCCCCCCCTTTGTTCAGACATTTTTTACATATTTCCTATATTTTACATATTTCTTATATTTACCATATTTAATACATATTTCTTTTTAAAATTTCCATTTTATTATTCAATTAATGCATTTTTTATACATGTACATCTCATATATACATATCTATGTAATTACATCTATGTATTATTAAATTTATCTATACTAATTACATTATACTAATTCATTATATATATCTTTTTTATACAATATATTTATTTTTTTCATTTTTCATACTAATTATATTCGATTTACCAATTACATTTGATACATTTTTCCTGAGAGGATGTTTCTATGAGACACATGTATATAATTTTAGATCTATTAGATTCTTCATACAAAATATAATATACATATATTCTTTATTAAGATATAACACAATTTTCTTAAACATATAAAGTAAAGGGGTTAATGATTTCTATCAGACAAAAAGATTGGTTTGCTAATCAGTAGTCATGTGCTCTCAGGGATTGTGTATTGAATGGTACATATAGGGTAACAACCTTATGACGAACACTATTTACTTGCTCCTATGAGATCACATGGTAGACCTGAAGAAGGAAGCCATGCACTCTGAAACGCGTAGTCATAGCAACCATCAAGTGTCATTTATCGGTTGGCTTCTGAGGATCATGGGCACATGCTTGTGTGGAATCTCTCTGCTTTCTAGGATCCTTGCTGAGAGCGGGCGGCTCTCGTGCAGTTTGTCGGCGGCTGCTCGTGGACTATTCAGACAGAGCCTTTCAGTTTTCTTCACATCCAGCTTGGATTTCTAAATACCGGAGAGCAACCACAGCCTCTATGGATGCACTTGTTTTTATCAACACAATGTGAGTTTTCTACATTCATTTGTCTATATCTAGAAGTGATAACAACTGTAATGATCCCACGCAGGGGATATAAGCAGCAAGCATAACATGGTACGGCTTAAGAAAACACAATGGAAACATGTTTAGTAGTAAGAACTGTCGAACATCAACAACACTCCGGCCAAGGCCGGGGCCAACATAGGGTGACCAAGCTTAATTGCTCAGGGGCTGAGGTGTGGAGTAGTCCACAGAAATTTTGGGAAAGCAAAACTGGGATCGGGGTCATACGAGCAAACAAAAAACAAAAATTAGGAAAAAGGGGGGGGCAGATGTTAAAGGAGGGACACAAGAGAGGTGAAAGAAAGACAGAGAAGGAAAAGGAGGTGCAAAATGGGTAGAATAGGTAGGAAAGAGGTTTCCCCAGGTCAAGGGGGTAGAGGAGGTCAGTTAGTGAGGCCTAGGCTGGTCAGATGCAAAGTGGGAGGAGCGTAGGACTACCACGGGCCCCATACCTTGAGTAATTTGGCATAGGAGTCATGGAGAATACTAGACATCTTATCATTAATCATGAGAGTCATTAAGATGCTCTTCACCTCAGCAAACGGGACAGCGGTCCTCTTCCAGGCCCTTGCTACTGCACGCTTCACAGCGATAAACAAATAGGTGGCCAATTTCTGCTGATAGGAAAAGAGGCCCGGGATTGGGCAGTGGAGTAAGGCCAACTTGACATCCTTGCTGGGGGATGTATGGAAGAGAGTAGGCAGAAGACCAAATACCCTTGACCAGAATCCCACTAGACGGGGGAAAGACCACCAGATATGAAGTTCAACTCCACTCTGACCACAGCCCCTGAAGCATCTATCGCTGTAGGATGGATTTGATTTGGCAATACGGGATGGAACCCAGTACCAACGGAGGAGTACCTTATAGGCTGCCTCTAGGGTAGCCGTGTTAAAGGAGCATTTCGCAATATTAGACCAGGCTTTGCTCCAATCCACCGAATCAATGGGGGATAGGTCCCGCTCCCATTTGGGGACATACGATAAGGAGGTTGGAGTCCCGCTTGAGTTAAGGAAGGAGTAAATCAAAGATATGGTACCAGGAGATCCTGGAGAGTGTTGGCACGTTTGCTCAAAGGCCGTTTTCTGGTAGGAAAAAGCATTATTGTGTCTGAGAGAGGAGACCAAGTGTCGTAACTAAAGATAGCGGAAAAATTCCACTGGGGTAGCTTCATGAGTCTTTTGGATTGAAGCCCACGAGGGGAAGGTGCGGGTTCCAAGAAAATGTTGGACCGGGAGAATTCATGGGCTGGCCACCAGGAAAAAACATGAGGTTGTTCTAAGCCGGGGGAAACATAGGGTTATTTAGGAGGGGGAGGAGCAGAAGAGACGGGGACATGAGCCCACCGGTGTACCGGACCGAGTCCCAGAGCTTTAAGCTATGGGCCATCAAAGGGATGAGTGAGGGGGGATGTATTTTAGGAGGAAGCCATAAGAGGGCAGAGATAGGGACCGGTGCACAGCTGGGAATTTCAAGGAGAACCCAGAGTGGAATATCGGAGGTAGCCTGGAGCATTGTAAGCTGGGAGATTTGTGCAGCCTGGTAGTATTTGGCGATATTTGGGACTCCAAGTCCACCTCTCAGCCTGTGGGCATACAGGGTAAAGCTGGAGACCCTGGGACGTTTGTTGGCCCAAATAAAGGAGAGAAGTCTTTTCTGGAGGAGACGCAAGAAAAATGCAGGGATCCGGATTGGTAAAGTCCAAAAGAAGTATAGGATCGTCATCTTGACGGCATGGATATGGCCAATCCAAGACAAGATGGGAAACTGCCAAGATGTCATGAGTGCAATGTTGGTACGTACCAAGGGATAGTAGTTAGCAGAAAAAAGAGAGTAAGAGGCGATCAGCTTAATACCCAAATATTCTAAAGTGGAGCCGGTCTAGCGGTACGGGAAGGTGGATTGGAGGTGCATGACCAGGGAGCCTGGAAGGGAGATGTTCAGCACAGTGGTTTTGTGGGGATTAATCTGGAGCCCTGAGATGGTGGCAAAGCGAGTCAGGAGGGAATGTAGATTGGGTAAGGAGACAATTGGGTTAGTAAGGGTCAAAAGAGCATCGTCCGCAAACATATTTGCCTTGTAACATTTGCATGTGTATAGGATTCCATTAATATTTGGGTCAGCTCTAAGGGCCATGGCCAGGCGTTCAAGGGCAAGGATAAAGAGAACAGGAGACAGGGGACAATCCTGTCGCGTTCCTCTGGAGATGGGGAATGGGGGCGATAAGCAACCCGCATAGCAGACGGCAGCCGAAGGGGAAGAGTAGAGTGCGGTCTGCCAGGTGAGAACCGAGTCTCCAAAGCCCCACCATTGAAGCACCTAGCATAAGTAGCCCCACTAGAGGGAGTGGAAATCTTTGTATATGTCAAGCGAGAGAAGAAATCCTGGGATTTTGCGGTGGTGTAACAGGGAAATCAAGTGAACCACCTTCTGAAAATTGTTCCCTGCTTGGCGACCAGGCACAAAGCCTACTTGGTCAATGTTGATCAGGGAATGTAGGTATTTATGAATGCGTGAACACAGGATCTTGCATATCCTCATTCAGCAGAAAAATAGGGCGGAAGGTTTGGGGGGTCATGGGCTTCCACAGTGGTTTTCGGAATCATGGATATGTGCGCTCGTAAGGAGTCAGGGAAAGACAGTGCTCCCTGTTTCATGCTATTAAAGTATGCTGTCAAATGGGGGAGCAGGAGGGAGAAAAATTTCCAGTAATTTAGGCTGGAGAAGCCGTCTGGACCCGGGGCCTTTGAAAGTCGAATGCCTTTGATGGCCTGAGCTAGCTCCAGGTCAGAAATGTCTGCATTGAGGGCCGTGTGAGCCACAGATGAGAGAGGGGATAGAGGTTACGGAAGAAGGCATCTGCTAATTCAAGCGGGAAGGGGGAGGGGTTTACTATATAAAGTGGTCAGAAAATCAGAGAAGGCTGCTGTGACTTTGGTAGGGTTGAGCTAAGGCGAACCGGTTTGTGGGTATGGCCCGTGGCATTAAGTTTTCTGGCCAGAATCGCACCTGGTTTGTTTGCATAGGTGTAAAATTTGTGCTTGGCCCATCGTATGGGGTGTTGTGAACCTTCTTATTGGCAGGGGTAGGGTTGGATTTCCATGACGCATTAGTGGATGCCAGGTGGGTCATGAGTTCTTGGACCTTTTTTTCCTTTCCCACTTGTGAGAGGAAGCAAGCTGAATGCAGTGGACCCGAATGGTGGCCTTGTGGGCTTCCCACAGAGAGATAGCTGGCATGACAGAGCCTACATTGTCTGAAAAAAGTTCTGGAGCTGGGAGTGAAGTTCAAGAAGGGCGTCATGAGATGTTAGGAGAGAGTCAGCGAGCCGCCATTGATAAATCGAGCGAGTTAGGCCAGTGAGTGTGAGCAAGAAGACTATGGGTTCATGATCTGACCATGGAGAGGCAGGGATCATTATCTTGTGTATGTTGGAGAAGCTGTCATGTGGATTGGAATAAAAGGTGAAGTCACGGTCACGAGGATGATGTTCCCTCCTTGCGTCCACCAAGCCGTGTGATTGCAACGCGTTCACAGAGACTGGGAGGTTACAAACCCCTGTTTCTGGACAACGTGTTGCTGAGGCTTCGGTCAGTCAAAGAAGGAGCGGTGGAGAAGGTGGCCTTCTGACCGCTGCGTTCAGACAATTTTTTTGGTCCGCAGCCCCAAGGTATGATCGGTTCCAGCAACCATCGCCAGCGTCTGTTTTACATGGTGCAGGAATACCTAGGGGCAAGATCTGACTTTGACACCTTTCCCACCGAAAACCCTCTGGGTTACTGGGTCTTGAGTATGGATCACTGGCCAGAGCTTGCACAGTATGCAATTGAGCTACTGGCCTGTCCTGCATCCAGCGTTCTTTCGGAATGCACATTCAGTGCTGCTGGAGGCGTGGTAACCGATCACAGGGTGCGTCTGTCCACCGACTCGGTCGATCGACTGACCTTCATTAAAATTAATCAGTCTTGGATCACCACCAGCTACCAAGCACCTGATGCTGATGTTACCGAATAATTTTTTTTGAAATGTCATATCCCTTCAAAGACTGCCTATGCTGATGCTGAGTGACTATCCTGTTATGCTGAGTAATTATCCTCTTCCTCCTCAATGATCATGCTGATAACTTGTAAGAACATTTTTGGTTCTAGGCACCGCCACCAGTGCCTAAGGTCCAATTTTTAAGCCCCTGTTTAACAGGAGTGTGTAATTACAATTTTTGATGCAATACTATGCAGCAGGGCTAGTTCCTGCGTTCCAACTAGAGTATCTGTGAGGGGTTGCAGTGTTGTGGCACCAGCACCAGTGCCTAAGGCCCAATTTTTCAGCCCCTATTTAACAGGGTGCGTGTAATTACAATTTTTGATGCAATTCTTTTGCAGCAGGCCTAGTTCCTGCATTCCAACTCGAGTATCTGTGAGGGGTTGCAGTGTTGTGGCACCAGCACCAGTGCTAAGGCCCAATTTTTCAGCCCCTGTTCAACAGGGACATGTATTTAGAATTCTTGATCTAATATTTCACAGCAGGGCCCGTTTCTGCACCCACCAAGATTAACTGTGAGGGCTTACAGTGTTGTGGCACCAACACCACCACCACCACCAAAGGCCCAATTTTTTAGCTCCTGTTCAACAGGGGCATGTGATTACAATTCTTGATCGAATATTTCACAGCAGGGCCCGTTTCTGTGCCCACCAAGATTAACTGTGAGGACTTACAGTGTTGTGCCACCAGCACCACCACCACCAAAGGTTCAATTTTTCTGGCCCTGTTCAACAGGGGTATGTAATTACAATTCTTGATTGAATATTTCACAGCAGGGCATGTTTCTACGCCCACCAAGATTAACTGTGAGGACTTACAGTGTTGTGCCACCAGCACCACCACCACCAAAGGTTCAATTTTTCTGGCCCTGTTCAACAGGGGTATGTAATTACAATTCTTGATTGAATATTTCACAGCAGGGCCTGTTCCAGCGCCCACTAAGAGTAAATGTGAGGACTTACAGTGTTGTGGCACCAGCACCACCACCACCATCACCAAAGGCCCAATTTTTCTGGCCCTGTTCAACAGGGGCATGTACCGTATTTATCGGCGTATAACACGCACCGGCGTATAACATGCACCCCAATTTAGGAGGGAATTTTAAGGAAATAAAAACTTTTAGGAGGGAAGTTGAAGGGAAAAAAACTTACATTTAAATGCCCATCATTGCAGCCTTCTCAGTGCAGCCTTGCCCCAGTGCAGCCATGTCAGTGCAGCCTTGTCAGTGCAGCCTTGTCAGTGCAGCCTTGTCAGTGCAGCCATGTCAGTGCAGCCATGTCAGTGCAGCCATGTCAGTGCAGCCTTCCCCAGTGCAGCCATGTCAGTGCAGCCATGTCAGTGCAGCCATGTCAGTGCAGCCATGTCAGTGCAGCCATGTCAGTGCAGCCTTGCCCCAGTGCAGCCTTGCCCCAGTGCAGCCTTGCCCCAGTGCAGCCTTGCCCCAGTGCAGCCTTCGATCCCCTGTCCCTGCTTGCTGGGATTCAAAATCGCGGACCGCGATTTGAAAATGGCGCCGCCGGCGCCGAAATACACAGAGCCGGTCCTCGGCTCTTTCCGGCGGCTCTCGTTTACTTTCGGTTTCACTCGTAGCCCCGAGCGGAGCTATCCGAACCTACTCGGATAGCTCCGCTCGGGGCTACGAGTGAAACCGAAAGTAAACGAGAGCCGCCGGAAAGAGCCGAGGACCGGCTCTGTGTATTTCGGCGCCGGCGGCGCCATTTTCAAATCGCGGTCCGCGATTTTGTTATTTTGACAGCTCGGATCGCAGGGGATCGGCGTATAACACGCACCTGCGACTTTCCCCTGATTTTAAGGGGAAAAAAGTGCGTGTTATACGCCGATAAATACGGTAATTACAATTCTTGATCTAATATTTCACAGCAGGGCCCTGTGAGGGCTTACAGTGTTGAGGCCACAACAACACCTAAGGCCCAAATTTCTGCTGAGTATATAGGGCAGGCCCCTACTTTCAAACATCCAACTTACAAACGACTCCTACTTGTAAATGGAAGGAGACAACAGGAAGTGAGATGAAATCTACCCCATAGGAAGGGAAATTCTCTCCTGTAAGAGTTAATATGGGAAAAACTTTTCTCCTTTCCACTGATGCTTTTTTTTTTTTTTTTCAAGTTTAAGTTTTTTTATTGAGAAATCTTACAGTACAAAGTATATCCATCTCAATATACTGCAAAGTACATAACATCAACTGGGATCTTCCAGTTCTGGAAGGGCAATAAAAAGATAAAGAAAAATGCATAATACAAATAACTGCATCCTTACAAAACCCAAAAAATAATAGAGCACTATAAACTTGGGACCGACCAAACACCCCGAATGAGATCACACTGTGTCCAGATCTGTCCCTTATTTAATTAAAAGAAATGGGGCTCTGTATGAGGTGGGGATTGTGCTACCCCCCCAGAGCTAACGTAACGCTCCGGAGAGACAGCACCGCCCCCTGAGGTTGTACGCTTTAGAATTGTGAAGAGAAAACATATATGATCTCATATAAAACAAGATGGATTATGAACAGTATCCTTTGGTTGCTTAATAAACAATTTAATCTGACATTATCTGAAAAACAATAAAGAAGAAAAGGAGGAAAAGAAAAGAGAAGGAAGGAAGAGGGGAGTTGGTAGGAATGAGGCCAGCACACAGATCAAGTAAAACTATCAAACCGTGGTGATCCCTGGTATAAGGGATATACCTAAGTGCCTTGCCCAGGGTTCCCAAATTGCTTAAAAGGCTTTGGTGTTGTCCAAGATATTGCTAACTAATCTTTCCTGGGACCATCCAAGAGATTTTAATCCAAGAGATTTTTTTTTTAGCGGCTACAATGGAAATCTTCGGTGTCTTCCAGGCTTTAGCAATCGTAATTTTCGCTCCTAGTAGCATGAAATTTATCAGTCGATGGGAAAACTTAGAGATCTTGGGGATGTGCCCGTTCAATAGAGCAATCTGAGGATTCTTAGGTATCGGGAGGCTAGTAACTTTACGCATGAGATTTTTTATTCCAAAAACCTCTAATTCTCGGGCAATCCCACCAAATATGTAGCGTAGAACCCTGGGCTTGGCACTCTCGAAAGCATAGAGGGGATGAAGAGGGGAACATCTTAGCCAGTCTTGTCGGAACCAAATACCATCTAGACATCACTTTCCAATTAGCTTCTATTAGTGTGATGTTCAGTATACCTTTATGAGCTCTTATTCCTCTTCTATGCCATTCCTCCAGGTCCCAGGTTTCTTGTAAGTCTTTCTCCCAGGCTTGCATATACGAAAATTTGGAGGTAGGTTCTAATAAGGATAAGTAGATTGTGGAAATTCCCCCCTTTTGCTCTGTACCTTGGCCGCACCAGCGTTCATAATTTGAGAAGGCCGGGGGGGCGGGTTTGTTTTTCTAGATTGAGGAGAGGAAATGGGAAATTTGATAGTACCTACATTTCTCCGAATCAGTAATATCCAGCTTTTCTATACAGAATTTCAGAGAGATAGGACCCGACTGAGTGAAAAAGTGTCCGATCCGATACATCCCCTTATCCAACCACCATTGAAAGGATTTGATATCCAAACCTGGTCTGAAGAGAGGATTATGGAAGATGTGAGCCAGTGGTTGTGTTTCTGATGTCAAGGAAGGTAAGTGTTTCATATCATCCCATAATCGCATGGAGTGTGATAGAGTGGGGGACATGATAGGTGGTCTAGATTTGCAGGGGGACCATAAAAGGAAATCTAACGTGTATGAGGGGACCGCCTGTCTTTCTATATTGATCCAATCCGGGATTTCACGTCTAAAGTAAATCATTGAAAGTTGAGCTAATCTGGCTGCTTGATAGTACTTAAATAGTTCTGGAAGACCCAGACCTCCTCGTGTTTTGGGGCTGTAAAGGATCCTTCTAGCTAGTCTGTATCCCTTTTTGCCCCAAATAAATTTAATTATCTTGCCTTTGAATGGCTTGAGGTGATCTTTCCTGATAGGAATTGGAAGGGATCGGAATAGGTAGAGTAATCTAGGTAATAGGGTCATTTTGATGGAATTAATTTTACCTATCCAGGAGATGTTGTGGAGGGACCAAGTGTTAAGGTCTTTTTCTAGTTTACGATACATGGGAAGGAAATATTCCTGATAGAGAAGTTCAAATTTTGAGGTAAGGTTTACTCCCAAATAATGAATTGAAGAGTCGCTCCACTTGAATTTAAAAGAGTGTTTCAATTGATCGGCCAGGGCCAAGGGAAGTGATACATTCAATGCTTGTGATTTAGCCATATTCACCTTTAGACCTGAGATAAATCTGAAAGAATCTAAGAGCTTATTAATATTAGGTAATGATGTAATTGGGGAGGTAATGAAGAGCAGGATATCTTCTGTGAAGAGGGCGCTTTTGTGGACTGATTGCCCACAGCTAACCCCTTGAATGTTTACATCTGATCTGATTGCTATGGCCAAAGTTTCAATCGCTTTAGCGAAGATTATTGGGGATAGGGGGAAACCCTGCCTAGTTCCTCTGGAAATCGAGATGGGATTGGAAGCAAAGCCCTGGAGTTTAACTCTGGCCACCGGATAAGAATAAAGGGATTGCAATAGCCCTGTGAAGAATTCTCCAAACCCCCATCTCCGGAGGGTTGCAAACAGGTATGACCACGAGAGACAGTCGAACGCCTTTTGTAAATCTAGCAACAACAAGAGGCCCTCCTGATGAGGGCTTCCATCCCAGGCAGACTGAAGGATTGAAACGATATCAGTCGCCCTCCTAATTTGATCCAGGCCCTGTCTCCCTGGGAGGAAGCCCACTTGGTCCTTATGAATGTATTGATTTATGAAAGAGCTTAATCTATTGGCCAATATTTTGGTAAGGATTTTCAGATCATTGTTTATAAGGGAAATAGGCCTATAGTTTTCTACTAGTGATGGGTCCTTATCTGGTTTGGGGATAACGGAGATGAAGGCTGAATTTGCGTGGGTTTCAATGGCTTCACCCTTTCTTTTAGAATTAAAAAATTTATTGAGATGAGGGACTAGAGTGACTGCAAATGTTTTGTAATAAATGTTGGAGAATCCATCCTGGCCTGGGGCTGAGCTAGTTTTTACATTTTTAATCACTTCTAGGTTGTGGAGAAAGGTGCTTCCATCAGATCAGCATGATTTTTCTTGAGGCGGGGAATGTTTAGTTCTGCCATGAAGGCTTCAGTTCCGGATTCCTCAACGGAATTACCCCTTTGGTACAATTTAGCATAGAACTCTTGAAATGATTGTAGAATACGCTGAGGATTTAAAGTGGATGTGCCATCCTGTTGTCTAATCTTAGGTAGGGTGAAGTTACGGGGTTTGGGGGAGAGTTTAGAGGCTAGAATAGTATTCATTTTATCTTTATGTTGATAAAATTTTGCTCCGGTCCAACGCAGGGAAACCTCGGCTTTAATCGTGAAAGCTAAGTTCAGAGCCACTCTTGCGGCATCCAATTGTGCAGTATTGACCTTTGACGGCTCTGATTTGTGTTGCTTACATAATGCAGCAAAGTTATTTTCAAGTTTTACTATGTCTGAGGCTTTCTCTTTTTTGATTTGCGATGTCATCTGGATTAGCTGTCCCCTGATCCTAGCCTTATGGGCTGCCCATACTGTTTCAGCCGAGGTTCCCTCTACATCATTTAGTAGAAAGAATTCCTTTAGAGCTTTCTCAATGATTGTGACCTAGATAGGAGGAGAGATTTCCTAAGTCTCCGATGGGGAGGGAGGGTTTGGATTGATGTCCCTGTACAAGAAGGATGACCATCGAGTGATCTGAAAGGGAGGAGTCTTTGATGTAGGATTTTTTAACTGTTGGGATGTGAAGAGCTGAAATGAAAATGTGGTCTATCCTGGAGTAAGATTGATGGGGATTCGAGAAATGTGTGTAGTCCCTGCAGGTCGGATTAAGTTCCCTCCAAATGTCAGCTAAACCTTGATTATAAATCATTTTAGCAATTTTAGTG
The DNA here is from genome assembly GCA_037952925.1 of Lithobates clamitans. Taxonomy (NCBI): domain Eukaryota; kingdom Metazoa; phylum Chordata; class Amphibia; order Anura; family Ranidae; genus Lithobates; species Lithobates clamitans. The sequence continues at coordinate 3,238,950 of JBBGZY010000089.1, read as the reverse complement.
TTGATTTTCTTGGGGCGCATGAGTTGAGATGAGAGAGGTTTAGATTTATCCAGGGATAGATCGAATGCTATATTGGAGTCCCCTCCATATTACACTGTTCCCTCCAGCAAGGGTTCTAACGTTTGGAATAGTAAGTGGAAGGATTGAGATTGACCCTTGTCGGGAGAGTAGTACGAGACTAGAGAGTACATTTGGTCGTCCAGCATTCCTTTCACCATGATAAATCTACCCTCCATGTCTTTATAAACCTGTGTGGTCTTAAAATGGCAGAATTTTGAAAACAGTATTGCAACCCCCTTTGTTTTATCCTTAGCGTTTGCCAAGTGAAAATGGGGATAATGAGCTTGAAGGAAGGAAGGGTTGTACTGTATTGGTAAGTATTGGTAAGTGTGTTTCCTGCAGCAATACCACATCCATTTTCTGGGAGCGGTAATCCTACAGGATCTTCCTTCGCTTAACTGCCGAGTTAAATCCCTGTACATTATGAGAAACGATTCTGAGCGACGGGGAGATTAAGGTGTTAGAAGACATAATCTACTGAGAAAAGTGGTGCGTCAATGTGTGGAACACTTACCCTTAAATGCCTCGGTAGGATCGACCTTGATAGTGTTGCGGGAGAAAACCTGGGACCTGGAGCATCTGGGCGAAAGAGGATCATCAGAGTGCTGGCAATCAGAAAGAAGAGATTAGGGAGGAAAAAGAAAAGTTAAGAAAAGGAGCAAGAAGGCCAAACAAAGGCCTGTAACGAAGAGAGGAGGAGGGAATCCCTCCTTCGTCAGTGGGTAACATATTTGAACAGCCCACCTAGAGGGCTGTCTTCCCACCACCCAAATACAGAAACACCCTATTAGGGAGATGGGAGGGTGTACATGGCTGCTGCCCGATGCACAGCCGACTTTGGACATTGAAACTCAATGAACATAGTATGCAAAAAAATATAGCTTGTATCAAAATCCAACTATTTATGTGAACAACTGTAGGTGAAACCAGTCCTTTAGGACATTTAACACCTGTTTCTATGAAAATTGTCCCAAAGAAATCGGGAAGGGAGGGAGAAAAATTGGTCATTGAGTCCAGGGGTAAGTAGGTACCCAGGTGCCTGGGTCAAAATGGGGGAGAGCAAAACTTCGAGACTATAATCTGCTGAAAAAAGAAAAATTCTATTAATAGATGTGTCCTCAAAAGAGAAGTCAATGATCATCCAAGTAAAGGTTGCCCTGCGCAAATGGTGCCCTTAGGGCTTATACCCAGAGGAACTAATTATGACCCCTTTTGTAGAGTGATTCCTCCAACTTCGATAGGGTCATTTGATGTAGAGGTTATCAAGTGTCTGCAGAGTATAGGCTGTCAAGAGAAAAGGTCCATAGACGGCTTGTAAACAGAACCATACTCCGATCAAGGGGGTGAAAGGGTTCATATCTAGTATAAAGACAACATTGCAGGGCTGGACATGAGGATCTCATAGAAGTCTCCTGTCAGGGTTGTGCCCTGAGGTAAAAGAAAATTAAGAAGGGCATATGTGAACTTCAGGTGGGCATGTGATCCTTCACTCTCTTGGTCTTGGACGACTTCCACAAGGGGGAGAGAGGGCTGGCAGGTGAAGGTCGTTTGGAGGAGCCTGCCTGCAGATTAGATGTATCCATGTTTGACTCCGGAGCAATGAGTTTCAGGGAGAGAAGAACTTGCTCTCCTTCTGGGAAGGTGGAGAAAGAGTGAGATCTACCATTAAAGGTAAATTTAAGGGTGAAGGGGAAGGCCCACCAGTATTTGATTTTCTTCTGGGAAAGCACTTGTAATAATGGTTTTAGTGCTCTACGTCTTTGAATGGTCATTGGAGATATGTCCGCAAAGATCTGAATGTCTTGGCCTTGGAATGAAATGCGTGTTTTCTGGATACCCTCATGATCTCTTCTTTCACACTATAGTAATGTGGTTTTACCACTATGTCCCTGGGGTTCCCGTCTTTCCTTGGGGGTCCCAGAGACCTGTGTGCCCTGTCCAGATCCAGTTTGTGTGACAGTATTGTAGGGATAAGAGATTGTATGAGGTCTTGAATGGCTTTAGGGGCATCTGTGACGGTTCAGGGATAACCTCTTACCCTAAAATTGTCTCTCCTGGACCAATTTTCAAGGTCATCAATGCGGTTCAGCGCCACGTCCAATTGTTCTTGTATCACATGTATGTGGTCTGTATTTTGGTTAGCCCTGGAAACCGTTATATCTAGCTTATGCTCTATTGCTTCCATTCTAGAGCCCAGATTCTGGAAGTCTGCTCTGATATCAGTAGTGATCTTGGTAGCTGTTATGGCAAGTCCACTTTTCAGAAGTTCAGAGAATTTAATGAACAAATCCCCTGCGTTTTGGGGAATGTCCTGCATCTGGCTAATGTCCTGCATCTGGCTACATGAAGGGGGGTTGTCAGCCCCATGCCCTGGAGTAGGATTCAAAGGAGACAGTATGTAGTTGTCAAATGTACGCTCAAGCAGCAATTCAGTGGATGCAGGCGAGGGGGTCATGATATTGTGGCTGCCAGGATTAGCTTGGGGGGTGAAGGCTAGAGTGGCTGGAGTTATAACTTGCCTGTGCTCCATCTGGCCCCCTGCATGTGAGTCTCGTAGCCGAGACGCGGCCGCCAACTTGGAAGCGGCCTGTACTCCTTCGGCCGAGAATTTTGGCCCCAGGTCGCGGCGGACCGAGCTGCTGGACATCCCGGAGTGCTCCGGCACTTGCTCGGGCAGAGCGCACCTCCACTGATGCTTTATCACCAATCCTTGTTTCACTAAAAACCCCAAATTTTCAAAAAACATTTATCATTGGGACAAAAAGTGAGGTGAAATCTTCTGAAGAGGAGCACAGACAGCAAAACAAATGTCACAGTGGTGATAACCCTTCCCTATGTTTTCCAAAAAGCTTAAAAACAGATTTTTTGGCTGGAGCTACACTTTAAAAATGTAGCAGTTCAAAATTACAAACAGATTCTACTTAACAACAAACCTACAGTCCCTGTCTTGTTTGCACCGCCTGTATACTGCTGTTCAGAGTATAAAGGGCCTGGGGGCCCCACGCCTTTCCTTTTTTTAATTTGGGTGCGGGGTTTCTCTTAATATGCATACAGGACCCAAAGGGCCTGGTAATGGACTGGAGGGTACCCATGCCGTTTGTCTCACTGATTTTTATCCATATTGCCAGGACCCAACATTACATTAAAGCCGCAAGCAGTTTTCAATGACTTTTTTTCCTTTAAAAATGTCATTTTGTGCAGGGACTGTTCTAAGCACGGGAAACATGCGCCACTTTACAGGCATACTATAGACACCCCCCAGGTATGATATTTAAAGGAATATTCCACTTTTTTTTTACTTTAAGCATCATTAAAATCACTGCTCCTGAAAAAACTGCCATTTTAAAAAAATTTTTTTGCATTGATACATGTCCCCTGGGGCAGGACCCAGGTCCCCAAACAATACCATGCAAATTAGCCTTTAAAATGAGCACTTTTGATTTCGAACGTTTGAGTCCCATAGACGTCAATGGAGCTCTAACGTTCGTGTGAATTTTCGGTCCGTTCGCAGGTTCTGGTGCGAACTGAACATGGGGGTGTTCGGCTCTTGCCTACTGGAGAATTAAACCCCTGGATATTATGTGAATAGAAGTTCAATGGAGACATAGCCATAGCAAGGAGACTAAGTTGAGCTGAACTGGGGAGGTCCCACCTTCAAGGTGTCTTGGGCCATAATCGAGCACTGACCTGGGGGGACAAGAGGGAGAAAAGGCAGAGACAAAGAAAAAAAGGGAAAGAAGGACCAGGAGAGGGAGGGACAAAACAAAAACCAGGTAGTAAAGGAGGGAGGGTAGTATTAAGTACATCACGGCAAGCGTGAACCACATCTAGTGAGGCAGGGGGGCTCTGCCACCAGACACATGTCTGTGCTGGGCTTAAGTAGCCAGAATTACTAAATAGAGGGAGAGTCTTGGACAGAAAAAAGAAAAGAGAAAAATAAATAAATGAATAAATAAATAGAAAAAAAGGGGGTGAAGATAAATGGAAGAAACAACAGACGCCCCCAGGGGGGTCAAAGGTAACATTTAATGTGTGGAGGACCAGCAAGACAGGCCGCAACTTGTGCAGAGGGAGGCAACATATATAAAATTTAACATGCAGTAGTGCATCAGCACATCAACCCAATTTTAACACTAGTGAACCTTCCACGGGATATGACCTGGGTCAGGGGGAAGGGAATGGGGGCACGGAGCCCCAGACCTGCTGGTCAAGGAAGACCAGTGTAAGATCCACTGGGGAAACCCCCAGGGTCAGTCCACCCTGCAAACCCTGGAGGGAGCAGATCCCCCTGGGGCCCCAGGGGGGACAAATACAGGAGGCGTAATATCAAATTTCAGGTCGTCTGTGGGGCTCGCAGGCAGGGGCTTAACTGGCAATACATCAAGTTATTGTGGAAGGAGGGTGGTACAGGAGGGGAGTAGAGACTGGGTAGGGGAATAAGTGGGGGAAAGGGAAGAGGGTGAACAGAGCCCCATATGTGGTAGAGGGGTTGTTATGTCCATTACAGGTGTAGAGACATCACAAGCTACCCCAAGGCATGATTAGTATGGGCTCTAGATCTAAGGTGGTAGAGATGGTGCAGCTAATAATAAAGAGAAAAAAAAAAGAAAAACCCACTACAGTCTTATGTCAACCATAGTTCGAGTGTCAGTGATCCCAGAGGCAGGTAGCATTGCGTGGGAGGGTGAGCTGCAGAACAGCGGTATGTAGGCGAGTGAGGGCTAATGGCAAACCGCCTGGTTGAGACCATATAAGGATGAGCCGTAATAGTGAGAACATGCAAAGGTGGAGCAACTCACCTGTTCATAGGTAGGGTATGAGCAAGCAATCAAAAAATAAAAAATGAAAAAAAAAGGAAGATAAAAGTAAAAAAAGATAACAGTAACAAATAGCCACTTCCCGTCTCTCACAGCGGATGGTAGCAAAAATGAACCAGTAAGTTCAGAGGATTTATTAAGACAAGGCCAAACTTACAATTCCAGGACTCATCCTGGGTCAGAGCGTGGGGAGCCAGTTGCGGTGAGGTGCGTGGAAGGGAGTGCTTGTGGCTTTTTGCTGTTTCCCAGATGCAGCCCGGGAGGTTGGTAGCAGGGCGGGGAGGAGCAGAGTCGGCCAGGCTACAGTTTCCTTCATTGGATGGCAAGAGGCAAAGGGATTCCAGATTCGTGCTTTTGCTTTGTCTGGAGAGCTCATGATGTGGAGATTACCGAGCAGCCATCTTGGTTCGCTGCTCGTGAGCGCCCCTTTTTTAATAAACAGTGTCACACTAGGGCTGGTGCGTGCTCTCTTTTACTCTTGTCTTTACAGAGACCAAAGTAGTGGAGTTTCTTGAGAAAGTGGAGGTGGTGAACTGTGTCAAAGTTAGCAGAGAGGTCCAGGAGTAGGAGTATAGGATAGTGTCCATTGGTTTTAGCCATTAGTAGATTATTTGTGAGTAGGGATGAGCTTCGTGTTCGAGTCGAACCCATGTTCGACTCGAACATCGGCTGTTCGACCGTCCGTCGAATTGCGAACGATATGGGCCGTTCGCGCCAAATTCGTGTGGCGCGTCACGGCCCATAATTCACTGCGGCATCGCAGTGCATTGCTGGCTGATGATTGGCCAAGCATGCACTATGACCCGCATGCTTGGCCAATCACAGCGCCGTCAGTAGAGAGAGCTGTAATTGGCCAAAGCCAGGGTGGCTTTGGCCAATTATGGCTCAGGGGATTTAGTACACACCCCACACTATATAAGGCCGCCTGCACGGCGGCCCTGTGTAGTGTGTGTTCCGGTGTGCTGAGCGATAGAGAGAGAGAGAGACAGTGTCATTTGATTTGAGTTAGATAGATTAGGCAGAACAGTCAGTCAGTTAGCTGCACTTACAGTGTATTGTGTATATATATGCATCCCAGGTGTTGCATATATATATATACACTGTATTCAGTTTAGCTAGATCCGTTCCTGTTATCTTCTATCTAGACTATTTACATTCAGTGCAGTGTGTCCTGCTCACAGTGTTCAGCTAGATCCGTTCCTGCTATTTACATTCAGTACAGTGCTTCCTGCTCACAGTGTTCAGCTAGATCCGTTCCTGCTATTTACATTCAGTGCAGTGCGTGCTGCTCACAGTGTTCAGCTAGATCCGTTCCTGCTATTTACATTCAGTGCAGTGCGTCCTGCTCACAGTGTTCAGCTAGATCCGTTCCTGCTATTTACATTCAGTGCAGTGCGTCCTGCTCACAGTGTTCAGCTAGATCCGTTCCTGGTATTTACATTTAGTGCAGTGCGTCCTGCTCACAGTGTTCAGCTAGATCCGTTCCTGCTATTTACATTCAGTGCAGTGCGTCCTGCTCACAGTGTTCAGCTAGATCCGTTCCTGCTATTTACATTCAGTGCAGTGCGTCCTGCTCACAGTGTTTAGCTACATCCGTTCCTGCTGTTTACATTCAGTGCAGTGCGTCCTGCTCACAGTGTTCAGCTAGATCCGTTCCTGCTATTTACATTCAGTGCAGTGCGTCCTGCTCACAGTGTTCAGCTAGATCCGTTGCTGCTATTTACATTCAGTGCAGTGCGTCCTGCTCACAGTGTTCAGCTAGATCCGTTCCTGCTATATACATTTAGTGCAGTACGTCCTGCTCACAGTGTTCAGCTAGATCCGTTCCTGTTATCTTCCTACTGACAGGCAGGCTTGTCTGGTTACAGTATATAAAGCTACCTGAAGAAAATTACAGGTGTTCTTTTTGATCCTATTAGTACCACGGTCAGGCAGCTAGACTATTTACATTTAGTACAGTGTGTCCTGCTCACAGTGTTCAGCTAGATCCGTTCCTGTTATTTACATTCAGTGCAGTGCGTCCTGCTCACAGTGTTCAGCTAGATCCGTTCCTGTTATCTTCCTACTGACAGGCAGGCTTGTCTGGTTACAGTATATAAAGCTACCTGAAGAAAATTACAGGTGTTCTTTTTGATCCTATTAGTACCACGGTCAGGCAGCTAGACTATTTACATTTAGTACAGTGTGTCCTGCTCACAGTGTTCAGCTAGATCCGTTCCTGTTATTTACATTCAGTGCAGTGCGTCCTGCTCACAGTGTTCAGCTAGATCCGTTCCTGCTATTTACATTCAGTGCAGTGCGTCCTGCTCACAGTGTTCAGCTAGATCCGTTCCTGCTATTTACATTCAGTGCAGTGCGTCCTGCTCACAGTGTTCAGCTAGATCCGTTCCTGCTATTTACATTCAGTGCAGTGCGTCCTGCTCACAGTGTTTAGCTACATCCGTTCCTGCTGTTTACATTCAGTGCAGTGCGTCCTGCTCACAGTGTTCAGCTAGATCCGTTCCTGCTATTTACATTCAGTGCAGTGCGTCCTGCTCACAGTGTTCAGCTAGATCCGTTGCTGCTATTTACATTCAGTGCAGTGCGTCCTGCTCACAGTGTTCAGCTAGATCCGTTCCTGCTATATACATTTAGTGCAGTACGTCCTGCTCACAGTGTTCAGCTAGATCCGTTCCTGTTATCTTCCTACTGACAGGCAGGCTTGTCTGGTTACAGTATATAAAGCTACCTGAAGAAAATTACAGGTGTTCTTTTTGATCCTATTAGTACCACGGTCAGGCAGCTAGACTATTTACATTTAGTACAGTGTGTCCTGCTCACAGTGTTCAGCTAGATCCGTTCCTGTTATTTACATTCAGTGCAGTGCGTCCTGCTCACAGTGTTCAGCTAGATCCGTTCCTGCTATTTACATTCAGTGCAGTGCGTCCTGCTCACAGTGTTTAGCTACATCCGTTCCTGCTGTTTACATTCAGTGCAGTGCGTCCTGCTCACAGTGTTCAGCTAGATCCGTTGCTGCTATTTACATTCAGTGCAGTGCGTCCTGCTCACAGTGTTCAGCTAGATCCGTTCCTGCTATATACATTTAGTGCAGTACGTCCTGCTCACAGTGTTCAGCTAGATCCGTTCCTGTTATCTTCCTACTGACAGGCAGGCTTGTCTGGTTACAGTATATAAAGCTACCTGAAGAAAATTACAGGTGTTCTATCCCAGCTTAGTGCAGCTACAGGCCATTAGTATGTCTGGAAGGCCAAGAAGGAGAGGCAGACAGTCACAAGCCAATAAGAGAGGGCAAGCAGGCTCTGTGTCTAGTGCTGGTCGTGGAGACGGTGCATCCTCATCAGCACGTGGCCATGGGACACGCTTGGCCTTTTTTTCGGCAGCTGGCCGTGTTGAGCCGCAACATGCGGAAGACTTGGTCGAGTGGATGACCAAGCCGTCCTCATCCTCCTCATCCTCTCTCACCCATGCCCAGGGTGCTTTGTCTGGCAAAGCAGCGGCCTCTTCCCTCAGCTCAATGTCATCAGTGACTCCTTCCCTAGCTCCACCATGTCCTCATGAGGATTCCCTCGAACTGTTTGACCACAGTGTTGGGTACATGCTCCAGGAGGATGCCCAGCGTTTGGAAGGCTCTGATGATGATACTGAGCTCAATGAAGGCAGTAACATGAGCACGGACAGAGGGGGTGCCCAAGAAGGACAGCAATCTGGCAGTCATGCTCCCCCTGCTGCAGCATACTGCCAGGTTTGCTCCAGTGATGAGGAGGGAGGGGATGATGAGGTCACTGACTCAACGTGGGTGCCTGATAGGAGAGAGGAGGAGGAGGAGGAGGAGGAGGAGGAGGAGGTGGCACATCACCAACTAGGCAGGATGCCCTCCAGGGGCCAGCCTAAGGGCAGCACATTGACTGCATCACACCCCAAAGCTCCACATGTGCAGGGCGCTGCAGTCTCTGCGCGTTATTCAAAAAGTTCTTTGGTGTGGGCCTTTTTTGAGACGAGTGCATCAGATCGCACCGCTGCTATTTGCAATATATGTCTCAAGCGTATCTCGCGTGGCCAAAACATCTCCCGCTTGGGTACCACATGCTTGACCAGACATATGTTGACCTGCCATGCAGTTCGTTGGCAAGCGTATCTAAAAGACCCACACCAAAGAACAAAGACGATCTCTCCTTGCTCCTCATCAGCTGAGATTTCCAACCCCACTAGACCTTCAGTCCTCTCTGCGACCTGCAGTGAGAGGAATGAAGGTGTAGAATTAGGTGTGTCACAGCCAAGTACTTATGGGCAATCTGCTTTTGGTACACCGACGTCAGATTGTACCAGGCAAATTTCCCTGCCCCAGCTGCTGCACCGCCGAAAGAAGTTTGCTCCCAGCCATCCACATGCCCAGCGGTTGAATGCTAGCTTGGCAAAATTGCTAGCACTTCAACTGCTGCCTTTTCAGTTGGTAGACTCTGCCCCCTTCCGTGAGTTTGTGGAATGTGCGGTTCCTCAGTGGCAGGTACCCAAACGCCACTTTTTCTCACGGAAGGCGATTCCGGCTCTCTACCGGCATGTGGAAGGCAATGTCCATGCCTCGCTGGACAGGGCGGTCAGCGGTAAGGTGCATATTACCGCTGACTCATGGTCCAGCAGGCATGGACAGGGACGTTACTTAAGTTTCACGGCGCATTGGGTGACTCTGCTGGCAGCTGGGAAGGATGCAGGACAAGGTGCAGTAGTGTTGGAGGTTGTTCCGCCACCACGCCTCCAAAATGCTGATTGTGACACACCTCTCTCCTCCACCCCCTCCTCTTCTTCTTCCTCCATGGCCTCTTCCTCGGAACCAGCGGTGCTCCGTAGGCGTTCAAGGGGCTACGCAAGTACGCAGGCCAAAAGATGCCATGCGGTGCTTGAGCTGGTGTGCTTGGGGGACAGGAGCCACACTGGGGCAGAGGTTCTGTCAGCTCTGCAGGGGCAGGTTCAGAGGTGGTTGACGCCACGCCAACTTAAGGCAGGAATGGTGGTTTGCGACAATGGCACCAACCTCCTCTCTGCCCTCCGACAGGGACAACTGACCCATGTGCCCTGTTTGGCTCACGTCCTTAACTTGGTGGTGCAGCGGTTCTTGGGCAGGTACCCGGGCTTACAGGATGTCCTGAGGCAGGCCAGGAAAGTCTGTGTGCATTTCCGCCGGTCATATAATGCCAGTGCTCGGCTGACGGACCTCCAAAAGGAGTTTAACCTGCCCAAGAACCGCCTAATCTGTGACATGCCCACCAGGTGGAACTCGACGTTGGCCATGCTGCAGCGGCTGCACACGCAGCAGAGGGCCATCAATGAGTACCTGTGCGACTATGGCACCAGGACAGGGTCAGGGGACCTTGGTTTTTTTTCCCCATGCCAGTGGGCCATGATCAGGGATGCATGCACTGTCCTGTCACCATTCGAGGAGGCCACGAGGATGGTGAGCACTGACAGTGCATGCATCAGTGACACTGTCCCCCTTGTCCACCTGTTGGAGCACACGCTGCGTGGAATAATGGACAGGGCACTTGAGGCAGAACAGAGGCAGGAAGAGGAGGACTTCCTTAGCTCTCAAGGCCCCCTTTATCCAGACAGTGTTCCTGCGTGCCCGCCGATCACACAGGAAGAGGACGAGGAGGAGGAGGAGGAGGAGGAGGAAGATTGTGTCAGTATGGAGGTGGAGCCTGGCACTCAGCATCAGCAGTCTTTAAGGGATCAGTCCCAAGGAACACATGGACTTGTACGTGGCTGGGAGGAGGTGGCTGCGGACGTTGTTGTCCTTAGTGACCCAGAGGACTCCGGACCGAATGCCTCAGCAAACCTACGCTGCATGGCCTCCCTGATCCTGCAAAGCCTGCGTAAGGATCCTCGTATTCGTGGTATCAAGGAGAAGGACCAATACTGGCTGGCAACCCTCCTTGATCCACGTTACAAGGGTAAGGTTGCGGACCTTATCTTGCCATCGCAGAGGGAGCAGAGGATGAAACATCTTCGGGAGGCCTTGCAGAAAGGTCTGTGCAACGCGTTCCCAGAGACTGGGAGGTTACAAACTCCTGTTTCTGGACAACGTGTTGCTGAGGCTTCGGTCAGTCAAAGAAGGAGCGGTGGAGAAGGTGGCCGTCTGACCGATGCGTTCAGACAATTTTTTGGTCCGCAGCCCCAAGGTATGATCGGTTCCAGCAACCATCGCCAGCGTCTGTTTTACATGGTGCAGGAATACCTAGGGGCAAGATCAGACTTGGACACCTTTCCCACCGAAAATCCTCTGGGTTACTGGGTCTTGAGGATGGATCACTGGCCAGAGCTTGCACAGTATGCAATTGAGCTACTGGCCTGTCCTGCATCCAGCGTTCTTTCGGAACGCACATTCAGTGCTGCTGGAGGCGTGGTAACCGATCACAGGGTGCGTCTGTCCACCGACTCGGTCGATCGGCTGACCTTCATAAAAATGAATCAGTCTTGGATCACCACCAGCTACCAAGCACCTGATGCAGATGTAACCGAATAATTTTTTTTGAAATCTCAGATCCCTTCAAAGACTGCCTATGCTGATGCTGAGTGACTATCCCTGAGTAATTATCCTCTTCCTCCTCAATCATCACGCTGATAGCTTGTAAGAACATTTTTGGTTCTGGGCGCCACCACCAGTGCCTAAGGCACAATTTTTCAGCCCCTGTTTAACAGGGGCGTGTAATTACAATTTTTGATGCAATACTTTGCAGCAGGGCTTGTTCCTGCATTCCAACTAGAGTGTCTGTGAGGGGTTGCAGTGTTGTGGCACCAGCACCAGTGCCTAAGGCCTAATTTTTCAGCTCCTGTTCAACAGGGGCATGTAATTACAATTCTTGATCTAATATTTCACAGCAGGGCCCTGTGAGGGCTTACAGTGTTTTGGCCACAGCAACACCTAAGGCCCAAATTTCTGCTGAGTATATAGGGCAGGACCCTACTTTCAAACATCTAACTTACAAACGACTCCTACTTGCAAACGGAAGGAGACAACAGGAAGTGAGATGAAATCTACCCCTAAGGAAGGGAAATTCTCTCCTGTAAGAGTTAATATGGGAAAACAATTTTTCCTTTCCACTGATGCTTTCCAATCCTTGTTCCACAAAAAAACCCAAATTTTCAAAAAACATTTTTCATTGGGACAAAAAAGTGAGGTGAAATCTTCTGAAGAGGAGGAAAGACGCAAAACAAATGTCACAGGGGTGATAACCCTTCCCTATGTTTTCCAAAAAGCTTAGAAAAGATTTTTTGGCTGGAGCTAAACACATTAAAAATGTTCAAAATTACAAACAGATTCTACTTAACAACAAACCTACAGTCCCTGTCTTGTTTGCACCGCCTGTATACTGCTGTTCAGAGTATATAGGGACCTTTCCTTATTTTAATTTGGGTGCGGGGTTCCCCTTAATATCCATACAAGACCCAAAGGGCCTGGTAATGGACTGGGGGGTACCCATGCCGTTTGTCTCACTGATTTTCATCCATATTGCCATGACCCGACATGACATTAAACCCGCAAGCAGTTTTAAATGAGATTTTTTCCTTTAAAAATGACATTTGGTGCAGGGACTGTTCTAAACATGGGAAACACGCGTCACTTTACAGGCATACTATAGACACCCCCCAGGTACGATATTTAAAGGAATATTTCACTTTTTTTTTTTTACTTTAAGCATCATTAAAATCACTGCTCCCGAAAAAACGGCCGTTTTTAAAAGTTTTTTTTGCATTGATACATGTCCCCTGGGGTAGGACCCGGGTCCCCAAACCCTTTTTAGGACAATACCATGCAAATTAGCCTTTAAAATGAGCACTTTTGATTTCGAACGTTCGAGTCCCATAGACGTCAATGGGGTTCTAACGTTCGTGCGAACTTGCGGTCCGTTCGCGGGTTCTGGTGCGAACCGAACCGGGGGGTGTTCGGCTCATCCCTATTTGTGAGTTTTAGGAGACCAGGTTCTGTGGAGTGTTAAGGGCAAATTCCAGACTGAAGGGGATCAAAAAGGTTATCCTCAATAATATGGTTGCTCAGTCGGTATTCTTCTCTGTTCAACAGAAGCTGGTCTAATGACCAGCTTCTGTCGAACAGTCCTGCTGGAAAACCAGCATTCAATCTGTCCATGCAGCCAATGGCTGCAGCACTGATCATTGTTTTCTGATGGGTTGGGGAACGCCAGGTGTCAGAATACAATAGTGCGACAGGGAAGATCCCCTAGTGTGGATGTGGGGTTCTGTCAGTTTTTTATCATTTAACCCTCTGGTTGAACAAAAAAAACTGTATACCCTGCTTAAGTTTGACTGTGCTATGGTGTAAACTTGGGAGGAGCAGTAAAGACGATGCAAAGGGTACAATATTATTTCTGGCAATAAGAAATACACAAAGAAACTTCAATTCTAATAAGTCCCATAGAAAGCTCACATGAGGGTGCGTGCAACCAGGAAAATAGTATGCCATACCCAGCGGGAAGTACTATTATACAGAGTGCAAAACCTGTAGGTGTCAGAGCCGAATTTATGCATTGTAAACAGGGGTTCAATAGAGAGGTAAATAGCAGAGCTAGAAACACAACATAGAAGAATATTTCACAATGCATTTTGCAGGCATACTGTAGGTTGAAAATTTTCAGGATGATGTCATTATGAATGTCATATTAAAAACCAACAAGGTCCCAAGGGATGAAGAAAGAAAACAACCATCAACTCATCAAAAACCCTCTGAGGTTAGTAGTATATTTTTGGTCTTAAATATTTGTGTACCCATACTTTGCAATGACTTTAGTTAAAGTGATTTTTAAGTCACCCATGACAAATCATGTGATCCCCTTTCTTATATGAAGATCTAATGTACGGTGTGTGCTTTTTAAAAATGATTCAGTGTAATACCTTATTTACAGGCTGCGGGGTTGTCAGGCACATGCTGGTACTTTCCAGAGGAATATGCGTGTGCGCATCTCCAACCCGGCCCGGCCTGCCTGACTCTGCTATCTTCACTGTGACCCGTTGCCGAACTCCTGCTTGCCCGACTACTCTGCTGTTTACCTAAAACTCATCTGCCTGATCTCCTGCCAACCCGGACTGTCTGACTCTGCCTTCTGCCTATTGCCTTGTGTTGCTGCATTCCCGGCCTTCTCATCCAGCTCCAGGTGCCGCTGTTCCAGCATCTCCTGCCTTCCAGTTTGCTGATCCTCTTCTGCCTGTCATCATCTGCAGCTCAGCCATCCCTGAAGGATCTCTACTCAGTTCCTGTGCCGGCCACTGCAACTTCCATCAGGCACTCCTACCCACTGTGCTCACGAGACCACTGTTCCCACTCCAGTGGCTTCTGAATCAGCGTTGTAAGAGGGGTCTTCTCCTACAAGTCGGGCTCAACTATCAGGTACCTAAAAGTACAAACAGCCATGACTGAGCCTGCAGGAGAGACCTCCCCTATAAAGGAGATTTGCACGCATCTTGTGGCCCTCACTCAAGCCGTGAAAACCCTGCAGGATAGCTACACTAGATTAGAGGGGCAAGTTCTGAACCTTACCGGCCCTGGTAATGTGGCCTCTGCTTCAGCTGCCGCCCCAACACAGACTGTCTCGTCTCCCTCTGTTGTAATGCTTCCACCTGAGCCAAGGGTTCCCATTCCTGATAGGTTTTCTGGGGACCGAACCAAGTTCCGGGCCTTTTGCAGCGCCTGTCAGCTTTACTTTGCCCTGCAACCCCGGACCTTTTCCCTGGAGGCCACCAAGGTGGGGTTTGTGATCTCCCTCTTACAAGGAGAACCTCAGATTCGGGCTCACTGTCTACTTGAAACAGACTCAGTTCAGATCCATTCCTTGCTTTCCTTCTTTGAGGCTATGGCTCAGCTTTGCGAGGATCCTCAGCGGACTGTTACAGCTGAGTCAGCTCTGTTTGCACTGCAGCAAGGCCGCAGACCGGCCGAGGACTACGTCACGGACTTCAGACACTGGAGCGCAGACACTCAATGGAACAATGCAGCCTTACATCAACAATTCCGCATGGGTCTGTCCGAGGGTTTGAAGGATGAGCTTGCTCAGGTCGGTATGCCTGACACCCTTGAGGATCTTATCACCCTGAAGATTCAGATTGATCGTCACCTCCGTGAACGCCAGTCTGAACGTTCTTCTCAGCAGATCCGCCCAATGTGGATGACCGCAAAAGCTCCAGTTCCAGCTTCCCGTTACTTACTTCCAACCTGCTTGAACCCGGTCAGCTCAATGCCTGATACTTCAGAGCACATGCAGCTAGGGCTTATGCGACCTACCTTGCCCCCAGAAGAATGAGCACGCCGTCGCAAGCTAAATCTCTGCCTCTACTGTGGTGGAATAGGCCACTATGTGCACAGCTGTCCAGCTAAGACCCGTAAGTGTCCACTTTCTGTTCCTGCCAGTTTTTCTGCCTTGACCACTAATGCAACCCATCATGCTCTTCCTCTTTCGTTACAGCTTTAGGGAAGGACAATTCAGGTCAACGCTATCATTGACTCCGGGGCATGTAGTTGCTTCGTGGACTCCATCTTTGCCACCCAACAAGACATTCCCCTACAAGAAAACACGCATAGACTTTCCGTTTTCTTGGCAGATGGTTCCCGCATTAAATCTGGGCAAGTCTCTCAGAAAACTCTTCCTCTGCCTGTCACCAGATCTTCTCAGCATGGACTAACTCTTGATGTCATCTCTTCCCCACTATTTCTGATTATTCTGAGCATGCCCTGGCTCCAGGCCCATAATCCTCACATCAATTGGATTATCGGCGAAGTTAAGTTTCTGTCCTCCTATTGTCAAGAACACTGCTTACATAAACTCTACAGACCTCCAGCCACCTTACTATGTATGGACACTGATCAGGACTTACCTCAATCCATACCAGAGCCCTATCAGGAGTTTGTTGAAGAGTTCAGTAAAAAGGGAGCAGACTCCCTGCCACCCCATCGCCCGTACGATTGCCCAATTGAACTTCTTCCTGGGGCCGAAATTACTTTCGGGCGCATCTTTCCCTTATCTGAAAAGGAGTAAGAAGCACTAAAGTTGTACATTAATGAGAATTTGGAGAAAGGATTTATTCGTCCCTCTACTGCCCCAGCTGGTGCCGGAATATTTTTTGTTTCTAAAAAAGATCAGACCCTCCGTCCATTTGTGGACTATCGGGAGCTAAACAAAATTACGGTCAAAAACCGCTACCCATTGCCTTTGATACCTGAACTGTTTCAAAAGTTGAGATCTGCTGTTATCTTTACCAAGCTTGATTTAAGAGGAGCCTACAACCTGGTCCGCATTCAGGCCAGGGATGAATGGAAGACAGCTTTCCGGACTCAGTTTGGGCATTATGAGTACTTAGTCATGCCCTTCGGCTTATGTAACGCTCCTGCCACATTCCAGCAGCTTATCAACGATGTATTCAGAGACTTTCTAGACATCTTTGTAATCGTCTACTTAGACGATATTCTGATATTCTCTGGGTCACTTAATCAACACCAGGAACATGTTCGCAGAGTCTTGGGCTGTCTTCGTCTGCACGGACTATACGCAAAGGTAGAAAAATGCGAATTTTAGCAAAAGGACATTCAGTTTTTGGGCTTAGTGATCTCCCTAACCTGTATCAAAATGGACCCTCAGAAGGTATCCGCCATGCTAGATTAGCCAGTACCCTTGGACAAAAAGGGAGTACAACGCTTCATAGGGTTCGTAAATTTTCAAAGGAAATTCATCAAGGGATTTTCTGCCATAATCTCACCCATTACGCAATTAACCAAACAGAATTTTCGTTTTCACTGGAGCCCGGAGGCCCAGGGCGCCTTTGAAAAACTTAAAAGACGCTTCATTTCAGCCCCAATTCTCAGTCATCCTGACCCGTCTTTGCCTTTCATCCTGGAAGTTGACGCTTCCGAAGTGGCCGCGGGAGCAGTCATTTCTCAGAGGCAGGGCAACAAGGACCTAATGCACCCCGTGGGATTTTTCTCTCAGAAACTCTCTTCGGCAGAACGGAATTATGATGTAGGTGATCGGGAACTACTCGCTATCAAAGAAGCATTGGAGGAGTGGAGGTATCTGTTAGAGGGCACTGTTCATCCAGTATTAATATATACTGATCACAAGAATTTAGAATACTTGAGATCTGCTAAACAATTGAAACCTCGACAAGCCCGTTGGGCCTTATTCTTCACATGCTTCTGTTTCCACATCACGTATCGGCCAGGAAAAAAAATATCAAACCAGACGCGTTGTCACGCATGTTCGACAAACCTAGAGATTCATCTGTACCTGATACCATTCTGCCTGCAAACAACTTTTTACTCCTTCAGACGGATCTTCTGTCTCTGATCAAGGAAGCATCCACAGATTCTTCAAGCCTCCAGGGAATCACCTTAACACCTCGCTATATATATATATGTATATATATATATATATATATATATATATATATATATATATATACATATATATATGGGCCCCAGCGGGGGCATTGATTTGACATTGGTGTGAGCTTCATTTGTTCTACAAACATTTAACTCTGGCAATTAAAGTGGTCCAGTCGTCCTGTCCCTACAACTGAAAAACACCCCCACAGCATGATGCTGCCCCCACCATGCTTCAATGTTGGGACTGTATTGGACAGGTGATGAGCAGTGCCTGGTTTTCTCCACACATACCGCTTAGAATTAATGCCAAAAAGTTCTATCTTGGTCTCATCAGACCAGAGAATCTTATTCCTTACCATCTTGGAGTCCTTCAGGTGTTTTTTAGCAAACTCTATGCGGGCTTTCGTGTGTCTTGTACTGAGGAGAGGCTTCCATCGGGCCACTCTGCCATAAAGCCCTGACTGGTGGAGGGCTGCAGTGATGGTTGACTTTCTACAACTTTCTCCCATCTACCGACTGCATCTCTGGAGCTCAGCTAAAGTGATCTTTGGGTTCTTCTTTACCTCTCTCACCATGGCTCTTCTCCCCCGATAGCTCAGTTTGGCCAGATGGCCAGCTCTAGGAAGGGTTCTGGTCATCCCAAACATTTTCCATTTAAGGATTATGGAGGCCACTGTGCTCTTAGGAACCTTAAGTGCAGCAGAATTTTTTTGTAACCTTGGCCAGATCTGTGCCTTGCCACAATTCTGTCTCTGAGCTCTTCAGGCAGTTCCTTTGACCTCATGATTCTCATTTGCTCTGAAATGCACTGTGAGCTGTAAGGTCTTATATAGACAGGTGTGTGGCTTTCCTAATCTAGTCCAATCAGTATAATCAAACACAGCTGGACTCAAATGAAGGTGTAGAACCATCTCAAGGATGATCAGAAGAAATGGACAGCACCTGAGTTAAATAGGATCTGAATACTTAGGACCATGCAATATTTCAGTTTTCCTTTTTTAATAAATCTGCAAAAATGTCAATAATTCTGTGTTTTTCTGTCAATATGGGGTGCTGTGTGTACATTAATGAGTAAAAAAATGAACTTAAATGATTTTAGCAAATGGCTGCAATATAACAAAGAGTGAAAAATTTAAGGGGGTCTGAATAGTTTCCGTCCCCACTGTATATATATATATATATATATATATATATATATATATATATATATATATATATATATATATACATACACACACACACAGTATATATGCAGTATATATGTACTTATATCCCATACATATATTTTGTCCCTACATTATGGTGACTAGGTAATCTCTCCTCCCAGGGCAGTCTAATGCCTCGTACACACGGTCGGACTTTCTGGGAAGCTAGGTCCGACATACTTGCCGCCAGACTTCCAGCGGACTACCGTCGGACTTTCTGAACAGACGGACTTGCCTACACACGACTGGACTTTCCGGCAGACTAGGTCTGCCGGTCTTCCCAACGGACTTTCGCCGGAGTTACGGCAGACTTTCAGAATTGCCCACACACTGCCAAGTCCGTTCATTTTGAACGTGACCCGGGTACGACGGGACTAGAAAAGGAAGTCAATCTCACCGCTTTTAGCGGCGAGATTGACACCTTGCTAGCCCCGTCGCGGGGCATGCCAGGCCCTTAAGTCTGGTATGGACTTTAAGGGAAACCCCTACGCCGAAAAAACGGGTCCCCCCAAAATCCATACCATACCCCGATCTGAGCACGCAGCCCGGCCGGTCAGGAAAGGGGGTGGGGACGAGCGAGCGCCCCCCCTTCCGATAAGCCCCCTACCCGCAGACCCCGAAAACCAACAGCCAGGGTTGTCGGGAAGAGGCCCTTGTCCTCATCAACATGGGGGATGGGTGCTTTGGGGCCCCCCACCCCAAAGCACCTTGTCCCCATGTTGATGAGGACAAGGGCCTCTTCCCGACAACCCTGGCTGTTGGTTTTCGGGGTCTGCGGGTAGGGGGCTTATCGGAATCCGGGAGCCCCCTTTAATATTGGGGCCCCCAGATCCCGGCTCCCCACCCTATATGTATGAGTATGGGGTACATGGTACCCCTACCCATTCACCTAGGGAAAAAGTGTCATAAAAAAAACACACTGCACAGGTTTTTAAAGTAATTTATTAGACAGCTCTGGGGACTTCTTCCGGCTTCAGGGGTCTCTCCGGTTCTTCTCCGCGCTCTCCGGGTCTTCTGCCGGGCTCCTCCGCTATCTTCTGCTCATTTGCAGCACTTTTGTTAGCAGGGACCCGGACTTCTGCCTTCTCTCTTCCACCTTCTTCCTTCTTCCCTTCTCTTCTTCTCTTCTTCCAATGTTGACACGACGCTCTCTCTCATAAGGGGGCGTGGCCACCAGTGGATGTTGACCACGCCCCCTTATGACGTCACAGTCCCAGCATGCCCAGGGACTGTGATGGCATAAGGGGGTGGGGTCACCGCCTACATAAGTCACATTGGAGCGCTCAGAGAGCATTCCAGCCGGAGAGAGCATCGTGTCAACATCGGAAGAAGAGAAGAAGAGAAGAAGAGAAGGGAAGAAGGCGGAAGACAGAAGGCAGAAGTCCGGGCCCCTGCTAACAAAAGAGCTGCAAAAGAGCAGAAACTAGCGGAGGAGCCCGGCAGAAGACCCGGAGAGTGCGGAGAAGAACTGGAGAAACCCCTGAAGCCGGAAGAAGACCCCGGAGCTGTCTAATAAATTACTTTAAAAACCTGTGCAGTGTGTTTTTTTTATTGACAATTTTTCCCTAGGTGAATGGGTAGGGGTACCATGTACCCCATACTCATTCACATAGGGTGGGGGGCCGGGATCTGGGGGCCCCCTTATTAATAGGGGCTATCGGATTCCGATAAGCCCCCCGCCCCCAGACCCCGTCAACCAATGGCCAGGGTTGTCGGGAAGAGGCCCTTGTCCTCATCAACATAGGGACAAGGTGCACCCACCCCCCATGTTGTGGGCATGCGGCCTGGTATGGTTCAGGAGGGGGGGGCTCGCTCGTCCCCACCCCTTTTCCTGACCAGCTGGGCTGTGTGCTCGGATCGGGGTCTGGTATGGATTTTGGGGGGACCCCATGCCGTTTTTTCGGCGTAGGGGGTTCCCCTTTAAAATCCATACCAGACCTAAGGGCTTGGCATGCCCTGCGCTCGCCGCAATAGGAAAATTTGTTTTTCCTATTGTAGCGAGCGCGAGATGCAGTGCCCTGCCCTTGCATCGTATCTGGTCCGTGGGACCAGCATACAGGTGAACTGGCTTTCCGTCAGGAACTCAGTCTGGCGAGTTACAACCTAAAGATTTGAAGCAAGCTTCAAATCTAAAGTACGTCGGATTTCCGACCGAAACGGTCCATCGGAAGTCCGATGCAGACCACACACGGTCGGATTGTCCGCCGGATTTGGTCCGGCGGCGTCCGTCGGACTTTTGTAGCCGAAAAGTCCAACCGTGTGTACGCGGCATTACAATGCACAAGAAACAACACCCAGGGTAAAAGTCCAGGGTCAGAAGAATGTCCAAACAAGCTAAATTTAAATTGAACCTTTAGCTCATTTCTAATGGTCAGTACTATTTATAATTCTATCTTAACAATATTGTAGGTTTTGAAAACTATATAATATTTTCAATGTTTAGTGAGCTAGAGTTTACAACCAAAAATATATAAAAAAAATATTTCTCATTTCATATTTTCTTCATTCCCTTTTTCCTGCAGGAGCTTCCCATGTATTTTAATCTCCCATGAAAACTACTTCTATTCAATATTTATATTACTTAGGTTAAAGCACATTTGTTGGTTCCTTAGTCTTCATAACTAGCTTAAAGCGGAAGTCCGCCCATCCCTTCAAAAATTAAAAGCCAGCATCAACACATACTGCAGCTGCTGACTTTTAATAATAGGACACTTACCTGTCCTGGAGTCCAGTGATGTCGGCACCGCAGCTGATGTTTCTATCAGCTATCGGGTGCTTCCATCGCCATTGCGGGTAAGGGAACCCAGCAGTGTAGCCTTATGGCTTCAACTTATGACTGCCTCTAAGCAAACCATAGCAAGGGCCTGGAAGACCTCAGCACTTTGTGTACTTGAGACCAAAAACAGAATGACTCAAGCTATGATTCATGCTGTAGCAAGATTGAGGCCACCATTCTAGAAAAAATCCCTAAGCACTGTAAGGTCTAGCAACCTCAGGTGCGCCAATTTCTGCCACCTGACTTTGATTCCTCCCTCCTTGAGCCTTGACACCCGAGGCCTAATCAGAATAGTTGATTGTGTCCATTGCCTGGCTCAAGCGGCTGACCTCTCTTTCCTCTCTCTTCTATTTCTCTCTTCTTTTCTTTCTTCTCATCCCCTGCTTATATTTTTTATCATTATTATTTTTCTTTTACGAGCATTAGGTGTATTCCCCTCTGTCTATTGTGTGCCTCACAATCCTGGATCACCTTACATTTCCAGTCGCATGGACTTATGTAACCTTTGGTTTCAGAGAACTTAAGCCTCCGTTCTCCCTATATTCATATTTAAAACCATTTGTTCTAATGCAACACAGCATTGTTTTGTTTTTTCTCATCCTTATAGCTGTGAGGTTTTTGTGGATTTGTGTACTTTTTGTTATTACCAGTGCTTCCTGCGCTATTGTTGTTATGTACACTTTGTATTCTCTTCAATAAAAAAATCGAGCAAAAACAAAATTAACTAAGACGAATGGAAATCAGGCCAAACAGTGACTCAATCCTATCAGATGCACTCACTGTTTGGCAGAGCCATTGCATTTAGGCAGCCGTGGATACCAAGGCTACCTGAATATAATAGGTGTCAGTGAAGGTCCTCCATCCACACTGTTAACGTGGATAGGGAAATTGATTGATTTTCCCCTGTTCTATCCACAAGCTGAATGAGAGAAAATGAGCCCTGTGTATAGCAGCCATTATTTGTATAAACATTTGTTATTTTCAGCTAGTCTAATTAGATTTAAACATTACAGTCTCATGACTGGGAATAAAAATCCTTTTCCATCTGTTAAAGCTTTATGAATTTAGCTTGTTGTTTCAGCATAAACTTAAAACTGATAATTTTCCATATAGCAATGAGCCCATGTTATATCACTGGAGCTTCTAAAAGGATCTGAGAGGATGACACTAGGGATAATTTCTGGCTGTTAAATTACAAGGAACATGAAATTCACAGATCTATACAAGATGTAGTATACTAAATAAAAAGTTATAGAATAACTGTAGTTTGCCAGAGCACTTACAGAAAATTGTAGAAAATAAGACTGTAGAGGAAGAATTAACTAGGAAACCATTATTGTTCCAATAAAAAAACAGATACAGTATAGGGAAGGTGGCTTAACAATTTATATAGAGTAATCAACGGGTTAAGGTCATTCAATTGCTGCAGAACTTAGGAATAAGTACTAACATTAGACCATTTGTCAGACAGAACAGAACACATGCACCAAAAGTACATGATAATTAAGCAATTGCAATGACAAAATTTGTTAAATACATAGTGCAATGTTTGGGGGTTGATTAGCCTAAATGTAGCACTCACCAGTGACTACAGTCCACACTAGATATGCCATTCAAGGGCTTTGTATTATTATTATTATAATACAGGATTTATATAGAGCTGACATATTATGCAGCGCTTTACAACAAAAGGGCAGACAGTACAACACAATTTAATACAATAGGAATCAGAGAGCACTGCTCGTTCGCCCACTTTGAATAAAACAAAATGAAAAAGGGTTGGCTGCGGAGCGAGATGGCTGCCTGATACCTCAGCTCTGCTCAGCCGTGGGACAGATAGCAACCCGCAGCACTCTCTGCCAGTGATTCTCCCCTCTCTGTCACAACAGAGGAGAGACGACTGGAGTGGTACCAGAATGGTATGTCCATAAGAAAGAGTAACAGCCTGCACAAGCCACGGTGCCTCACCGATTATTTCCTCAAAACGGCCATGCAGAACAGTAAAGATGGTGTCGGTCCAGCGCTCAGTGCCTCCTCCCCAGACACCAAGGAGACACAGGAGCATGACACCATGCCTAAAGAGATGGACAGAACAGCTCCTGACACAGAATTCTCTCAGCCTTCTCCTGCTGATCGAGGTAAGAGAACTGCCCAGTCTCCAGCCCTCTCCCCTAACAAAGCCCCCCTGCTTAAGAAACAGCACTGGGATCCTCCAGCAGCTATGTGCCCTAAAGTGGCTCGCTCTGAATCACTAGCTACACTACCTGCCTCTGACCAGCCTGCATCTGAGCATACCCTCAAGCTCATGCTGCTATACCTACAAAAAATATGCGCAACGAGCTGCTGTCCTCTATTTCTATGCTACACTCTAGAATTGATCATTTAGAAGACAGCACTGATGACCTAGAAAAACAAATGACTGAACACACTGCAACCTATAATGACATGGCGGACATCCATGATCAACATACTGAGGAAATACGCTACCTGAAGGCCAAAGTCGCAGATTTAGAGGACCGATCAAGGGGGAATAACATCAAATTCTGGGGGAACCAGAGGCTGTTAAACCTCCTGACCTGATTCCCTACATCCAGCAGCTATTCCTCACACTTATTCCTCAACTGCGACAAGCTGACATGATTATTGGCCATGCACATCACAAACCTAACCACCTTCCTGCATCTATACCATGTCATATATTGGCATGACTGCTGCCCGATCCACTTCTCCTCTACCTGATCCCTACTTATCTGTGTCACTATATACAGATATCTCCACTGCTACAGCTCAAAAAAGAAGGGAATTCTCTCAACTAACCATAATTCTTAGAGATCATAACATCCCGTATAAATGGGGCTTCCCAGCTAAGCTTGTAGTCACATTCCAGAACCAGACCACCAACATCTTCACACCCAAAGATGACATCAAATGAGTGCTAAATTGGGGCCTGATCACCTCACACCACCTGATTCGCCCCACAACGACCACCTGCACCTGCCCAGGATCTCAGGCACAATGCCTCTGTTAACACCCGCCGGTAAGGTTCCTAAATCTTAAGTCTCCAGGCACAAGGTGCCCCTTGTCATCTTTGACTTAACAAACCTGCAATCTTCCACCTCAATGGATGTCCCTGATGAGCGCAACGCTGACTACGCTCTTTACTATCTCCCCCGAGAAGGAAAAAGTGCCAAGCACTTTACTGTATTTTTCTTTGTTTCACTACATAATTTTGTTTCTTTTACCAATTTTGTTCACTGTGCTACTGTTATACTCGTTAACTTTTATTTGTTAGCTCTGTTTTGCCTATTGTGTAACACTATCATAGGTCTGCTACCTCTTACACCTACCTGTATGCCACAACAGAAAGCGTAATCCCTATACTTCCCCTCCCCCACTAACTACTAACCAAAATGTCTATTACTTTCACGTCCATCAATGTAAAAGGCTTGAATTCCCCATATAAGGGAAATTTACTATGGAAGGAAGTATTAGCCCAAACCTCTGACATACTATGTGTGCAAGAAACTAACTTTCCTTCCAGCAAGGCCCCCTACTATACTCATCATTTCCACATTGCTACTTCGCTAACTCCACACAAAAAAAAGCTGGGGTTATGCTTGCTATACGCTCCTTGGTTTCTTTCAAACCGATTCACATCGAAATAGACCCGGAGGGCAGATTCATATTCCTAAATGCTGCTGTTTACAACCACACGATGACTATTGCTAACATTTACTCTCCCAATACCAATCAGAAACGCTTTTACAAAACCATTAAGAAAAAATTGGAACCTTTTAAACAAGATCCCCTGATCATATGTGGTGATTTCAACCAAATCGCAGACCCCTTACTAGACGCCCTAAATCCTGTCTGTAAACGTTCTACCTCTCTCTCCTCCTTGATCCACACGGAGGATTTATATGACCCTTGGAGGTGCTTCCATGACACAGAAAGTGATTACACTTACTTCTCACACACAAAATGCATACTCCTGGATAGATTTCTTTTTGACTGACAAACATACTCTGTAACTGGTCCAAGAAACTAAAATTGGACTTATTACACGGTCCGATCGTGCACCAATTTTAATAAAGCTGTATCCAGCACTTACACCCAAAAATAACACTGGAGGCTCAATACCTCTATTATTACACACCCACAATATCAAAAACAGATCTTATCTGAACTTGAACATTATTTTACAACCAACATTGGCTCTATAGACAACACCACTACACTGTGGAACTCCCACAAGGTCTACATCAGAGGCCTCCTTATCAAGTTGAATGAAAATTTGATCCTCTTGCGGGACTTTAAAGGGGACACCCACTCATGAGTAGTAAAAGAGTATAAGAAATATGGGATTTGTTGAAATGAATTTAGGTGTTTATTGTGGTTTAGATCTGAATAGGTCTATAGTACATAGGGTAAATATACACAGTATACAGCATGCAAGACATATACAAAAAATAGCAATACAATATGCAGAAATCAACAATCATAAAACTCCAGTACACATAGAACACATATGCGGGGAGTACCCGACGTGTTTTGAGATATACTCTTCCTTAGGGGTATCTGATTGGAATCAGCAAACAAAAGATATGTCTAAAAATTAAAAAGACAATTATAAACCAATTGTGAAAAACATCATATGATTAAATATATACGTAGACCTATAAAGAAAAATGACTGTTGTAGTACAAGTACAGTATGTAGTATGCATAAAAGAGAAACAATGAGGTACTGACTATATAATATTGCTTGGGGGGCATGTGTCTGGTACTGCATCCATTAAAAACTCTCAAAGGGAGAGGGGTGTTGTGGGGACATGACACCACTGAGCATAGAGGTATAGCCTGTTCCTAGTCCACATCCGGTAAGGCTTGTGTGCCCAATCCCAGCAAAGTCACCAGGGGGGTATTCCCCAACAGAGGGCGTCAAAAAGCCACCAATGACAAGGATGGTCCTTAGGGGGCTCCAATCTGCAAAGGAGCAAAGGTGGTGGGGGGGGGAACCCCTGCTCAGGCTCATCCATGCAACTTTCCCTGCACACCTCACAGATACTTGCCAGTACAATACTGACGGGCTCATCCAGGTACTTTATATTTTATTATTTTCATACTGTTGGTTTGCATTACTTATGGGGTTCCCCAACCAACCCTCCCCTCTGAGGTACACCTACTGCCTCTCCCAATAACCCCACCCACCTCCTTTGCTCCTTTGCAGATTGGAGCCCCCCAAGGACCATCCTTGTCATTGGTGGCTTTTTGACGCCCTCTGTTGGGGAATACCCCCCTGGTGACTCCGCTGGGTTTGGGCACACAAGCCTTGCTGGATGTGGACTAGGAACAGGCTATACCTCTATGCTCAGTGGTGTCATGTCCCCCCAACACCCCTCTCCCTTTGGGAGTTTTTAATGGGTGCAGTACCAGACACATGCCCCCCAAGCAATATTATATGGTTAGTACCTCATTGTTTCTCTTATATGCATACTACATACTTGTACTACAACAGTCATTTTTCTTTATATGTCTACGTATATATTTGATCATATGATGTTTTTCACAATTGGTTTATAATTGTCTTTTTAATTTTTAGACATATCTTTTGTTTGCTGATTCCAATCAGATACCCCTGAGGAAGAGTATATATTGAAACGCATCGGGTACTCCCCGCATATGTGTTCCATGTGTACTGGAGTTCTATGATTGAGGATTTCTGCATATTGTGTTGCTATTTTTTGTATATGTCATGCATGCTGTATCCTGTGTATATTTACCCTATGTACTATAGACCTATTCAGATCTATACCACAATAAACACCTAAATTCATTCCAACAAATCCCACATTTCTTATACTCTTTTTCTACTCGTGAGTGGGTGTCCCCTTTAAAGTCCCGCAAGAGGATCAAATTTCCATTCAGCTTGTTATATTTGGGATGCGGGTTCACCCCACTCTCTAGACCAACTGAGCACCACCCCCCTCTCATCCTCATCAAGTTGGGGGCCCATGGGAAAAAACGACACAATGCCACCACCAACAAACTTCTAGAGCATATACACATACTAGAATGAGCCAACAAACCCCAACCCTCCCCCCTGCTTAACTCTGAACTACATACAGATAGACAAGCTCTCAGTGACCATCTTCATAACAACTTTGACTTCCACCTTAAATGCCTCCTCCATTCCTATTCACAACACAACAAATCCAGAGCATTCCTGGCCAAGCAACTTAAACGCAAGCTCAGACACACTAAAATCTCTTAAATAAATATATGTATGATGGCTGCGCTTAGAACAGGGATTAGGTATGCAGCCCCCCTGAAAGGAGCTTCCCTAAGGATCCTCCAACTGGTTACAAATATATCTACAATGGGGTATGGTGCTCCCTATAGGATTATATGGGATGAGCAGCTACAGGGGGGGGGGGGGGGGTTTGTCCCTCCTGTATCCTGATTAAGTGATAACAATAATAGATACCTGAGTGAGGGTTTGCAAAAAATACATAAATACCTTAGTGAAGGTTTTACAAAAACCAGCAATAGATTGTGCCAAATTATACAATTCTCTATGTAATAGAAGAAATCATAATAAATTATAAGCTATTAAAAGCTATTAAAAATGTGAAAGCTAGAGACCTATAATGGTCCCCTATAATTAATAGTGATGCACCTTCAAAAAGAAACCAACATATGGTATGGTGAATTTGCATTAAGCAAAGACATAAACTGCACCTCTGCCTAACGATTCAGGCATATAAACATAACATCAAACAGAATATAGATAGTGATCATAGTCCATAAAGTGATGAATTTCTGCAGAAAACGTGTTCAGATATTCTTCAAAACAAAACCTTGACTGGGGTGCTTTCAAACGTTCTTAGTGACTTTTGTGCTCCCCCACAAGGGTCCCCACTCACCGGATCCAATAACCCCAAAGGGGCATACAGCGTATGGTTATATCATCCACGATCTCCTCACCACCGTAATAATGTAAGGCACCCAGGGTAGTCTCCGATCTCCGTATTGATGATTAAGCTGTATTCATGGTAACTCCCTCGTAAAAAAGGAATATAAGGCTCCCATAGTGTAGTAGGTAAAATTTATTGACAGACCTCCATATTATAAACGTCAAAAATAAAATTAAAAGTATTGAAAAAATAAACCAAATGATAATTAAAATTAAAAATTAAAAACTAAAAAGTCCAGCAACAATGAACCAGATATACCGCAAATCCAGGTACAGATACCGTATAGTGGAACGTAACCAGTGTATTGAGGCAGGTGTATCCCAGCAGCGCAACGCTGGATGGAGATAGTGCTGGTTGTTTGCACTCCACCTGCGTTCCAAAAGTCCGTACCTAGAAGTGATGTAGCGTGCATGGCGCCGTCGTATGCGTTTCGTCATAGACGTCCTCAGCGACGGTGCCAGCACGCCACACGCTACGTCCATTTGTAGGGACCCGCCTTATTGGTCACATCCCTCTCTGTGGAGGGCACCAATCAGATCATGGTAAGGTGGAGTGGCCCCTCCTCTCCTTCCCACAGTGTCCGCAATGGTGAATCAATAGCGATCCTCCCTTAAGACACCCTAAATTATATTATATTCCCAGCATAAAACTAAAAATTATTCTTATAAGATACAATACATACAAGTGTAAGGCTGACCGCAGGTCAGCCTGTAATTGTAGGAGGAGTCAGGCTGCATAAAGCCTGCCCTCCTTCTCCTTCCTGTGGTCGTAGGATCTCGTGTAGTGTGCGTCACTTCCGGGTTTTCGTCTCAGCAAGAAGATGTGCGGCTGCGAGGGGCGAGTCTCCCAATTTCAGCGGCCGGGTTCAGGTTTGGTCAGGGGGGTCCACGGGCAGGTGGCCCTATCTAAGTTACACTACTACAGGCCTTTCAACCCCACAATTCCCAGCTGGGACCTATGGGTAAAGCTCGACAGGAATTCCAGCCTATGCCGGCTTCCTCTGGGAATCTCTCTTAAGATACATGCATTTTTTCACTCTTACTGTACCTAGGTGCCTTATCATATTCCAGTTTAAACTGTATATCTCTTAAACCAGTCACACTCAGCAAGCAGCGTTTGTGTACCTAATTAACAAGTCTTTTTTTGTTGACATATGTCATTATGAACTCAGTATTTATAAGAGCCAACGCATTACACAGTGCTTAAGTACTTAATATGGCCTTGTGCTGCTCCGGTTTTTCAAGGGGGCCGCCTGTCCGCTCCTTCCGGTGCTGACGCGGGGGGTGATCAGCCACCTGTCTGCTCCTCTACCTGTGCAGATCCAGCTCCACGTGGGAGCCGCCATCCCGGTACTTACGCTGTGGGGGAAGGGGTTCAGCTGTTGTTGCAAGGTATTTAATGTTTTAGTGCGGTTGGGGGGTCCATGGTACAGTTTGCAGACAGAGCAGCCTGCAGGTGCTGCCTTTTCACCTGCATGGGGCCATGTTGCTAGCACCCGGTTACCTCATGCCACGCATGCATAAGCACAGGGTTCAGGGGTTAATTCAGGCTGTGGGGTTGTCATGACACTTGCTCATTGCCTGTCATCTTATTATATTCTGTGGGGGTCCTTTGGGGGCATGCAATTTATGATTTCTCATGTAATTTTTGGTTTCTCATGCATGTTACAGTTTTTATGCGATTTACGGTTTCTCATGCATGTTACGATTTTCATGCAATTACGGTTCTCATGCATTTTATGGTTTCTCATGTTTTTTTTCAGTTTTCATGCAATTTACAATTTCTCATCTATTTTACGTTTTTTTCATTGCAATTTACGGTTTCTCATGCGATTTACGATTTCTTATTCATTTTACGGTTTTCATGCAGATTACGGTTCTCATGCAGGTTACAGTTTCACATACAATTTTACGGTTTCTCGTGCATTTTACGGTTTCTCATGCATTTTACAGTTTTTTATGCATTTTACGGTTTCATTAAAATTACGGTTTCTCATGCATTTTATGTTCTCTCATGCTTTGTTACAGTTTCTCATGCAATTTACGGTTTCTCATGCAATTTACGTTTCTCATGCAATTTACGTTTTTCGTGCAATTTACGTTTTTCATGCAATTTACGTTTCTCATGCAATTTACGTTTCTCATGCAATTTACGGTGTTCTCATGAATGTTCGATTTCTCATGCAATTTGTCACTTCTTATGCTTATTCATGTTTTCTTACATTTCTCATGTTTCCCATCTTTCCCTCGTTTACATGGTTCTCACGTTTTCTCTTGGTTCTCACGTTTTCCCTTGGTTCTCATGTTTTCCATGTTTCTTACGCTTCCCACATTTTCCCATGCCTCTCACATTTTTCATGCTTCTTACGTTTTCCCATGTTTCTCACGTCTTCATATGTTTCTCACGTTTTCCCATGTTTCTCTCGTTTTCTATGCTTCTCTCGGTTTCCCATGTTTCTCTCGGTTTCCCATGTTTCTCTCGGTTTCCCTCATTTTCCCATGTTTCTCTCGTTTTCCCATGTTTCTCTCATTTTCCCATGTTTCTCTTATTTTTCCATGTCTCTTACGTTTCTTGTCATGTTTTTATGTCATGGCCTTTCACTCGCTGCATTTCCGTTAGCTAGTGCTCACATTCAGGGTCTGGCACGTTTACAGATCCGTACGGGCTGAGGTTTCGTTTTAATTGATTGTTGTCCCTCAATCTTCTCGCCTGTTTTCCATACGTCATACGTGCACGTTCACCATTACACCTTTACTACTACCCACCACGGTCTGTGGGTACCTTAGCCCTGAGTGTTCATTTTTAATTTCCTGTCCTGGCGCTGCAGGTTGCTTGGGCTCGCTCATTGCATACAGTAGGGGGGTGTCGTCATTAGGTTCACATTCTTGCGCTCTTGGTCTTGTCATTTATGCACCCACATCATCATACTTGTCAGGTACCAGGGGTGTTAGGTCTTGGGCTGGTTGTCTGTAATATTATCTGGTTGCTTTCATACAGCTGAGTTGTTCATGTTCTGCCACTGCAGATTACCCGTCACGTCTATGGGTTTAACAGATTGAGGTGATCGTTTTTAATTGGCTTGTTCGGTGGCAAGTCTTCTCATCTGTTCGTACGCTGCTTTAGTATTTCGTACAAAATCACGTTTCTCATGCAATTTACGTTTTCTCATGCAAGTTACGTTTCTCATGCAATTTACGTTTTCTCATGTAATTTACGTTTTCTCATGCAATTTACGTTTCTCATGCAATTTACGTTTCTCATGCAATTTGTTGTTTCTATGTAACTCACATTTTTTTTTTTTTTTTTTTAAATTGTTTATTTAAGACAAGAACACGGCCCAAATGAGCCCACAGAAACATACATATACATTCGTTTGATCATATACATGGTATAGTGACAAGATATAAATTCTTACACAATTCTTATTCACCATATCGATCTCCAGCTTGTCAGTCTAAGACCATACATCAATTTTTGTATAATTATAGTAAGTTGAACCATGGGGTCGTAGTGTACGTATGACAACATTCACTGCAGGATCCCACTGCGCCGGTCCTCTATTTTCTATATTATTATTAAGAATAGAAATTGAGAGAGAGATTGATTGAGGGTAGAGTGACAGGAAGGGGAGGGAGGAAAGTGAGAAGTGAAAGAGAGTGTGGGGGGGGGGGGGGAAACAGGGGTCTATTGGGAGGTAGGGGGGAGGGGGGGGGAGGGACAGGGGGGTAGGTTCGGTTCCCGCGAGCATGTGGGCCCCTACAATATCCAGAATTCGATTAACTACGGTACTGTTCATAGAGTGCTGGTGACACTGCTCACGTGTCTGTACACTCACCGGGATGCGTCTGCACCTCTCAAAGATTGACCCGCCGCCGAGTATATAAACATCGTCCATAATTGCCAAGTCTTAGAGAATGCCTCTTCCCTATGTTGTGCCGTATGAATCAGGTCCTCCATTTGTTTTATGTCTTCTACTTTGCGAAGCCACATGTCAATGGGCGGTGGTGTGGTGAGCTTCCAGCAAAGAGGTATGCAGGCTCTGGCTGCATCTAACAGATGTCGTATGACTGATCGTTTGTATACTTTGTCTGGTATGTCGGTGGCGTGTAGTAGAAAGAGTGCCGGATCTTTTGGAATTGTCCTGTCTGTAAACAATTGTATCGTCTCGTGTACAACCTTCCAGAACCGTGAGAGCTTAGGGCATGACCAGAAAATGTGTAACAAGGTTCCCTTGTCCCTCAGACATCTCCAACACTCTTCAGATGTGGTAGGGGATATTTTGTGTAGGAGTGTCGGGGTTCTGTACCACCTAGAGAGAATTTTATAGTTAGTTTCTTGAGTTTTAGCGCAGATGGAAGACTTGTGTGTGAAGCGAAGAATGCGTTGTCTCTGTGTGAGGTTAAAGCTGCATCCCAACTCTTCTTCCCACTTGGTCAGACCCGGGGGTATGTAATCTGAGGGGGGTGTGATCAGGAGGCTGTACATTAGTGATATTGTATGTGGTAGGGTACCTGTGTTAGAGCAGATTTCTTCTAGGGTTGTGAGTCCTTGGTCTACGTCTGCGGGGGGTTCAATGGAGTGGAGGAAGTGTCCAAGTTGAAGAGTACGCATGAAATCCAAACGGAATAACCCTTGCGGGCTAGATAGTTCTGTGTATGTTTTCCAAGCCCCACCTGTGCTGAAATGTATGGCCGAATGAATTCCAGATTCCCCTAATAACCGAAAGACTCTGTCTTGTAGTCCAGGGGTGAACAGGGGATGTCCTATAATTGGGACTAGAGGTGAGTTCCGAGATGAGATGTGTGGTTTGGAGATTAATTTAGCGCAGATTCTGGCTGTGTTGCCTATCAGAGGGTGTTGTTTAAGTTCCCTAGGTAGACTAGAGTAGCACCAAGGTGTACCTCCCAGCGAAATACGGGTGTGGGATTGCTCAAGGTGGGTCCATAATTTAGTCTCTCTATGTCTGCGCCAGTCTATGAGTCTGCCCAGGTGTATTGCTTGGTGGTAGGCGCGTATGTCGGGTATCGCTAGCCCCCCGTGTGATTTAGGGAGGACAAGTAATTTGTGCGGCAGGCGGGGTTTTTTCTTAGCCCATATAAATTCAGTAAATATTGTTTGAATTTGCTTGAAAAAACCAGGGGGAATACGTATCGGAATGGCTTGCATTATGTATAATATTTTGGGTAGAATAGACATTTTCAGGATGTTACCACGTCCCACCCAAGAGTGAAATCCCGATTGCCAAGAATTCAACAGTGTTTTTATTTTCGTGATTAGTGGGGGGAAGTTCACTTCGTACAACTTTGTCATTGTTTGGGGGATAAAAATGCCCAGATATTTTAGGGCTTTGTCTGTCCATTTCAGTTTAAAGCTGGCTTTAAGGGGCTTGAGTATTGAATCTGGAATACCTACGCTCATAGCTTCTGATTTGGCCCAATTAATTTTTAGGTAGGCTAGGGACCCGTATTCGGAGAATTCTTTTAGCAAGTTTGGAAGAGATATCATCGGGTTCGTTAAGGAAAACATCAAATCATCAGCGTATGCTGAAATTTTATATTGAGTATTGTCTAAGATAAGGCCGGTTATGTCCGGGTTTAGTCTTATGTGGCAGAGGAATGGTTCCAGTGATAGTGCAAAGAGGAGGGGGGAGAGTGGGCACCCCTGTCTTGTACCATTCGAGATCTGGAAGGCTTCGGACATTACTCCGTTCACCCTTACGTCGGAGTTGCGTATACTGCTGAAATCCAATTTACCATGGAGTCGCCCAGGCCAATGTGCTTCAATGTGGAGAGCATAAACGACCAATTCACCCGGTCGAATGCTTTTTCAGCATCTGTACTGAGCAAGACCATCGGTGTGGCTGTTTTAGTGGCGTGATAGAGTAGGTTCAGGACCTTAGTAGTGTTGTCCCTCGCCTCTCTGGTAGGGACAAATCCCACCTGGTCTAAGTGTATTAAGCTGGTTATGTGTTGTTGTAGTCTGGTGGCCAGGATTTTTGTAAAAAGCTTCAGGTCTGTGTTTAGTAGAGATATAGGGCGGTAGCTGCCACATTGGGTCGGGTCTTTATCTTCTTTGTGGATTACAGTTATTTGGGCCTGTAGTGTGTCTTTGTGTAGTGGTTTCCCTTTGCCTAGGTCATTGAATAGTTTAGTTAGGTGTTGTCCTAATGATGGGAGTAGAGTCTTGTAATATTGGAGTGTGAGTCCGTCAGGTCCGGGAGCTTTCCCTTGCTTAGTATTTTTTATCGCCAATTGTATGTCTGTTAGAGTAATGGGTTCGTCCAGTATGTCTCTCGTCTCAGTCGATAGGGATGGCAATTTGGAGTTCGCTAGGTATTCTGCAATTTTCTCTGGAGAGGGTTGAGTCATGTTTAGGTTATATAGGTTTTCGTAGTATGATCTAAATTCCTGCGTGATTTGTTGGGGCAAGGCAGCTCTTCTTCCCATAGAAGAGTTGATGTGCGGGATGTATGATGCCGTGTTTTGTGCTTTAAGAGATTGGGCTAGAAGTCTGCCACACTTGTTACCCGATTCGTATATTTTTTTCCGGGAGATCTGAAGAGCTGCCTTAGCTTTGAATTGGAGTAGGTCTGTTATTTGCATACGTATCGTATCAAGTTCGCTACCCAGGGGTCTAGACGGCGTCATTTTATGGGCAGATTCTAGTTTATGGAGTTTGTCAAACAGTGATGCCAATTGCGCTGACTTTTGTTTTTTAACTCTTGACCCGTGCTTAATAAGCACTCCGCGGATCACCGCTTTATGTGCTTCCCATGTTAGGCCAAAGTCACTCTCTTCTATGGTGTTAGTGTGGAAGTAATGTGAAATCTCTTTTGAGACGTCTGCCACTATGGCTGGGTCTTGTAGAAGACTTTCATTTAGTCTCCAGGGTTTCCTCTGACTCTTGAAATAGTCTGTGAGGTCGTATTGCATAGACACTGGGGCATGATCGGACCATGTAATGGAGCCGATGGCTGTGTGTTTGACGGCCCGGAGTTGGTTGTGTGGGACCAGGAGAAAGTCAATACGAGAATACACCTGGTGTGGTCGGGAGAAGAAAGTGTAGTCTCGTTCCCCGGGATGAAAGAGGCGCCAGGTGTCTATTAGCTGTGCCGTATGGAGGGCTAGGGACATTTCCCTGAGGGTGCCGCGTGTGACGGAGGAAGAGCCTGTCGAGGTATCTTCTGCCGGGATCAAGGGGATGTTAAGATCACCACCCACAATCAATTGGCCCTCAGAGAAATTTTGTAGTGTTTTGAGATGACGTTTCATGAATGTGTCTTGGTGTTCATTTGGGGCGTAGAAATTAGCGATGGTCACCTTGGTACTACCTATCATGCCTTTTATAAAAAGGAACCTTCCTGCCTGGTCTGACTTCTTGTCCACCAGTGTCCACGGTATAGATGCGGAAATCTGGATAGATACTCCCCTGGATTTAGCGGCTATGTGGGTGGAGTGATATGCAGTCGGGTAGTACCTATTTTTTAGAATTGGGAACTTGTCTTCCCTGAAGTGTGTCTCTTGTATGAGCACTATGTCTGCCTTCATGTGTCTCATTTCGTTTAGAAGCATTCTCCGTTTTTCCGGGACGTTCAGTCCCTTTGCATTAAGGGTGACCACATTGAGTACCCCCATGTCCGCGGGAACCGATTATAGGTATGGGAAGGGGTAGAAGGGGGGGAAGGTGAGGGGGAGGAAGAGTGGTTAATTAGAAAGGGGGAAAAGTTTAGAAAGAAGCGAAGGCCCACTCCGTTTGCAACAGGCGCCGAGGAGAGAGATCCTCCCGGACACCCAATACAAAGAATGGGTGCTTACTATAAACTGAAGATATTCTTCCACGCACACCAGTATTAACTGGGTGTAGTCGTTCTCCTAGGTGGGGAAGTGTCAAGCCAGGGCCTCGGGAGGAGGGCTGTGTCCTCCCCAAGCCCCCGGATCTATGATATAATTGGTACTCCAGGTAAACAAGACTTTAACTTTCGTAGCATGTCTACAAACTAAAACTGTGAAGTTGTGTATGAGCATACTTCTGTGTGACATGAGCAACACTGAAAACTTTAAATGCTAATGGTAAACTAGCAGTCTACAATCAAACGTGTAAAACTTTCAGTCCTACTCAACTAGTTGGGTTATGAACCCACTTAACCGGCACTCCCACCCTGCATAAGTGAAATATCGGTGGTGAAACCCCTCTGATGGTTTTCAGCAAACCCCGTACAAAATGTTGTTTTAACAGGTGATGGCTGCCGGTAATATTCCAGCGATGCCAGGACTGCACGTTGTGTTGCTGGTTCCAGCAGCACAGAAAAACATGTTATCTACTACATCCTCACTGCAGTCAGAGCACCGCACAGCCTTCATCTCTCCAACCTATTTACGACAACGCCTGTACGGGTCCACATCTACTTACATATCATCTGTGGCCTATTACTCCGAGGCACTGCTATATTCCCCAACCAATACCCCCGTAACATGTCCCCCTCCCCACTCCTCCCAAGAGACCAGCCAGATACCCCCACGTCTCCCAAGACTGACCCACATCTCCGAAAGTTCAACGAACTTGTTTGTTGCCAGCAGCTCCTGCAGTGTGATATCGTTCCCAGTGCAGCCAACTACATCCCCCAACGCTGGTCGGGAGTAATCAATAAGTTCTTATCACACTGCTTATTCCAACAACAGGGTGTACGAGAGACTGGGGGTGGGGGGGGCAGGACAAACATAACTCCCAAGCATATCGTCTGTTCAGGTGACAGTCCAGGGTAAGGGGGGGGGGTGCCGCCATGAAGGGCCTAGAGACTTTCCAGTTAACCCATGGACTTTTCCCAGGTCTATTTGTCCCTTGCTGTGTCCATCCGGGTGGGGTTAGGTGGTTCAAGAGAAACCCTGGCAGGCACGTAAACGGGACCTAACTGGACTCAAGGGGCAGGGGAGCAGGCTCAGCCCGATCGCCCACAGGGATGCAAGGGGCGGTCGGCGACTAACAATCCGCCTGGATTAGGTATGAATGTCGTCTGATTCGGGGATCACCAAGCAAAAGGGTGTAGAGTGCCCAACTGTAACTGATAAAGGGGAGTAGGTGTGCGGTAAACACAATGACCACGGTTACTCACAGCAGACTCAAGACTCACGTGCACCGTTCTCTGGTCTGGCGCGGGATCTTCCTCGGGATCTCTGTGTGCGGGTAGACGGGTTGATTCTGCTCGTGTTCAGGCCCGAGCGGCCGGTCGGCCGTGGAATCTTCGATAGCCAATTCGGGACCTGGATTGGATCTGCTCCCAGAAAGTCAAAGAGGGACGGTAGGTCTGCTGGGGTGCGTAGTGTGTAGTGGTCCCGGTCATTACGGAAGGTCACTGCTAGCGGGTAGCCCCATCTGTACGTGCAGCCATGTCTTCTTGCTAGTTCCAAGATGGGCTTCAGCATGGTGCGGCGCTGTAATGTAGCCCTCGACAGGTCAGGTAAAATTTGGATGCGGGCTCCGTCAAATTCTATCTCTCCCTGGTCCCATGCTTTCCTTAGCAGAGTCTCCTTCTGTGCAAAGCGGTGTATACGACACAGAACATCCCGCGGCCTAGCTGGGTCGGAGGGCTTTGGGCCTAGGGTGCGGTGGATCCTGTCGATCTCCAGATGTGGCGGCGGATGGTCCAGTAGGTTCTGGAAGATCGCCGTCGCCGTCGCCGCTAAGTCCTCCGGTCCCGTGGCCTCTGGTATCCCTCGTAGCCGCAGGTTGTTGCGGCGGCTACGGTCCTCCAATTCCTCCAGGTGGAGCTGCATGTCCTGTGCTTCCAGGGTATGCGTCTGCTGTGAGTGCTCCATCGCCTGCATCCTCACCTCCAGCGCAGCAATCTTAGATTCGCCCGAGGTGACTCTGGTTTCCACATTTTGTAAGTCCTCCCTTACTTCTTGGATGTCTTTCCTATGTGCCTCCTCGATCCTTAGGATCATAGTTTCGAAGTCCGCTCTCGTGGGCAGGGCCTCCAGGTCTGCTCTTGTGGGGAGAGCCCTGAGCATGCTGCGGAGGTCTTCTTCTAGGATGGGTTGGCTGCTCGGGTGTCTCTCCATCTCCGTGCAGAGTAAGGCTGGCGTGCCCGTAAGGAGTAGAGGCGTCAGGTTCTGTGTGGAGGAAGCCATCGGGGTTTCCGTACAGCTCGGAGGAGTTTTGGGCCCACGTGGCGCGGCAGCTATGGCGCCGGGAGATAGGTCCGCCTGACCTCTGAAAAAGTGTGGTATGCCCGTCTGAGTGGTCCGGTGATGGGTTCCCAGTGACGACGATCTCGTTCTGTATCGTTTGGGGTTGCTCATGCTGTGATTACTGGAGCAAATAGGCGTCTTGTGATCCGTGCAGGCCGAGTTGGACAGGGAGCTCCTCCAAAGCACGTCTTCACTCGGCCATAGCTAAGCCACGCCCCCCGTAACTCACATTTTTATGTTTCTCTCGTTTTTTCAGGTTTCTCATGTTTTCCCAAGGTTACTCTCGTTCTCATGTTTCTCGCGCTGTTCATCAATTCACGTTCTCGTGCTACCGGTGTTTCTCATGTAGTTTGCGGTTTCTGGCAGCCTCGGTTTTTAGGCTGCTCACGTTTTGTAAGCTTGCGCTATACATGTGTTTCGTTCCTTCACGCAGCTTACGTTCCTGGCATAGGTATTCTCAGTATGCTCACGTTTCTCTCGTAGTTCATGTTGCTGTCCCAGTGGGGTGTCACTTACGAGGAATAGGTTACCCAGGGGACTGCGGTTCTTCCTTTTCCAAATGCACACGACCTTTTATTTCCTAGCTAGGGTTGGCAAAGCATGGAACTATTGGTAAGTCAGCCATGGCAGCTCCAGCAGCCTTTATGGGCTCAGGGGCTTTAGTGGATTCCGAATTTTCTCAGTCTCTAGGACAGTATCGGTAGACTTCCTACTTGGTTCGGTTTTTGCCTCTTTTAACTCATATCGGCACAGCATTGTCGGGGCGTATCTGGTTGGGACTCAGCTTTTCATGTTGTTGGTAGACCCCGACAGGTCTTTCTTTATTTGCTGTGCATTCTATTCAAGCCATCCTCAAGGTTCCTGAGGAGTAGCCCTCCTGCTTTGATCAGCAGACTTCTCATCATGGGTCATTTTTCCGTGTCATATCTATCACATTCTCATGGTCTCCTTCGTGTTGGGTACCAGCTCGGTGCTCAAGGCAGGCCTATACCCGGCTTTTTTGGGTCATAAGAGATAGGAGCAGCTTCTGCGTATTTGTGCCAGGGACCCCAGCCCGTATTTGGTAGGTGGAGGTCGTCTTGTTTCTCTGGGCTTGGCCCAGAGCCACTTTTTGAGATACCACAAGCGTTTGTCAATTTGGTAGATTATACCTAATTTCAGTGGGTAATAATTTGGCATCATTTTCATCCTACCGGTCATTTTTGCCCCCTTTCAGGCATGCTGACCACTTGACCCAGGCACAACTCAGGTCTATGTTCTCTGTTTGCTCTTTGTTTCTTTCCTACACT
Organism: Lithobates clamitans; assembly: GCA_037952925.1. Lineage (NCBI taxonomy): Eukaryota > Metazoa > Chordata > Amphibia > Anura > Ranidae > Lithobates > Lithobates clamitans. The sequence goes on along the minus strand of JBBGZY010000089.1, from coordinate 3,199,261 downwards.
ATCCACAGATTGACTCAGAGTACAATATATGTTTATAATTAGATACAATGTCCATAGAAGCAAAAATAACAAATCACACCATAAATGTTTAACCTATATTCCCTTAATGAACTGACACTATATTACATCTGGTGTATTCATTTCCCCTTACGTTTCCCATGGGTTGAGCATCTAAATATCTGGTCTACATTATGTGGGGATGATGGAACTCATGATTAGATGTACCTCTTACCTATTACATACCAGGAATAATTTGGCGTTAACCCATATACAGTAAAAAGGGAGAATGCACACCTGCGTACTACAAATTTTGGGGGAGTTGCATTAAATGGTCCCCCGATCTAAATTATGGTGTATGGTGCCAAGGGAAAGAATTATAGTATAATGTATGTAGTGGGTCCAGATAAATGAAACACAGTATTTTGAGATTATATATTTAAATCTATAGTTGAATGACGGATCCACATAGTACCTACAAATGCATGCATCCATACCTGAAAAGGTGCATACATCAGGAGAGATCACTTAAAATTATGGCCATATAGTTGGCATTAGTGAGGGGACATCTGTACAGTCAGGAGAAATGTGGTTGTGAATCCATAAAACATGGAGAACACATCATGAGACATGTGTGAATCCCCGAGTAGAGGCGAGTGGATAGAGATCCTATACTCATATCCCTTTTACTGTACGTTTCCATTCATGGAAGGGGAACTCATTATAGGAGTAGGATTACTTATAACAGTACGTATTTAGTGGGGCTATGATTTTACAAAACGAGCCTTATTGTATCTTCCTAGCCAAATAAAGGGTATGTGAATGAGCCCCCACACCCATCTAGTGTGCGTGAGACCATCCATACACCTAAAGAGCCTACATATGTGCACTTGTGGCTTAACCACAGGGACATTAACCAATAGGGGCCCCTTAGTACTGACTGATCATACATGTTCCCCTCAGGGGTTAGCTAGAAAGCAATTTAGATCAATATCCAGATTGAGGCCCCTGGGGGCAAGGGACCCCAACCTGTATATCCAGGTGGTTTCGTTCTGTGAGATAAGTGTAGTTTTATTACCACCTTGCCAATGGTCCCTAATGCAGTCAATCCCATAAAAAAATCAGCCCAGAGGGGTCACGGTTATGTACTGCATCAAAGTGGCGAGAGAGATGGTGTTTTGGAAACCCTTTTCTTATGTTTTTAATATGTTCACGCATTCTCACATATAAGGGTCAGGTAGTTCTGCCCACGTATTGTAATTGACATGGGCACTCGATGACATAGGTCACATGTGTACTCTGGCAAGTTATAAGTTCCCTGATGCGATATTGTTTGTGATCTGTTCTTTATTTGAAAGTTTCCCTTTTTCGGGGCTGTTTTTTATTGACCCTACATGGTAGGCATTTTTGGCATTTGTAGAAGCCTTTCATGTCTGGAAAGATTTGGGTCACCTTGGGAGGGTTTATGACATTATGCACCAAATATTGTCTTAGGGTGGGGGCTCTGCGATATACAATCCTAGGTTTGTTGGGTAGTAAATTTGCTAACGCTCTGTCCTCTTTTAGGATAGGTGTCATGAAGATCCTGCCAGTAACCAGCGATCCAGGCGCACGGGAACACGGCCACGGGTTCCACTGCGCATGCGCGCGCGTTCACGGGTGCGGTCACGCACGGGCACGTCAGGCGGGCTATTTAAACCAGTCTGTCACACTCCATCCCCGCTGTCTGCTCTACAGCGTTCTGTGTGTGTTACCTGATCTGATCTCTGTATCCTGTTATCTGACCCGGCTTCCTGTTTTGACCATCCTGCTATCCCCCTGCACCAGACCCTCTTGGCTTGCCTGACCATCCCTCTGCATTACCCCTGGTACCTCTGCTGTCCGACCGCTACCGACCACCGGCTTGTTGACCCTCCGCTGTGTATACCGGCTTCCAGGCTATTACCTGCTGTTGTTCCTGGTTCCAGTCCAGCGTTCCAGTCTGCTACCTACTGCTTGTTCCTGGTTCCAGTCCAGTGTTCCAGTCTGCTACCTACTGCTTGTTCCTGGTTCCAGTCCAGCGTTCCAGGCTATTACCTGCTGTTGTTCCTGGTTCCAGTCCAGTGTTCCAGTCTGCTACCTACCGCTTGTTCCTGGTTCCAGTCCAGCGTTCCAGTCTGCTACCTACTGCTTGTTCCTGGTTCCAGTCCAGCGTTCCAGGCTATTACCTGCTGTTGTTCCTGGTTCCAGTCCAGCGTTCCAGTCTGCTACCTACCGCTTGTTCCTGGTTCCAGTCCAGCGTTCCAGTCTGCTACCTGCTGCTTGTTCCTGGTTCCAGCCCAGCGTTCCAGGCTATTACCTGCTGTTGTTCCTGGTTCCAGTCCAGCGTTCCAGGCTATTACCTGCTGTTGTTCCTGGTTCTAGTCCAGCGTTCCAGTCTGCTACCTGCTGCTTGTTCCTGGTTCCAGCCCAGTGTTCCAGGCTCCTACCTGCTGTTGTTCCTGGTTCCAGTCCAGCACTCCACTATCCGGCTTGCTTACCTGTTGGGTTCCTGGTCCTATCTGCATTCCAGTCTCTGTCTTCAGTCTTTTCTTCAGGTTCCTGATTCCAGAGGGTGCCACCACTACTGAACTTCCAGCCACTGTTGATCCTGCCAGGCACCCATACCACTCTTCACTCCTGGCCCTCTGTTTCCATTCCAGGGGAACGGGAGTGGGAGCTGTAAGGGAGGTCTTTCCCTGCACTTCAGGCTCACAACCTACCAGGTATGTGACAATAGGCCAATACTTTTTCAGGATCTGTTCAAATTCTTTGTATTGGGAATTGAAACCTGTGATAAACACCAATTCTGTATTCTTTTACTTTCTTTTAGATTTTGTTAACAGGCTTTTCCAATCTAGATATGCTATATCCCTCTTCATCTTATGCAGCATGTCTAGATTATATCCTTTTTCATGGAACCGCTCTATCAGGATGTCAGCTTGTTCTATATAATCTGCGGTAGTTGCAGTTTCTCTGCAGTCTAGTAAACTGGCCTTTAGGGATGTTCCCCTTCCACTGAGGGTGATGGCAACTGTTAATCGGGATATACCCGTTTCTATCTGTTGCCTTAAAAAAGATTTTTGTATGTAAGGCATCACCCCTCTTGAAAATTTCAAGGTCGAGATATTCAATCTTGTGGGAGTCCCATTTTCCAGTGAAAGTAAGCCCGTATCTGTTGGTGTTTAAGTCCTGCAGAAAGCTTTCAAAGGTTTCAGATGTTCCTTCCCAAAATATGATTAGATCGTCTATGTACCTGCGGTACAGTTTCACTTGTGGGATGTTCTTGGCGTAGATATACTCTTCCTCCCACATATTCATGAGTAAGTTAGCCACGCTTGGTGCGTACCATGCGCCCATAGCAACTCCTTTAGTTTGGACATAGTAGTTTTGATCGTACCAGAAGTAGTTGCATGACATAGCTAGCTCTAAACCTTCAAGTATAAAGTCGATCTATTCTTGTCTCATACCGGTAAACTCATGGAAAGCCTTTTCTACACTCAGCAATCCGTCTTGCTGCACGATACTAGTATACAGCGAGTTCACATCAATGGTGGCTAGTAGATAATCTTGTGCTCCATCTATTTGCTGTAATTCTTCTAGAAGTTGGGCACTATCTCGTAAATAAGATTTTCCCATTTTTGACCAATGGCTTGAGAAATGTATTCGCCCAGCCTAAAGAACACTGAATTGATGCCACTAATTATGGGTCTCCCAGGTGTAATCTCTTGTGAATTTTAGGTGTATAATAGATCACCGGGGTTTTTGTAGAGCTGGAAACCAAGTATTCCGCTTCTTTGATGTTTAGAATTCCCATATCTTTTCCTTTTTTCACATAAGCTTTTCATTTCTTTTCATATGCACGCTTAGGGTTATTATTAAGCTTATTATACTTGTTCTCTACCTGGAGCAAGTTCTCCATTTCCTCTTCATAATCTTTTTTATTCAATATTACTAGTCCTCCACCTTTATCTGCGGGTCGTATGACCACCTCCTTTCTTTCACCCAAAGATTTTATAGTTTTCCAGACATTTTTTGTTTTATGGTTCCTACGTTTTTCTAATTTCCTTAAATCATCTTCCACCATTTTTTGGAAAGCTTCCATACATTGATTCCCAGATGTTTTAGGGTTAATGGTGGAATAATTTTTCAGCCTTGTTTGCTCATACATTGCTTCTCTCCTTGTTCTTATATCTGTAATTGTAAGAAAATGTTTTTTAAGTTTGAGTTTCCTCATAAACTTTTTTAAATCAATATATGTTTCGAACTTATCCAAAGATTTTTCAGGGGCAAACTTGAGTCCTAAGTCCAGAATTTTCATTTCGTCTTCAGAGAATTGGACATCACTAAGATTGAATATACCCTTCCCTAATGTTCTCGTCTTCGTTTTCTTCTTCCCTCCTCTGTTTCCTCTAGTCGTCTTCTTCTTTCTTCGGGTCCTGGAACATGCCTCGTTTCTCCTCCGTAACTTCTGGGGTATTCCTGCTCCCTGTGTGACTGGTGATTCTCTTCCATCATTCTGTATTGTTCTCCTCAGGGTTCCCCTCTGTCTGTGTGTGATCCTCTCCATTTGGGATTCCTGTAGGGGGGCCGTGCCTTCCATCTCCCTGGCGGTCTGTCTCTGGCCCAGCACCTGGAAAAATCCCTAGGGGGTCCTCGATCCCTTCTATATTGTGGGTTTGGGGTATCTTCATAATTACTTCTGTGTTGGACCCACCTATTTTCCCTTAATGGGGAATATCTGTTTCTCGTAGGTACATTGTATCTAGGTGTTTGGGGGGCTCTGTATTCGGATCTTTCCTGATAGTTGGCACTCCTAATTCTGGATCTTGCCGTGTACCCGTGTGGTGTATCTTGTTGTTGCCTGTATGGAAGCCTCATATTAGTTCTCACTGTCTGTTGCAGTGTGTTATTAATCGGTCCCTCCATCTCCATCTCCATGAAGGTGTCAGGGCTATCATCCACCCCCACGTCATCCTCTGATGTGCAAGGATCTATATTGGTGGTTTGCCATTTGTAAACATTCATGCCCTGATAATCAATTAGGTCCCTTTTGTATTTTTTCGTTTTTTTTGCTTGTATTTGGGTGTCATATTTTTTAATGATCTCCTGGAGCTCCTTTTCTTTGTTTTTATATTCAGTCTGATTGACAAAAGGTAGTAGCTGGTTTTTAATTTCAGTGATGTTGGCCTCAATCCCCTTTAATTTAAATCGTCTCCTCTTTAAGATTTTATGTAGTAAGTCGTTTTCACACCCATTGAAGAAGGTGTACAATTCATCCATCAACTCTGGGTCAGTGATGCCATCATTGGGGTCCAGGTCCCACCTTAATCTCCTAGGTGTCACTTTTGCTGTAATGTAAGTTTCCATGGTGGCTATATCCCACCAGACTCTGAGCTGCTTTTCCATGGTGTGTCTAAGTATCCTCATCAAACTGTTCATATCTTGTGCATTAGTCACTATCTCCTGACTAAAAATGCCACCTAAATCGATATTCCTATTTCCCATATACCCAAAAATGTCCATAGCTGCAGCCAGGAGTCTCACCTAGGGTGAGGACTAAGTAGATAAATATATGTATGATGGCTGCGCTTAGAACAGGGATTAGGTATGCAGCCCCCCTGAAAGGAGCTTCCCTAAGGATCCTCCAACTGGTTGCAAATATATCTACAATGGGGTATGGCGCTCCCTATAGGATTATATGGGATAAGCAGCTACAGCGAGGGGGGGGGGGGGGGGGGGTTGGTCGCTCCTGTATCCTGATTAAGTGATAACAATAATAGATACCTGAGTGAGGGTTTGCAAAAAATACATAAATACCCTAGTGAAGGTTTTACAAAAACTAGCAATAGATTGTGCCAAATTATACAATTCTCTATGTAATAGAAGAAATCATAATAAATTATAAGCTATTAAAAGCTATTAAAAATGTGAAAGCTAGAGACCTATAATGGTCCCATATAATTAATAGTGATGCACCTTCAAAAAGAAACCAACATATGGTATGGTGAATTTGCATTAAGCAAAGACATAAACTGCACCTCTGCCTAACGATTCAGGCATATAAACATAACATCAAACAGAATATAGATAGTGATCATAGCCCATAAAGTAACAAATTTCTGCAGAAAACGTGTTCAGATATTCTTCAAAACAAAACCGTGACTGGGGTGCTTCCAAACGTTCTTAGTGACTTTTGTGCTCCTCCACAAGGGTCCCCACTCACCGGATCCAATAACCCCAAAGGGGCATACAGCGTATGGTTATATCATCCACGATCTCCTCACCACCGTAATAATGTAAGGCACCCAGGGTAGTCTCCGATCTCCATATTGATGATTAAGTTGTATTCATGGTAAATCCCTCGTAAAAAAGGAATATAAGGCTCCCATAGTGTAATAGGTAAAATTTATTGACAGACCTCCATATTATAAACGTCAAAAATTAAAATTAAAAATATTGAAAGAATAAACCAAATGATAATTAAAATTAAAAATTAAAAATTAAAAAGTCCAGCAACAATGTACCAGATATACCACAATTCCAGGTACAGATACCGTATAGTGGAACGTAACCACAGTATTGAGGCAGGTGTACGCGTTTTATCATAGACGTCCTCAGCGACGTTGCCAGCACGCCACGCGCTTAGTCCATATGTAGGGAGCCGCCTTATTGGTCACATACCTCTCTGTGGAGGGCACCAATCAGACCATGGTAAGGTGGAGTGGCCCCTCCTCTCCTTCCCACAGTGTCCGCAATGGTGAATCAATAGTGATAATCCCTTGAGACACCCTAAATTATATTATATTCCCAGCATAAAACTAAAAATTATTCTTATAAGATACAATACATAAAATATATGTTTATAATTAGATACAATGTCCATAGAAGCAAAAATAACAAATCACACCATAAATGTTTAACCTATATTCCCTTAATGAACTGACACTATATTACATCTGGTGTATTCATTTCCCCTTACGTTTCCCATGGGTTGAGCATCTAAATATCTGGTCTACATTATATGGGGATGATGGAACTCATGATTAGATGTACCTCTTACCTATTAAATACCAGGAATAATTTGGCGTTAACCCATATACAGTAAAAAGGGAGAATGCACACCTGCGTACTACAAATTTTGGGGGAGTTGCATTAAATGGTCTCCCGATCTAAATTATGTTGTATGGTGCCAAGGGAAAGAATTATAGTATAATGTATGTAGTGGGTCCAGAAAAATGAAACACAGTATTTTGAGATTATATATTTAAATCTATAGTTGAATGACGGATCCACATAGTACCTACAAATGCATGCATCCATACCTGAAAAGGTGCATACATCAGGAGAGATCACTTAAAATTATGGCCATATAGTTGGCATTAGTGAGGGGATATGCCATCCGTACAGTCAGGAGGAATGTGGTTGTGAATCCATGAAACATGGAGAACACATCATGAGAAATGTGTGAATCCCCGAGTAGAGGCGAGTGGATAGAGATCCCATACTCATATCCCTTTTATGTACATTTTACTGTACGGAGCACAAAAGTCACTAAGAACGTTTGAAAGCACCCCGGTCACGGTTTTGTTTTGAAGAATATCTGAACACGTTTTCTGCAGAAATTCATCACTTTATGGACTATGATCACTATATATATTCTGTTTGATGTTATGTTTATATGCCTGAATCGTTAGGCAGAGGTGCAGTTTATGTCTTTGCTTAATGCAAATTCACCATACCATATGTTGGTTTCTTTTTTAAGGTGCATCACTATTAATTATAGGGGACCATTATAGGTCTCTAGCTTTCACATTTTTAATAGCTTTTAAAGCTTATAATTTATTATGATTTCTTCTATTACATAGAGAATTGTATAATTTGGCACAATCTATTGCTGGTTTTTGTAAAACCTTCACTAGGGTATTTATGTATTTTTTGCAAACCCTCACTCAGGTATCTATTATTGTTATCACTTAATCAGGATACAGGAGGGGCTACCCCCCCCCCACTTGCTGTAGCTGCTCATCCCATATAATCCTATAGGGAGCGCCATACCCCATTGTAGATATATTTGTAACCAGTTGGAGGATCCTTAGGGAAGCTCCTTTCTGGGAGGCTGCATACCTAATCACTGTTATAAGCGTAGCCATCATACATATATTTATCTACTTAGTCCTCACCCTAGGTGAGACTCCTGGCTGCAGCTATGGACATTTTTGGGTATATGGGAAATAGGAATATCGATTTAGGTGGCATTTTTAGTCAGGAGATAGTGACTAATGCACAAGATATGAACAGTTTGATGAGGAAACTTAGACACACCATGGAAAAGCAGCTCAGAGTCTGGTGGGATATAGCCACCATGGAAACCTACATTACAGCAAAAATGACACCTAGGAGATTAAGGTGAGACCTGGACCCCAATGATGGCATCACTGACCCAAAGTTGATGGATAAATGGTAAACCTTCTTCAATGGGTGTGAAAACGACTTACTACATAAAATCTTAAAGAGGAGACAATTTAAATTAAAGGGGATTGAGGCCAACATCATTGAAATTAAAAACCAGCTACTACCTTTTGTCAATCAGACTGAATATAAAAACAAAGAAAAGGAGCTCCAGGAGATCATTAAAAAATATGACACCCAAATACAAGCAAAAAAACAGAAAAAATACAAAAGGGACCTAATTGATTATCAGGGCATGAACGTTTACAAATGGCAAACCACCAATATAGATCCTTGCACATCAGAGGATGACGTGGGGGTGGATGATAGCCCTGACACCTTCATGGAGATGGAGATGGAGGGACCGATTAATAACACACTGCAACAGACAGTGAGAACTAATATGAGGCTTCCATACAGGCAACAACAAGATACACCACACGGGTACACGGCAAGATCCAGAATTAAGAGTGCCAACTATCAGGAAAGACCCGAATACAGAGCCCCCCAAACACCTAGATACAATGTACCTACGAGAAACAGATATTCCCCATTAAGGGAAAATAGGTGGGTTCAACACAGAAGTAATTATGAAGATACCCCAAACCCACAATATAGAAGGGATCGAGGACCCCCTAGGGATTTTCCCAGGCGCTGGGCCAGAGACAGACCGCCAGGGAGATGGAAGGCACAGCCCCCCTACAGGAATCCCGAATGGAGAGGATCACACACAGACAGAGGGGAACCCCCAAGAGAACAATACAGAATGATGGAAGAGAATCACCAGTCAAACAGGGAGCAGGAATACCCCAGAAGTTACGGAGGAGAAACAAGGCATGTTCCAGGACCCGAAGAAAGAAGAAGACGACTAGAGGAAACAGAGGAGGGAAGAAGAAAACGAAGGCGAGAACATTAGGGAAGGGTATATTCAATCTTAGTGATGTCCAATTCTCTGAAGATGAAATGAAAATTCTGGACTTAGGACTCAAGTTTGCCCCTGAAAAATCTTTGGATAAGTTCGAAACATATATTGATTTAAAAAAGTTTATGAGGAAACCTTAAAAAACATTTTCTTACAAATACAGATATAAGAACAAGGAGAGAAGCAATGTATGAGCAAGCAAGGCTGAAAAATAATTCCACCTTTAACCCTAAAACATCTGGGAATCAATGTATGCGAGCTTTCCAAAAAATGGTGGAAGATGATTTAAGGAAATTAGAAAAACCTAGGAACCATAAAACAAAAAATGTCTGAAAAACTATAAAATCTTTGGGTGAAAGAAAGGAGGTGGTCATACGATACGCAGATAAAGGTGGAGGGACTCCGGGGGGGCGTGGTTTGCCTTGAGAGAAGATGGCTGCTTAAACCTCGGCTCCCGCTCACCACATTCTTTTCTTCAGCTTAACCTGGGGACCTGCGAATTTTTCCACTACCCACTATGGGAACTTCCTCCCGCGGAAGCTCGCAGTCACGATCCCGCTCCCCGAGGGAACCTACCGGCCGCACAAACCACACTATACCGGAGATCTTCCGCACCCAGAGGCCTAACAGGGCGGCCCCTCTTCCCGCCTCAACTCCCTCTCAGGATCTGACAGGAATTCTCCTCACTCCAACCGACCCTCACACATCACATATGGAGAACGAAGGCACTTCTCTCCGCCAACCGAGTCTGAGGGATCTCCAGGCTGTGGCGACGGACATTAAGGACACTCTGTTTTCGGCCATCTCTGACTTGCGCCATGAAATACAGGCCATCTCAGGGAGAATGCAACGTGTCGAAAACGATGTAGCACTACAAGGCTCAGCAACAAAAGTAATTCACCACAAAGTGAACTCCCATACCATGCAACTTAGAGATCTTCAACGTCATGTTGAAGATCACGACAATCGCGGCCGCAGGCATAATCTTAGAGTGAGAGGCCTACCCGAATCCATGGACCAAGACCAACTCCTTCAAGCTGTCACGGGCCTCTTCAACCAACTCCTCGATAGGCCCCGTATCACTCCGGTGGCTATGGAACGTATCCACAGAGCGCTCCGTCCCAGAGGTAAAGACGCAGACCCCCCACGAGATGTCATCTGCTTTATAAATGATTATGTCATCAAAGAAGAAATCCTCAAGAAAGCACGAGAAAAACCGCAGATGGAATATGAGGGCAGCCATATATACATCTATCAAGATCTCTCAGCGATCACACTGCGACATCGCAGAGACCTCCGGCCTCTTCTAGATGTTCTGAGGAACAATGGAATCCGCTACCGATGGAAGTTCCCATTCGGCCTCTCTGCCTCCCACCAAGGCCGCTCGGCCTTACTGAGAGTTCCAGAAGACCTCGATGGATTCTGCCGCACCCTGGACATCCCGCTTGTGTCGGTCCCAAACTGGTATGAGGAATTCAACATTCTACCCCATACCCGTCACCCTCCAGAAGAAGAACCGATGGATGCTCACAATACCAGCTTCCGCAGACGCAGATCGCCCTCACCCATCAGACGCTATTCCTCAGTGGGACCCCGTCAACCACCTCCTAGCCCCATGACAGCGCCTTTGCCTCGCAGAGCTCGCCGGGACCGTTAACTTACCTCCATGTTCTTGAATTCTTCACCAGACGACACCGCTGACGGCCCCTGATCCACCTCTACCACCTTCTCCTTTCTACAGGTGCCTGGACTTGTCTCGACTACCTCTCCCACACTCCACAACGTACCCCGATGGAACCACCGCCTCCTCTGTTCACTTCTACAGTATCGCCCGAGACCCGATCTTCATGCCTGCAAAGATATCTCCCACTTACACAATGACTGCCTCTGACGTTTACCCCTGCAACTGACTATGGACACCTTCAACTTCTTCTTCCTGTTATTCCCCCGCTCGACAGAACGCCGAACCGGACCAACCAAACGATACTCGTTGCAGTCACCGTTCCACTCAACCACCGGTTCCACTCCCGTGGACAACATTCCATGCTTTCTTCACAGATATTTACCTACGCCGATGCTTTACATTGGCACCGGGACCCGTAGTATATGTACCACCAGACTCACTGCATACGGACCCTGTGCACCTTGTGACGGTTCTGAAGGGTAACATGTTAACTGTTAAGATTTATTGTTAGAAGTTATAAGATTTAAGTGATTACTGCCTCCCATTCCGGGAAGACACCGTCGTGATGCACCACACATAGACAACATATCAGAGCCATATCTTTTACACAATCCTTATACCAATTTATTCTCCCTCACACAACATAATTCCTTGAGCCACAATACACTCCCTGCAGCTTGGCCCTCTACTGCCATCTACTGACCCTGAATCAGGGATATCTATGATTCACTAAGCCTTACACCCTCATTTAACCTCATACATCAATACAGCAGAGATCAACAATGATAAATTTATGCACGACCAACGCTCACCCTCGCACTGAATACAACAAGGTACAAAGCTTATTGATGTTATTAATATAATTATTGCAGCCCGTTACTCACCTATATGCTCACATCTACATAACTTCAGAGAAGTGATTCCCCCTGGCTCTGCTGTTTATACCCTGGTTGGCCACATATACCTGCAATCCATCCGCACTTAAGATCTATTCAATTTGCTCTTTCTCTAATGATTAACATGTCTCTGGTAACTTATCACCGCACTCTACTACGCCCATCAACATTCTACGGAAAACACTCCGTTACATTCGGATGCCTTGCTATGATCCCTAGACCCAGGTACACCTATTTGTGCTTCCCCTCCCCACTTACACACTGACTCTACCTCCCCCCCTACAACACAACACAAATTCATTCACTTTCCAACTTTCACAGCCCTCCAACCCATTGTCTGCCGAACTATATCGGACGCAGAAACCACGCTGTAGTTACCGCTCCCCACAGCAAAGCGCTCTATCCTCTGCCATTCTTCTGCTATTCTACTATTCCCCATACAAACATTGCCATGCAGGTACATGCTCAACCAATAAACTACCTCTTATATACCTCGCTGGGCTCGATATCTGCACACCCTCTATAAACTGACTACATCCCGCAGAGTACGTTGTTTAGCCTTATAGATAACAGGTTTACAGTGAACGATTTAAGCGATCTCCGCCTTCTGTATAGGGTTGACACTGATACATAACAAAACACACTGACAACACTCGAACTGACGATTTCCTTCACGATCCTAAGATCTAACCCACTTCTCTCCAACTGAAGGAATTTTCGAACTTCAACTCTCTTCTACCACCTATTGGCTTTGAGCACGTCCTCTCTACATTCCTACACGATGTATCCCCTCATCCATCTTCACATACCGAAACTAACAAGACTAACATTACTTTAATCTACATCACCACTTCGGTTACTACACTAAAACACACTAGCGGAATACACTTACTCTCATACTCGTCAATACTCATTCTTCCCATACGCATCTACACGTACATTGAATTTGTGATCTGAACTGCTCCTGCAATGTTGTATTCACCTGGGTTGACTACACATGTCTATACCCACCACACACAGGTTATGTTCTATTCATTCTCTACAACTAACCACTTTACACGAACACTGCTATATTTCTATGACTGATAGTTGTCACGCATGTTTTGCTAACCTGTTTACTTAGCCTTGAGTTCATTATACTGTATAGACCATTAATCCAGTAACTATTGTTTATATGCTTATGTAACAATGTTTATTAAGGTTTCCCCTTTTTTGTGCCTTCCCACCTCACTGATCTGACCCTATCAGTAACCACCACCCGAATAATCAATTCCTCCCACTCGTTCTAAAATATAGCTAACTATTAATACGGTTGCTCAACTGACTTTCTTGCCATTTCAAATGGTCGGCCATCCTATCATCCATATGACTTCACTCTGCCAAGTTCCCCAACTGGAACACTACATACTAGTCCCCCCAGTTCCACCATATAAATAACATAAGACTGTTGGTGAGCTGGACCCCACTGACAGATTCTTCCTCCTACTGTAGTGCATCTCTCGATTGATAGACCAACCCCCGCACAGTGGTTACACCTATCTTATCTAGCACCTCCTCTAACCGAACCTACACACCACTGATCCTATCCGGTTGGTAAATTTTTGTGATCCTAGTCACTGAATTGAGTGATTGAGATCACATTCATTACCGGTATTGTTAACACCCCCCTACCCCTGTTCCCCGACCCACCTTGCCCACAAGCACACACCCTTCAACCCAACAAATCACCCCCCACCAAAGCAGCACATACTATCATCCTACATACCTCCACACATCTATACAATGACAAATCCGTCCAGCATCAAGCACAGCACCAAACTAAAACTGATCTCACTGAACGTAAAAGGCCTCAATACGCCTGAGAAACGTTCCAAACTACTCCTCACAATGCACCGCAACAAAGCGGATATTATTTTCCTTCAAGAAACTCACTTTCGATCCAACTCTACGCCAAAGCTACAAAATTACCGATATCCCACGGTATTTCATGCTACCAACCCGTTACACAAAACAAAAGGTGTCTCAATACTAATTGCTAAATCCTGCCCCATTCAAATCACAGACTCTTTAATAGACGTAAAAGGCAGATACATATTTCTCAAAGGATCCCTTCTCAACAGAACGCTCACATTAGCTAATATATACGCCCTCAACCGCGGTCAGGTACCTTTCTTTAGGAAAATTACGAATGCACTCACAACCTTCCAAGAAGGAACCCTCATCCTGGGTGGAGACTTCAATGTTCCACTTAACCCTACCCAAGACACATCTACCGGCTCCTCTTCACTCCCATACTCGGCCCTTAAAACGATTAAATCATTACTCAATCAGCTATTACTGCATGACTCCTGGCGCACCCTAAATCCTAACGTTAAAGACTTCACATTTTATTCCGCTCCCCATGACAAATATTCGAGGATAGACTACATCTTTTTAACACAAAAAGATTTATCTTTAATCCATCACACTTCAATTGATCCCATGCTTATCTCCGATCATCACCCCATCTCTCTAACGCTTAAAATCCCAAACACGACACCCCGCTCACAAACATGGAAATTGGATCCATCATTACTGACTGACCCCTCCATCAAGGCTGAGGTCGAATCTAATCTCAAACATTTCTTTCAAGAAAATGTTTCGAATGACACATCCCCACTTACCATCTGGGAAACACACAAATGTGTAATCAGTGGAAACCTAATCGCGGTGGCGGCTAAACGCAATCGAATACGCAAAAAACAATATGAAGACCTCACCAACAAAATCCACAGGCTAGAAACTGCTCACAAACAATCCCAAGCCCTCTCCACTATGACTGAACTAATTCAAGCTAGAAAAGATCTACTGGATATCTTAGACTACCAAATTTGAAATATATTCTCTCCAAAAAAACGTTTTATGAATATGGCGACAAAGCCAGTAAAATGCTAGCTCGGGCTTTACAAGCGACAAAAGCTCGCACAACGATTCACTCCATCACTGATTCAGCAGGATGCAAATTTACCAAAACCCCAGACATTGCACAACAGTTTGTCCAATATTATAGTAAATTGTATAACCTTCACCCATCTAATTCCTCCCTCGACAAACACAGACGAACAGAAATGATAGTAGATTTTTTGCGACAATATGGCCCTACCCCTATCTCGACCTCCGTAGCCCAAAATCTGGCCTCCCCTTTAACCAGAGAAGAAATAGACCTAGCCTTGAAACAACTAAAATCTGGTAAAAGCCCCGGTCCCGATGGCCTGACAGTCGGATACTATAAAACTTACTCAGAAACGCTCACCCCCTTCTTCCTAAACGCCTTCAATTCTTTTGCAACCCCTACGACACCACCTCGAGACCTCCTAACTGCCCATATAGCTGTAATTCCAAAACCAGATAAAGACCCTTCCCTTGTTACCAATTACAGACCCATTTCACTTCTTAATGTAGACTTAAAATGGTATGCGAAAACCTTAGCGAACCGTATATTACCACTATTGCCCCAACTTGTAGATCTGGACCAAGTTGGCTTTGTCCCGGGAAGAGAGGCGAGAGATAACACTCTAAAAGCTCTCAATATCCACCACTGCCTCACATCTAGCCGATCCAGCGGATTTATGCTTTCCCTTGACGCGGAGAAGGCGTTTGACAGGGTGGCCTGGGACTATATGTTAGAGACTCTACGGATGATAGGTCTTTCCCCAACGATGCTCAATTTCATATCGGCCCTTTACTCTAACCCTACTGCCAAGGTCCATGTAAACAACCACCTGTCGGACGCCTTCTCCGTGTCCAATGGAACCCGCCAGGGATGCCCGCTCTCCCCTCTAATTTTTATTCTTACCCTAGAACCCTTCCTAAGACGCCTGAGAGCCAACCAAGACATTAAGGGAATTACCATCAAACGTCGCACGTACAAAGTAGCTGCCTTCGCGGACGACATACTCCTCTTTCTCACAGACCCCCTTGCGACAATACCTAGCCTCTTTGCAGACTTTAAAAACTTTCATGCCCTTTCTAACCTCCAAATAAATTACTCGAAATCGACAGCCCTGAACATCACACTCGCCCCAGAAATTTGTCAACAATGCCAGATCAATTTCCCGTTCTCGTGGAACGCTAAAGCAATCCCATATCTAGGTATTCTCTTACCGACCTCCTTGAATAACTTATACACCCTTAATCATGCGGCAATTTTACAAAAAATACAATTGGACCTTAAAAAATGGTCCACAGGTCTATTTTCTTGGTTCGGTAGAGCCGCAATAATCAAAATGAACATTTTGCCCAGACTTCTATATATTTTGCAAACTATCCCCATTAAACTCCCGAAAACTTTTTTCTTAACCTACCAACAGGCCTGTACATCGTTCATATGGGCCAAATTGCGCCCGAGACTAAGCTACCTGAGACTAACCACCCCCAAACTTCTAGGGGGCATAGGTCTTCCTGATTTACGTAAATACCAACAAGCTTGCCATCTTACGAGAATTATAGATTGGAACATACACCCCACACTTAAAGACTGGATCCACATAGAGCAATCATTCTCAGGCCTTCCATTGTCTCACCTCCCCTGGATCACTAACTCTAATATCCCCCCTGAATGCAAACACCACCCACTAATTGAACCCACGCTGACCTCCTTCCACACTGCCTGTAACCTCCACAAAATCTCTTCGCTTAATGGCCCACTAACCCCACTGAGGATGAACCCAGATTTTTCGCCAGGGATGCACCCCACCTTCTTAGCTGACCATTGGCCCCACCCTACTGTGCGAGCAGAGCACTTTTTCGATGGGAATCATTTCTTATCTCAAACAGCGCTTGCATCAAAAATGAACATGAAATCCTTCCCATTCTGGACCTACGTCCAACTGAGACACTTCTTTCACAAACCCAAACCCAGACCAGACTGGTCCAGACAGACCACCGCATTCGAACACCTATGCTCCAGCGGGGAACCGCAAAAACACCTGATATCCCAGACATATGCATTCCTATTCACATCCCGCACACCTACAAAACACGGGACCACCAGACAATGGGAACAGGACCTCTCGATGCACCTTACTGATGCAGAATGGGATAAAATATATACCTTGACCCACAAAGGATCCATTAATGTGCAAATACAGGAAAACGCATTTAAAATACTTTCAAGATGGTACAGGACACCGCTGACACTGCATCATATTGACTCGTCAATTACCCAAACGTGTTGGAGATGTAAAACTGAGATTGGATCATTCTTACATGTTTGGTGGTCCTGCACAAAAATTCAACCCTTCTGAAAAGAAGTACACAAACTGATCAACCAAATAACGACATACACGTTAGACTTCCATCCTGCATCATATCTACTCCATCACTCCAAATTGCCACTGTCGACATACATACGATCTCTGGCCATGCACATGGTGAACGCCGCCAAGCTATGCATCCCCCTCAAATGGCGCTCAACAGATCAACCAACCTTTGCAGAATGGTTTACACGCATACAAAAAACGATGGCCATTGAGGACCTCATACACCAGGCCAAAGAAACAAAACCTAAGTTCGTCAAAACATGGACATGCTGGATACACTTTACCACCACTGATGAATACAAACAATACTTCACATAAAAACTGTATAGACATTACAACGCTGCTTAGAAGGAGCACATCTTCCTCACCCTGGAAAAACTCTACCCCTCTTATCCTCTTTCCGCGACCGACAAATCCGAATACCCTTAAACTCATGACAACACTTACGAACGTAATACCTTCTGCTGACAATAATCGATATAATCCACTTCCTACTACTTTCCCAACCCATCCCCTACAGATCCTCTCCACAAACACCTACCTACGTCTATAGTCACGCAAACCTAATTTTAAAACAAACTTTAACAGGTGCATCTCATGACTAGATAATTCACGCTCCCACCCCCACCCACCCTATAAAATCCACGATCCTTGATAACATATAAAACGAGAGTTCTAAGACGTAGCAACAAAAGTTCAACTGTATAGACTCATTAAAGCTTTACGGAATATTTACTCTACTAAATGATCTACTACTACGGTTTATATGTCATAAGAACAGCGGCTGCGTCCGCAACAATTTACTGTATCGTATTTGACTTATCCTTCTGCTGTGCTCCCCTTTGTCTATATCTTTCCTTGTTACTTCTGTTACAAAAACCAATAAAAATATTATAACAAAAAAAAAGGTGGAGGACTAGTAATATTGAATAAAAAAGATTATGAAGAGGAAATGGAGAACTTGCTCCAGGTAGAGAACACGCATAATAAGCTTAATAGGAACCCTAAGCGTGCATATGAGAAGAAATTAAAAGCTTATGTGAAAAAAGGAAAAGATATGGGAATTCTAAACATCAAAGAAGCGGAATACTTGGTTTCCAGCTCTACAAAAACCCCGGTAATCTATTATACACCTAAAATTCACAAGAGATTACACCTGGGAGACCCATAATTAGTGGCATCAATTCAGTGTTCTCTAGGCTGGGCGAATATCTCGATACATTCCTCAAGCCATTGGTCAAAATGGGAAAATCTTATTTACAAGATAGTGCCCAACTTCTAGAAGAACTACAGCAAATAGACAGAGCACAAGATTATCTACTAGCCACCATTGATGTGAACTCGCTGTATACTAGTATCGTGCTGGGTGTAGAAAAGGCTCTCCGTGAGTTTACCAGTATGAGACAAGAACAGATCAACTTTATACTTGAAGGTTTAGAGCTAGCTATGTCATGCAACTACTTCTGGTACGATCAAAACTACTATGTCCAAACTAAAGGAGTTGCTATGGGCGCACGGTACGCACCAAACGTGGCTAACTTACTCATGAATATGTGGGAGGAAGAGTATATCTACGCCAAGAACATCCCACAAGTGAAACTGTACCGCAGGTACATAGACAATCTAATCATATTTTGGGAAGGAACATCTGAAACCTTTGAAAGCTTTCTGCAGGACTTAAACACCAACAGATACGGGCTTACTTTCACTGGAAAATGGGACTCCCACAAGATTGAATATCTCGACCTTGAAATTTTCAAGAGGGGTGATGCCTTACATACAAAAACCTTTTTTAAGGCAACAGATAGAAACGGGTATATCCCGATTAACAGTTGCCATCACCCTCAGTGGAAAGGGAACATCCCTAAAGGCCAGTTTACTAGACTGCGGAGAAACTGTGCAACTACCGAAGATTATCTAGAACAAGCTGACATCCTGATAGAGCGGTTCCATGAAAAAGGATATAATCTAGACATGCTGCATAAGATGAAGAGGGATATAGCATATCTAGATCGGAAAAGCCTGTTAACAAAATCTAAAAGAAAGAAAAAGAATACAGAACTGGTGTTTATCACAGGTTTCAATTCCCAATATAAAGAATTTGAACAGATCCTGAAAAAGTATTGGCCTATCCTAAAAGAGGACAGAGCGTTAGCAAATTTACTACCCAACAAACCTAGGATTGTATATCGCAGAGCCCCCACCCTAAGACATTATTTGGTGCATAATGTCATAAACCCTCCCAAGGTGACCCAAATCTTTCCAGACATGAAAGGCTTCTACAAATGCCAAAAATGCCTACCATGTAGGGTCAGTAAAAAACAGCCCCGAAAAAGGGAAACTTTCAAATCAAGAACAGATCACAAACAATATGGCATCAGGGAACTTATAACTTGCCAGAGTACACATGTGACCTATGTCATCGAGTGCCCATGTCAATTACAATACGTGGGCAGAACTACACGACCCTTATATGTGAGAATACGTGAACATATTAAAAACATAAGAGAAGGTTTTCCAAAACACCATCTCTCTCGCCACATTGATGCAATACATAACCGTGACCCCTCGGGGATGATTTTTTATGGGATTGACTGCATTAGGGACCATTGACGAGGTGGTAATAAAACTACACTTATCTCACAGAACGAAACTGCCTGGATATACAGGTTGGGGTCCCTTGCCCCCAGGGGCCTCAATCTGGATATTGATCTAAATTGCTTTCTAGCTAACCCCTGAGGGGAACATGTATGATCAGTCAGTACTCAGGGGCCCCTATTGGTTATTGTCCCTGTGGTTAAACCACAAGTGCACATATGTAGGCTCATTCACATACCCTTTATTTGGCTAGGAAGTTACAATAAGGCTCGTTTTGTAAAATCATAGCCCCACTAAATACGTACTGTTATAAGTAATCCTACTCCTATAATGAGTTCCCCTTCCATGAATGGAAACGTACAGTAAAAGGGATATGAGTATGGGATCTCTATCCACTCGCCTCTACTCGGGGATTCACACATTTCTCATGATGTGTTCTCCATGTTTCATGGATTCACAACCACATTCCTCCTGACTGTACGGATGGCATATCCCCTCACTAATGCCAACTATATGGCCATAATTTTAAGTGATCTCTCCTGATGTATGCACCTTTTCAGGTATGGATGCATGCATTTGTAGGTACTATGTGGATCCGTCATTCAACTATAGATTTAAATATATAATCTCAAAATACTGTGTTTCATTTATCTGGACCCACTACATACATTATACTATAATTCTTTCCCTTGGCACCATACAACATAATTTAGATCGGGGGACCATTTAATGCAACTCCCCAAAATTTGTAGTACGCAGGTGTGCATTCTCCCTTTTTACTGTATATGGGTTAACGCCAAATTATTCCTGGTATTTAATAGGTAAGAGGTACATCTAATCATGAGTTCCATCATCCCCATATAATGTAGACCAGATATTTAGATGCTCAACCCATGGGAAACGTAAGGGGAAATGAATACACCAGATGTAATATAGTGTCAGTTCATTAAGGGAATATAGGTTAAAGATTTATGGTGTGATTTGTTATTTTTGCTTCTGTGGACATTGTATCTAACTATAAACATGTATTGTATGTATTGAATCTTATAAGAATAATTTTTAGTTTTATGCTGGGAATATAATATAATTTAGGGTGTCTCAAGGGAGGATCGCTATTGATTCACCATTGCGGACACTGTGGGAAGGAGAGGGAGGGGCCACTCCACCTTACCATGGTCTGATTGGTGCCCTCCACAGAGAGGGATGTGACCAATAAGGTGGCTCCCTACAAATGGACGTAGCGCGTGGCGTGCTGGCACCGTCGCTGAGGACGTCTATGACGAAACGCGTACGACTGTGCCACGCACGCTACGTCACTTCCGGGTACGGACTGTTGGAACGCAGGTGGAGTGCAAACAACCCGCACTATCTCCATCCAGCGTTACGCTGCTGGGATACACCTGCCTCAATACTGTGGTTACGTTCCACTATACGGTATCTGTACCTGGATTTGTGGTATATCTGGTACATTGTTGCTGGACTTTTTAATTTTAATTATCATTTGGTTTATTTTTTCAATATTTTTAATTTTAATTTTTGACGTTTATAATATGGAGGTCTGTCAATAAATTTTACCTACCACACGATGGGAGCCTTATATTCCTTTTTTACGAGGGAGTTACCATGAATACAACTTAATCATCAATACGAAGATCGGAGACTACCCTGGGTGCCTTACATTATTACGGTGGTGAGGAGATCGTTAATCATATAACCATACGCTGTATGCCCTTTGGGGTTATTGGATCCGGTGAGTGGGGACCCTTGTGGAGGAGCACAAAAGTCACTAAGAACGTTTGAAAGCACCCCAGTCACGGTTTTGTTTTGAAGAATATCTGAACATGTTTTCTGCAGAAATGCATCACTTTATGGACTATGATCACTATCTATATTCTGTTTGATGTTATGTTTATATGCCTGAATCGTTAGGCAGAGGTGCAGTTTATGTCTTTGCTTAATGCAAATTCACCATACCATATGTTGGTTTCTTTTTGAAGGTGCATCACTATTAATTATAGGGGACCATTATAGGTCTCTAGCTTTCACATTTTAATAGCTTTTAATAGCTTATAATTTATTATGATTTCTTCTATTACATAGAGAATTGTATAATTTGGCACAATCTATTGCTGGTTTTTGTAAAACCTTCACTAGGGTATTTATGTATTTTTTGCAAACCCTCACTCAGGTATCTATTATTGTTATCACTTAATCAGGATACAGGAGGGACAACCCCCCCCCCTCGCTGTAGCTGCTCATCCCATATAATCCTATAGGGAGCGCAATACCCCATTGTAGATATATTTGAAACACTAAAATCTCTTACCTCGCTGACCAACTCGGTACCCGACTCACCGACCCTAAATACATTGCTGATCAATTCAGCTCCTTCTACTCCAAATTATATAATCTAACCAGCTCCAATTCTGCTCCACCACCCTCTTCTGCTGACATAGTTCAATTCTTGAAAGACATGCGCCTACCCTCACTATCACAGGACCAATTAAACTCCCTCTCGGCCCCATTCTCCCCATCAGAAGATGAAACAGCCATTGCCGCTCTACCACTCCATAAAGCTCCAGGCCCTGATGGGTTCAGCAACAAATATT
The DNA here is from genome assembly GCA_037952925.1 of Lithobates clamitans. NCBI lineage: Eukaryota > Metazoa > Chordata > Amphibia > Anura > Ranidae > Lithobates > Lithobates clamitans. The sequence continues at coordinate 3,176,786 of JBBGZY010000089.1, read as the reverse complement.
ACAAAACTTTCTCTAAGCTCCTTACCCCACACCTATGTCACTCCTTTAACTTCAATGCTAACACTGGCTCCATCCCGCCAAAATCTTTTCAAGCCACTATCCCAAAACCAGGTAAACCGACTGATGATCCTGCCAGCTACAGACCCATTTCCCTACTAAATACAGATACTAAATTATATGACAAACTCCTAGCCACAGGACTTTCAAATATTATCCCACAAGTAGCGCATATTGACCAAGTGGGCTTTGTTGCTGGTAGACAAGCATCGGGCAGCACCCGCAGATTTATTGATCTGCTACAATGGGCGGAGCACCACCAAACATCTTCTCTGCTCATTTCTCTTGATGCAGAGAAGGCGTTTGACAGAGTGGACTGGTCCACTTTGAAAGCGTTCCTCCAGAAATTTGGTTTCTCCGGGACCATTCTGCAAGCCATACTCCCCATTTACTCCTTTCCCAGCACTAGAGTTATGACTACTCTCAGACCCCTTCCACATCTCTAATGGGTCACGTCAAGGGTGTCTATTTTCACCCTTGATATTTGCCCTTGTTATGAAACCCCTTTCGCAATCTATTTGAGACAATTCATTCATATCGGGAATTATAGCTGGTGATAGAACACATAAAATCGGCCTCTATGCCAACAACGTCATCATATCCCTGACTGATCCTGTTAAATCACTTCCCGAACTTCTCAAAATCTAGCATACTAGGCATAGGCCTTGACCAAGACACCAAAAATGACATGACTTGAAGTTCTCAACAGGCATCTTCCCCCAGGCTCTAGGGATCATAATCCCAGAGACCTGTTCTGCTATTATTCAGGTCCTGCAGAATGACTATATGAAGGTAAGTTTTTTCCTTTAACATTACATGATATGTATTTAATGTTTGCTAATGTAATGTCTAAATGTCCTCGTTACCTAATTACCATGTTTGGAATAAGCTGTGAATGTCCCCTTTATCTTCATGCATGCCTGTTTTTTTACATTGATCATTTTTTGCCCTACATGCATATTTACCTTTAATAACCTCCCCACCATGCAATCCTGGGTCCATTTATACCTCTAGCCTATAGTCCCTTGAACAATGTATATTGTCAGCTCCATTGTACTGTTTTACCCTCCCCTACCCCTTCAAATGTTAGCAACTGTCAGGTGTGCTCTTGGCCCCAATTAGAACCCCTCCCCCACCCCTTCAAATGTTAGCAACTGTCAGGTGTGTTCTTGGCCCCAATTAGAACCCCTCCCCCACCCCTTCAAATGTTAGCAACTGTCAGGTGTGTTCTTGGCCCCAATTAGAACCCCTACCCCCACATACAAATTGATCAATGGTCCATCAGAGGGGGTGAGTAATCTTATAAGTGGGCCTTATGTTTATATTTTTTGGTCTAAAAATAACACATATTAAGAATGTTCGACTGCTGTTGTTCAAGAATGTTTTTGTGTAATCTGATATCCAAGTTATGTTTAAAAGTACTTATATTTTTTTTCTCTTGTTTGACTCCACAGTTTCCTTCGAACACACAGGAATGGCAGACTGTGGCCTCCCAGTTCGCTGACCGTTGGGACTTTCCCAACTGTGTCGGGGCGATTGATGGGAAGCATGTCCGCATTGAGTCACCACCCCATTCGGGGTGTTATTTCTACAACTATAAGGGGTTCCATAGTGTAGTTTTGATGGCGGTGGTCTCAGCACAATTGGAATTTCTGTTCGTGGATGTGGGGAAGAACAGCTGGATGTCTAACGGAGGAGTCTTTGCACAGACCGAGCTGTGCCAGCGTCTCCAGACTGGTGGCCTGGGATTGCCACCTGATGACCAGAACGTGGATGGACTCCCCTCAGTTTTCATCGCTGATGAAGCGTTTGCTCTTGGCGAGCACTTGATGAGGCCGTTCCCCCAAAGGACACTCACCCCTGATTACCAGCTGGCCAGAGCAAGAAGAGTTGTGGAGAATGCCTTTGGGATTCTGGCCAGCCAGTTCCGTTTGTTCCTCTCCGCAATCAATCTGGCTTGAATACAAGATTAATTATGTGATCATGGCTTGCTGCATTCTGCATAATTTCTTGAGACGTCATTCTTTGACATATATAACTTCTCTTGGGTCTGAGGCTGGATTTGGTGTTGAAGAACCACTCACAGGCCTGGAAAGTGGCCATATTGGCTTGGCCCCCAAACCGCCCGTCAACTGCGTGACAGATATGTCAATTATTTTAATGGTCAGGGGCCATTGCAATGCAACAAGAGCTTTAAGATTTTAATAAAAAAAAAAAAATTGCCAACAATCTCTTGTTTTGATTCTTGTTTGCATTTAGTTTTGTCTGTCTCCTAGTGCACTTGTAGTGGCAAGTGCATTTCCCTTTAGTTAATAAGGCCCTTTGTCACTGTAACCACACACAAAAATAACAAACTGTTATTGATAAATAATAAGCCACACACATTGTAGTAGTAAAAACATTTTACTGTGTGCACATTGAAAGATATATTTTGTTTGAACATGTTTATGTTTTTTTTTTTTGGTAACATATATTTTTTTTTTTAATTTAGGCATGTTTGTATAAAATATACATTGTTTACAAAATTTGGCTTGACAACAGGGTTTTTAAAAACATAAGAACCAAAAATAACAGGAACTTACAAAGTTCAACAGGCTAATAACGGTGCTGGTGATGTCACCCATATAAAACAAAAATTTGGCAGATGCTCACAATTTGGGATTAAAAAAGGTTCAAGTCAACATGGGCTAACTCCCATCATGGGGGAGCAATGGAAGTGTTTTGTGTGTGCAATCCCTTTGTTCCTCTCACCAAAAAACATTATTCTGCTGAAGGGGTTGCAAACACAAAACAAGTACATTGATATCCCCTGATGGAAGATAGCACATGATGACACACCGTGTGCATCAGCTAAATTTTTTCATTAGGATTTATCAAGTAAAAACATTTTTTAAGAATAAAACTTGACAATGAAATGAAGAACATGATTGATGTTTTTAGGCAAAAAGTTATTAGATTCTGCCCAAAACACCAATCATGTTCTTCATTTCCTGTTGCATGCTGTCCAGCCGATTTCTCATGTTGTCAATTTGGTCATTCATTCTATCAATTTGGCCATTCCACACCATTATCTGCCCAATGAGTCTTTGTGCACTGTCTGTGCTAAATGGCTCCGCTGCTTGGCCTTCCACAACCAGAATATCACCTAAAATTTGCGATTAAAAATTTTTTTGTAAAATATGGATGCCTAAAAAAATTAACTTAAGCTGGGGTGTCAGTCACTCACTTGGTGGGGTGGAAATATTGCACACTTCCTCCACCTCTCCTTCCTCCAGCTCATCGGGTGGGCGTGGTCTTGGGCTGGGGCTTGGGGTAATTTCAGCTGCAGGCTGGTGACTTGGGGGGGTCCTGGGATCCTTGGACTGTTGTCTGAGTCTGTTCTCCCCTATGAAAATTAAACAAAAGGTATAGTTAAAACACAGTGATATTTCAGTCTTGAAAAATGAATAAGAAACGTTGGTTAGAAGTTGTGGACAATTGTCATTTTGTTGCCCAAAAAATTTGGGAGACAGGATTAAAATTCACTCTGCCCAAAAATGCAAAAAAAAAAAACACATTTTCATGCAAGTTTCACAGATGCAGACACCTCAAGTATCCCCTGGAGCCCCTATGTGTATTACCCCCAAAAATTGTCTCGGGTGTCACATAGTACACTAGTGCTCGTGAGTCCAGATGTGGAAACATCTGCTGTGTCCTGTCCTTACATTACACTGAATCATTTTTGAAGAAGCATTATAGTTGCAAACACATCTACACAACATCACCACATTTTTGGAATATGACAAATCATCAAGACCTAAATGTATGTCCAACCCTGGACCATCGTATGTGTGAAAAAAAAAAACAACGTGATTTTCTTCGTATCATATGTATTTTCAAAAGAACGGTCTTTACGAACGATGCTGTATAAACGAAAAGCATATGGATCAGCATGCAAGTTAAGTATCTCATTAGGAACACACAACAAGTACTTACTTTTTTTAAGCAGCTTCTTTATTTGCCAATATTGTTCAGGCTCCCTACTTTTGAGGTCAGACCACCACTTCCTCAATTGATCTTTAGCCCGTTTTATGCCAAATTTTTGTTCAAGAGTGGTGACAACTGAGGACATTATTTTGTCCTTCCGCATATTGGGTCGGGTGTACGGTCCTTTTTTGGCATCATAGTCCTCCCTTCTCAATATGGACACCATCTCCACCATCTCTTCAAAGGCCATGTTGGTGGCCTTATATCTCCTCCTGGATAGTTGTGGCTCCAGGCTTTCCTCTGCGCTACTTGCAGATAATCTTTCCGCCATCTTTCTCTGTATACTCCCACTGCGCAATGAAGAGTGAAGAGGCGGGGACAAATCGTACTAAAGAACGTCAGGGGTGGGCGACGCAGGCGTAGTATGACACATGCGCAGTGTATATAAAGCTATTATGCTGGCCTACATATGTCCGAGCGGAAGTAGCGAGCATCAGAAACGAAGGTAAGATTAAACATGGGTGTGTGTTTGGTGAATGTGTTTGGTGTGTGTGTATGTGTATATGTGTACCCTAGATTCATCCAAAAATAATACTGGGAGTTTGGACTGACATTACATTTTTTATCTTGTGTCTTGTCTTTCAGCAAAAATGAATCCCTTTAAGGATGAAGAATTTATGACCCGTTTCATTGATTTACAAAAACCGCCCCTGAATCTCTCTTACTCCACTGCGCCAAAGACAAGTGCGAAGCTGTATAAAAGATGTGTAAATGAATACAAAATGTGTGCACATACACAGTGTACAGTGAAAAAAGTTGCCACATAAATAAATACGTAAATTGATCAGAATCCCAAAACTATACCTCTCACACGTGTACAGATATCGGTGCTAATATTAATTGTGTAAAATAATGGGTCAGAGCAGCATAATGCCTATGACCCTCTACTTATACATAAAAATAATAATAATAATAATAGTGTCATGAAAAAAAAATATTTTTATCATGAAAAAAATTCCTTTAACACCCAGTGAAAAGTGTCACTATAAATAATAAATTACAAGAAATGAATGATCAAGCTCAACAGTTGTTTTTCAATCTTCTTGTGTGAAAAATCTTCTACTCTTCCACCACACCACCGTGACCGGCGCAGTGGAGTAAGAGAGATTCAGGGGTGTTTTTTTGTATATCTCTTGCTACAAACCATTGTCTATTTATTTACCACCTGCAGCCATGGATGCCATTAATTGTCTGTATAATCCCGGAAGATATCTTCTCCGCCAATCAGATAATTACTGATGGCGAGGAAGATGTCTCGGGATTTCTAATGAATTTGGAAAATCTTTTGGAGAAACAAGTAAAAATTTGGTGGGATGTTTTCACGTTTGAGGTGGTTTCTATTCATTGACCACTGATGATATATTATTATTTCCCTTTTTTTAGACTCGCTTGCAGTCATCCATATTTTTTATTAATAGGATCAGATTGTGTTTCAGTCATTGTTTGTCCTATGCAACTGTATGATAGTATCATGACTAATATATATAGCTTATATTTTAAACTAATTCATTATCTCCTGTTGAAATGTTCATTTTAATTTAATAAAATGTTTTCATTTTTATTGGTTACTTTTCCACATTAGCACTGTAACTAGTGGTGGATTATAAGTTAGGATATGTCATATGTCATATATGGTAATGCTGGATGCAGCATTCTAACTACACACCGTAAAAATGTTTGTGATCCACTAATTTATTCAGTCTTTGTACCTGTGCTTCAAGGTCAGGGGGACACGAAGTGTGAGCATGTGCAGAGCAGGAGGTCACATGACTGATGATGATCACATGACTGATCATAGATAGTATACAAGGATTGATGAACCGTCTGTGTAGCCAATCCCATTTGAAGAAGGCTTTTTGACGAAACATGTCTTGGGCATGGTTACACGGCATTCCATCGCACTGACATTAGATGCCACTGTCTGAGAAGGACTACATCGATCGGAAGGCTGGGCCTTAGAAGGTTGGATGAGAGATAGACCAGTTTACACTTCAGGTCCGCTAAAACCGCGGTGCACCGTTGGAACACTGATCCTGTTGCTTGCTGTGCTTGCTGTGGATTTTTTTAAAGGCTTTTATGTTTCAGTTTAAAAGTGAGTGTAACCATTGAAGTGTGTTTGAAGTGATTTTAATAAATCTGTCAAAATGGTATCACGCTATGTGGAGCACTTTATTCATTTTTTCACATATGGAGCTGGCTTGATTGGATTCATGGTTCATCACATGCAACCCAGGTGTGGTTCAATTGCTGTTTTGCCGAACACGAGAGTGGGAGGCTATACAATCTGGTGAGTGCGTTCTTCAGAGGGAGTGGTGTCACTATCACGGTGATGTGGTGGAAGAGTAGAAGATTTGTCACACAAGAAGATTGAAAAACAACTGTTGAGCTTGATCATTCATTTCTTGTAATTTATTATTTATAGTAACACTTTTCACTGGGTGTTAAAGGAATTTTTTTCATGATAAAAATATTTTTTTTTTCATGACACTATTATTATTATTTTTTTTATGTATAAGTAGAGGGTCATAGGCATTATGCTGCTCTGACCCATTATTTTACGCAATTAATATTAGCGCCGCTATCTCTATCTGTACAAATGTGAGAGGTATAGTTTTGGGATTCTGATCAATTTACGTTTCATTGATTTGTATCAAGAAAAAAGAAACCTGTGGGAGGTCAAGCACCCATTATATTCGAATAGAGATGCAAGGAAGGCAACACTGAGCACACTTTTGGAATTTGTGAAGACTCAAGTCCCCCAGGCAGACCTTAAGTTACTGGACAGTAAAATTGGTATCTTGCGCAATATGTACAGGCAGGAACACAATAAGATCCAGGAGTTGCGCAGATCCGGAGCAGCAGCAAACCAGGTTTATGTCCCCAAGCTGTGGTACTACCAAAAACTGCAATTTCTGGATGACCAGACAGAAGCAAGGCAATCACTTTCAACCCTTCCCTCCAGCCTTCCCTCCACCCTTCCCTCCAGCCTTTCTTCCACCTCCACCCTTCCCTCCACCCCAGCTGAGGAGTCCCATGAAGAACTGGGCCCTTTCATCCTTGATGAAGTGGATGCACCCAGCTTCAGCCAGGTATACGTTTTTGGTGAATTTGGGATTGTGTAAATATTAATGATGTAAACCTTCAAAATTTTGAACTGCTTCACCAAAAATAACTTCATAACAATTATTAATATGTAGACATATCACTAGACAGTAGTGGCCAAAAATATACTTCAAATATTGGTGAGCAGCTAGAATAATGGTGGGGTCAAAAAGATAGCCTTTACTATTTGTTTAGAATTATATTTGCAAGCCATGAGCTGAAAATTGTGTGTGATTGCATAACCCTAAATTAAAACTACCGGTATGTCCCTTTTTTTTACCCAGGATGAGCTCAGCCAGGAGGAGGCCGTGCTCAGAGGTATACAGGAGGAGGCCTTGCCCAGTGGAAGAGAGGAGGAGGCCGTGGCTGGGCCCAGTAGAAGCCTCACGGAATGTCAGATGCCTCAGCTCCGCATTAGCACAAAAAGGCCCAGGAAGATGACCCAAACTGAGGAGGAATCACTAGCCCTCATTCGGGAAGTCAGCCAAATCCTCAGCACACCACCCAATGCAGAAGAGGCGTATGGAACATATATGGCCACCAGATTTCTTGAACTCGAAAAGGGCAATGCCTCCTCTGTGAGGGTCTTATTTTTCAAGCGTATCAGAAGGGCTTGAGAGGGGAGCTTACTGAAAAAACATATATAGCAGATGAAGCCACTCCTCCTGCTACTCCTCCTCCTCCTGCCCCAAGTACACCACCAGAGGCACAGCCTCCAAGGAAGGCTGCAGCGAAGCTTGGAGGGAAGGCTGCAGGGCAGCGTGCAGGGAAGGCTCCACGGAAGAGTCAAAGGTGATTGCCTGGCTTCTGTCTGGTCTGACTTCAGACTGTGCTCCCTAGTCGCAAGATACCAATTTTATTGTCCTAAAACTTGATGTGTGTCCTAGGGGACAAAAAGCTTCACACATTCCAAAAGTGTCTCCAGTGTTGCCTTCCTCATTTCTGTTTTGACCAAAGTAAATGTATCTTTTCGTTACCATACATTATTGACTATGTGTTTTGATTCAAAAAGGACATTTGGTTTGTGAGTAGGCAGGTACAGGTCAAAAAGACTATGTGAGTTATTTACAAAAGGCTAAATCATTTGGCTATTCAAGTGCAAAGTACTAGTGCAAAGTGCACTTTATAAATTGCACTGCAAGTGCACTTGTTGGAAGTACAGTCGCTGTAAATCTGAGGGGAAGATCTGAAATGAGGGGAAGCTCTGCTGATTTTATCATACAATCATGTGCAAGAGAAATGTTTTTTTTTTTGGGGTTCCTTGCATATGCCCCTCGGATCCACAGCGAATGCACTTCCAAATGCCCTTTCAGTGCAATTCAAAGTACAATTTGCACTTGTAGTGAAAAATTAATTTGCCTTTTGAAAATAACCCCCCTATGTCTAATTAACAAGGGACACCAACTTCATTAAGGTTCATTTTAAACAATAAAAATTATTAAGGTTATTGTGGTAACTAGAAACCAAAAAAAAATTGAATAAAATAATATTTTGGATCATTTAGCACACATTGTAAAATAGATATTGTTTAAATCTCACAAAAAAATAGAGGAGTCCAAAAAATAATTTTCTACTTTAGTTCTGGAGATCCGGGTTTTAAAAAATATCATATTAGTCATGGCATGAGGATAAATCAGGAAGAAAGTTGTTTGTGAGAACTCTGTGTGAATATAAGCAGCAAAACAACTTAATTCTTCTCGCATTATAAAGAAAAGAAAAATGCGCTGTTTTAAAAGATCACAGAAGAGGAATGTGCTAGCTTCAATACGAAGGCTAGTTTTACCAGACCGAGCGCTTCCGTCTTGTACTTGCTTCAGAGCATGCGTCAGTTTGGGTCTGTCGGACTAGCACACAGAGGACCGGTTTGTATACTAGAAAGCAGAGTCCGTCATACAGATTTGAAACATGTTTCAAATCTAAGTCCGTCAAAATTTTGAGAAAACAAAGTCCGCTGGAGCCCACACACGATCGAATTGTCCGACGAAATCCGGTACGCCGGACCAAATATGCCATAAAGTCCAATCATGTGTACGCGGCATTAGTGTCAGGAAGAATCACAATGGCTAGTGGGACACACTTTTTGACACATTTTGGATAACATTGGCACACAGAGCTCTTCAAGCGAGCTAAGTTTCAACACACCAGCCACTGGAAAGGTAAGCATAAAGCTTCTTCTCTCATAGAATATGGCTTCAGTAAACACCTCCTAAACCTCTTAACAGATGTGATTTTCTTTCTATATAAGGTAATTTTAGCATTGTATAATTAATAATGTGGACTTCATTTTAACCATTGCTACCCAAGCCAATTCTGACACTTAATTTTACTAGAAAGTTACTTAGTCCCCCAAACATTATATATTTTCTGAAGGCAAAAGCCTTGGAGAATAAATGGTAGGTAAATACATTTTAATGAATTATAGTGCACACAAACACAATATAATACCATTTTTTAATATAAATTATAAAAGATAATGTTACACTGAGTAAATGAATACCTAATATGTAATGGTTTAAAACCGCACAGGCCTGTGGAAGGACGACAGTCAACAGTACCTAAAAAATCTAAATAAGCAATGCTTTAAAAGCCTTTACAGGTTACCAGTTTAGAGTTAAATAACAAGTCTGGCACTAGAAATATTGCTTTCACCTTGACTGCAGCCAATATCCTGGTTTAATCACTGAAAACTGAGGATGTTCAATACGTCCATTTGCGGGAACTGGTTAATCTGAAAATTCTAGATTTATTCTTGTAGTAAATGCTTGCATTTTGTGTCAATTTTGGAAGCTTTTCATTAACTTTGTATTTAAAAAGTGAAAGTGAATGCTTGGCATTTAACTATCTACACTAATTTGCCATTCACTGTTAACCTCAAAGTCAAACACCCCCTAAACACTTGACTCAAGGCACTAAAGATCTCAGGGTAAATACCCAGAATATAATGTTTGTAGAGAATTGGACACCAGTCTGCATTTGGCTGAACATGCTTTATTAACAGAATACTGTAAATAGAGAAAGAAAGACACAACTGGATTGGCAGTAAAATACACAGCTTAGTTAGATCAAACTCTTATAAGATGCTTAGACCTCTCCAGAGGTTCATTTAGAGCATGGCAGAAATACCAGACCAAAAGTAAGTGATCTAGTGTATGCTGTGCACCAGGTTCTAGAATAATTTGGCTTATAAGGGTATGTATGCTCCCACTGTAACCAGCTGAACTGTCTATGTAAGCTATCCAAATATTTAATATCTATACAGCCCAACCCACTGACTCAAATTAACAGGAACTAATTGACTTGATAAGTAGTTAAAACTTCATACAAATTTTAGTTCTGTAATTGGACCATTTACCAAACTGTTGAGCAAATTAGAAAAGTACAGAAAATAGTGGGCCTGGAGACCAGGCTTAAGCCACCAAATGGTTCATATGGTTTACGGTAGATCTGTTGTGCATCCAAATTTCAGATTTTTGATGTCTAAAAAATAAGACTCATTCTATAACACCATGTGACCATGCTCCCTTGCTCATGTTTTTCTTTACTTAAAAGTTGATGGAAAGCTTCCAAACTGATGCACAGTTGCCACATGAATGGTCAGCATTAGTCTGTTTAATGAAGACAGTATGCCACTTAACTTTTTAGTTAGTTATGCAGTGTTTGTTCTTGGTTTAAGTAGGTTACTGGTGCTGCCTAGTAATAATCATCATTTTTCAAAGGGAATTGTTACCCATCAGTTTTTACTTGGAATATAATGTGTTTTCTGGAAGTAAATGAATTCTTTGGCTGGGCTGCACCTGGCAAGCATGCATTCCTCAAGCCCTGTGAATTCTAAGTCAAGAGGAACCTTGTGACCCTACTCAGCACTGAGCATTCTGGAAAAGGAGTTTAATAGACCATAAACCTTGTAGTGAATTGTGCAATATTTACAATCCCTTTTAATGATTCAAAGGTCTGCACTGAATAACAAATAGAAATGGTAAAGTAATTACACAGGAAAGTCAATTTAATGAATGCACAATAAGTGAGCGCATTATTCTTGTAATCTTTTTTAGTACCTAATGCATCATTTTTATTGTTCATTTGCTTTTGTTATATAGTTCTAGTATGAAATACCCCCTCTCTTCTTTTTCTTTTCAGTCTAGAGTGACTAGTTAGAGCTGTGAAACCATTTTTTTAATTTAATGTACATATACAATTTGATATAACCTGGCATCTTTCTTTTCTAAAATAAACATTTTCTTAGGAAAGATAACCATCTGATATAGTGTAATCTAGAATGTTAAGAATTCATGTGGAAATTGATGAATATATGGGCTTTTGTTCATAAAAATGTCCAAGAAAAGGTAATCTTTTTATAGCTCCATGGCAACAAATTAGATTCCAACCTGCCTAGAAAATTACAGCTGGAGAATTAAAGAAACAAATTCAAATGATTGATATTTGACAAACTAGACAGTTTTTATTTTAAATGCTTTGGGTCTAAGTATTGTATTTTTAGGCACTATGCCATATACTGCAACCAAACTAGTTACAGGGCGGTACATACTAACAATCTGTATTCATCCTAGGCTTCACGGATATAAATGATTGCTTATTGAGGAAGAATAGATTTTAAACCTGCAGTTTAAAGGATAAGGTCACCTTTGGGAACATGTTTTTAGAGTGGAACATGTAACATGTTCCCACTGCTGCAGCCTCTTCCTGAACAGCAGCCTCTGGGGACAGTGAGCCAGGGATCTTCTCCCCAAACTCCCTGTCACAATTTAAAAAATTGTGGTTTTGTGGGGCTCCGCCCACCCAGCATTCATTCACAGAGTCCTGTGAATGGGAGAACTAAAGTACCGACAGCCTTTGCGGCTGTTGATTTGTACTTCTCAATAAATTACCAGGGTAGTTCATTGTTTCTTCCTGTCATTGTGCAAATGTCATTGCCTGCCTGTATGAGGTATGAGCAAACAGCTTACACTGACAGTCTGCTGAATTCCTGCCTGCATTGCACCTGTGATCTGCTGATCGCGCGTGCAATGCTTTTCAGGTTCCAAGTAAAAATAAATAAATAAATGCACATTTTTTTACCTGCAAAAAGATGTGCATTTATTATTTTTTACAAAGTTGAATTTATCCTTTACGTTTTATCTTTTATATCTTAATGAACAAGTGATGATAGAAACATGGGGTCCTCCAGTGTTGACATTTTAAGAGAATGCAGTTATTCTAGTGCTGATTTTCATACCTAGCAACCTATGAACTTGGAACAAGAATGCAGGATTGGTTCACAGCCATCTTAGGATGCATGTTTGTTTCAGGATGGGAACATGCTGGTTAGGTAAGGATGAGGATTACAGGCCTGAAGGCAGCACATTGTGAATCCAAATCAAATCATACCAGCTCTTATATTTTTGTCCTTTTAAATTCTCTTTAAACTCTTGCTGCCCACATAAGGCATATGTGCAGCGATAAAAAGGGTCGACTTCAATGCTCATATGCTACACATATGTATCTATGGGTAGTAGAGTTTTCTGTGCTAAGAGTGCTCTCACTGCATGCACTCAGCACAGTGACCGAACTGTCAGAGACAGCTGTTGGCCTCTAATTATGATCAGGAACTGATTCTTGATCATGTGACCACTGTGACAGCCAACCACAGTGGTCATGTGATCAGCCAGATCCTGTGTCGGAGTACAAATACACTCTTAAAGGGGGCAGGAGGGGTTTAAAGTACTCTCCCAACTATATTGATGTTTTAAGCAAACTCCTGCTTTGTGATAAGTGTCATGGTCAGGGGTAAGTCTTTGAGGCCAATAGCTATAGAAGTGAAAAGGTACATACAGAAACAAGCAGGATAAATACACCTGCAATCCCCCTAGAAGGTAATTTGGGCTCACCTGAGCACTAACCGGTTTTCACAAGACCTTCTGATGGTGGAGATCTATAGCATGCTAGTGTCAGGTTTTGGTCCTCAGGATTGCTCTACCTGAAGATGAATCACCTGGGGTCCAATAACAGATGTAGCAGTTAGAGATAAAACAGAAGCGTAGTCGTGAACAAACCAAAAGGTATGTAACAAGTGGTTCCAGGTTAGGATCAAGCAGAAGCATAGTCAAGGAGCAAGCCAAAAGTCAGTATTGAGTAATAATGAAGATATAGATGGCAGTAGGAGCACAAGGAGCAAGATGTTGGCTGGAGACAAGCACAATGATCTGGCAAACAGGAAGTGCAGAGAAGTGGCTTAAATGGGAAGTTCATGGGAAGAGCAAGAAGTTCAAGGTTCACCAGAAACAAGATACAAGGTAAGGTTGTCCAATGGATCAGACAGGGAGCTGTCCAGCATCTCAGGTGGTACAGTAGGGAAAGCCATTACAGACGCAACAGAGGACCTGGGTTTGGATCCTGACAGATTTTAAAAGCTGAGCATTCCTTATAGTATTTAGGATGGTTTCTGGTATTCTCTTTTTTTAAAAACTGAGTGATTGGTAACGTGATCTACATAAATCTAGTTCTGTCCTGGATTAGACTTCTTTACTTGAGTATAGTTCAAGAAGGAAATATCTCAGGGTAGACACATGAGAGTTTTCGTATTCAAAGTTTTTTATTGAAAAGCAGACATGAATTACAACAGGCAATATTTGTGTGACATGTAGTCGTAAGAATTATACAGGTTTCTGTTCTGCGACATGTGCATTACAGTAGGCAACAAGTACATATCAGAAATAAAATGTCCAGAGGATATTCCTCGCAGAGATATCTGTGGACGTAACATATCTGTTTCGATTAATAACTAGAAGGGTATTGAAATAATAACAAAAAATTAAAGTTTTATTTGTTTGCTCGAAATGAGCATCTGCGAGTATATGCATAGTCAAAATCTGGCAGTTGTTTCGTAAATTGTAGAAAACATTACCAGTGATGTATCCGGAGGAGAAACATAAAGTAGAAAATGTAGAGTGAGGATAGTGACAGGAATAGGATAGTTAGAGAGAGACTAGGAATAAGGAGTAGAAAAGGGAGGAGTGGTCGGGGGGGTCGCACAAACCAAAGAAGCACCATTAAGTCTGTCTAATGTTGTTGTGACCTATTTATGGTTTAAGGAGTTGTTTGTCGAAGTCCGGGGGTAAGAAGTGTTCGGCCCAGGAGTTCCAGATTTTAAGGTGTTGGGGAATTTTATCGAGGATTGTTGCTTCTATTTTACTGTGGATCATGGCTTGTGTGACCCTATTGGTAACTTCGGCTAGGGCGAGTTTTGGGTTTCCAGGCCCTGGCAATCGTCTGTTTGGCTGCTGTCATGAGCTGAAGGAGAAGGCGGGTCTGGGATCTGGTGAAATCCGAGGGGATAAGATTCAGCAATGCAACAGCCGGATCAGGGTCAAAGGGATGTTGAAATAAGGTGGAAGCCATACGGAATACTGCAGCCCAAAATTCCTGTACTATTGGGCACGTCCACCATATATGTACATGGGTACCCCGTTCGTTACAGCCACGGAAACAGGTATCAGGATAGCTTGGGAGAAATTTGGAGATCCTGGCCGGGACTAAGTACCATCTCATGAGTACTTTGTAGTTCGCTTCTTGAGCTATTATATTGTGGGATGATATTTTCGTATTGGACCAGATATCAGACTAGTCCTCTGCATTAAGATCTAATGAGAGGTCTGTGGACCACTTTACAGCGTAAGAGGGAAGGTTGGTTGGGGGAGAGGTCAGATAAGTATATAGGAGGGAAATCAGTCCCGGAGCATGAGGGTCAGAGTTGCAGATTCCTTCAAAAATAGATAGATCATCTAGTGAGGTATGTGTGCCTATAGTTGTACGAATAAAGTGGGTTATCTGTAAATATCTAAATATTTCTGTAGGGGGAATGTCAGCATTGTTTTGTAGCGAGGTAAATGTCTTAATGGTAGATCCAGTGGTAAGATCACACACACGATAAAGTCCCGCCCTGAGCCAGATTTGAAACGATCTTGGATTGGTTTGGGCCGGATAAAATTTTGGGTGGTCTAGGAACGAGAGTAACGGGGAGTGAGCGGATTGTAATTTAAATGGACCTCGGAGTTTGTCCCACAATTTAAGAGAGTGTCCTGTAATGGGGTTACTGACTGGGCCTCGCGTTGAAGGGGGCAGCCATAATATGTTAAACACTTTGAGGGGGTGAAGGTCAATGGCTTCCAAACTAACCCAGAGTGGAGTTTCACTTTTTGCATGATATAGAGTTATCTGGGCTAGCTGAGCTGCGTGATAGTATCCCAAAAAGTTAGGCAGACCCAACCCTCCCTTGAGTTTACTTTGAAGTAATATAGCTTTAGCTACTCTAGGTCTAGTAGAGCCCCATATATATTTGGACACTTTTGTCTGAATAATGCGGTGGTAGTATGAGGGAATAGGGATCGGAAGGACTCTATATAAATAAAGTAGTTTTGGTAGCATAGACATTTTTACAGCCGCAATCCGGCCTAACCATGAGATACATAGTGGGCGCCAAGATTCTAATAAACTGGTTATGTGTTTTAACATAGGGAGGTAGTTGGCTCGAAACAGGTGGCTTGGGTCGCTAGTTAGCTTGATACCAAGGTAGGCAATTGTGGTTGTTGACCAGGTGAAAGGGAAGAGTTCTCGTAAATGTTCTAATTCTGAATGTGGTAGGGACACGTTGAGGGCCTTAGATTTGGATTGGTTGACTTCCAATCCAGATATCAGCGCAGATTTATCTAGAAGGTGAATTAGATTCGGAAGTGTGGTTCGTGGGGATGTGACAAATAATAGTGCATCGTAGGCATAATTTATGTGATGTAGAGGCTACCTCTAAGCCTTTAATATTTGGGTTTGCTCTAAGGAGAGCTGCTAGTGGTTCGATCGCTAATGCGAACACTAGAGGGGAGAGGGGGCACCCTTGTCTTGTGCCTCGTTGTATTTGAAAGTAGTCCGATCGGTATCCTGAATATTTAACATATGCTCGTGGTTGGTTGTAAAGGGAGTCTACCCATTGTAGAAAGTTAGGGCCAAATCCCCATCTTTGTAGTATATAGCGGAGGTAAAGCCAAGAGACAGTGTCAAATGCCTTACGAATGTCAAGAGAGAGGAGATGCATAGGGATTTGGCGTGTTCGAGCTAGATGTTGGAGCAGGATGACACGACGGATATTATCACTGGCCTGACGTTTTGGAATGAAGCCTACTTGGTCTTTGTGTATAAGGCCACCTATAATTGGGTTGAGGCGTAACGCCATAATTTTGGCTAGAATCTTTATATCTAGATTGAGTAGGGATATAGGCCTGTAATTTGACCACAGAGAATTGTCTGAGTTAGGCTTAGGTATCATAGAGATAATGGCTGTCAACGTGTCCCGACCAAAGGAGTGTTGTTTAAGGAGGGCGTTAAAAGTGTTAGTGAGAAGGGGGGCTAGGATGGGAGCAAATTTTTTAAAATATGAAGTAGAAAGACCGTCAGGGCCCGGTCTTTTGTATGGTTTAAGAGACTTTATAGCAATAAGAACTTCTTCGGACGTGATGGGACATTCCATAGACTCTTTATTGGCCTCCGATAACTTCGGGAGTGTAATGTTTTGAAACAATACTTCAGCTTGTGTCGCCGAGAAGGTACGTGTTGGGGTATATAGTTCAGCTAACTTTCTGCGGAATTCAGAAAGCACCTTCACTGGATTACTCGTGAAATTATCCTTGGCCAGTTTGAGTCTAATGGGATTGTGCGTTCTTTCCGGTTGACGTAGTCTCAATGCGAGGAAAGTATCTGGCTTATTGGCTTTATTATAAATTGTGTGGTTGGATCTGCGAATGGCTTTGTCTGCTGATTCTGCCAAGAGCAGGTCCAACTCTGTTTTCGTCTTTTCTAACAAAATTCTATGAGGTTCAGTTGGAGTGGATTGGAATTGGAGGAAGAGGCGGTGAAAATCTGCTTCCAATTGCTGGATTCTAAGTTTTTTATCTCTTTTGAGGTGAGTAGATACAGATATGCAGGTCCCTCTAATTACGGGTTTGTGTGCCTCCCATAATAGGACTGGTGAGATGTCAGGAGTGGAATTATGTTTTATGTATTCTTTAAGAGCCAGTTCTATATCGAAACAGTATGATTGGTTAGTTAAATATGCCTCATTTATACACCATGTACAGTCTCTAGACTGGGGGATCAGGGCAGAGACAGTTGTGATCACTGCACAGTGGTCTGACCAGGTAATTGGAATAATGTTTGAGTGGAGTAGGGTTGGTGAGGATGCAACAGGTATAAAGATATGATCGATCCTTGAAAAGGATTTGTGTGGGTATGAATAAAAAGTAAAGTTTTTCTTGGCTGGGTTACATTCTCTCCATGTGTCTAATAAAGAGGCTTGCTGGAATAGTTTGCGAAATAATATAGAGGGGGAGTATTGTTCAGGGGTATAAGGAAATTTATCAAGGTGCGGATGTAGCACTTGATTAGAATCACCGCATATAAAAAGGGTGCCCTTGCAGTGTGTTCGTATTACTTGTAGGAGATGTTTGAAGAAGGGGTTAGGATTGTTATTGGGGGCATAATAGGAGACTATAGTGGACATCACGTCTTGTAAATGACCAACTAAAATAATATAGCGACCTTCAGGGTCTTTAATTTCTTTTGTTAGGGTGAATGGAAGGGTGCGGTGAAATGCAATGAGGACGCCACGTTGTTTAGTGGCAGCCGAGGCGGAGAACACTTGGGGATATTTAGAACTGAAGTATTTAGGGGTTGCTTGGATTGAAAAGTGTGTTTCCTGTAGGGCTACTACGTTGGCTTTCAGGTGTGCGAAGGTACGAAAGGCCTTAACCCTTTTATTTGGGGAGTTGAGTCCCTTAACATTAAGGGAGAGTATGTTCAGAGGGGCCATTGATGTGGGTAGGGAGAAATACTAAGGGTAGATGTCTGAGGATCATGCGGCCCACCCGACCTAGTGGAGAATGGGGAAGGAAATGGAAAAAAAAGGTGTGAGGAAAAGAAAAAGGAGGGGAGAGAGGATAGAGCATGTTTTTTGTAGAGAAAGTAAGGAAGTGTAATAACACTTGGTGCGTTGGACATGTTAGCCCAACAGGTATATGCCCATACTCCCAGACCAGCCAGCTGGCGAGGGAGCATGTGCATCCTATAGGGGGGTGCAGTGACAATTCCCCGCCGCAGGTCGGGAAAAGTTAAGGAACTGTAGTGCTCAAACAATACAAACAGTATACACTAAGACCGTGTTATTGTATTCAGTTGTAAGATATCGGCAATAACCCCACTTTGGTGAGAAAGGTTTCAGTGCCAAACAAGTGGTACATCTGAATTCAGAATCACCAGAGGGGATAAGGAGATCTAAAAGTAATTGGTATCAACTTAACTATGCCTATATAAGTTGTATAGTTAGCATTTTTGAAACCTTAGGTTAAACAAGCAAGATTAAACCAAACAAAGCAAAAAGAAAAGAAAAAAGAGTATTCAGAACATATACACCCTATAGTGGGATTAGGGGGATCACATATGTTGAGTCCCGTAACAGTGGGAAATCTTACCAGGACACAAACGTCTGAGTCTCGGTGGTGTAAAATAATAAAAAGAATAGAAAAAATAATAAAAAAGGAATATATAAAAAAAAAAAAAATTTTTCACAACTATCTCAGTTCGTTGAGATATCAACCGTGAAACCAGGAGTTCTCCTGAAGTGTTGAATAAGAGTATTAGATGTTAGGTTCTTCAGCGAGACGTGTGTGCTTTAGGATCAAAAAGGCTTGCTTGACGAGACGGTGTTCCTTTTCGGATCGAGGAAGGGCCAGCTTGGTTCCGTTTAGGAGTGGCGGTGTAAGGGTAGGCTGCAGAGCGGGCTGGAGTACGTGGTAGCGCAGTTTCGGATTGATGAACAGGGGGCGACAGGTGCAGTGATTCAAGAAGACGCTGCAGTGCTTCTGGGGATGTGGAGGAGTGTTGCTGCCCCTGGTACGTGAACTGAAGAGAAAAGGGGAAACGCCAGGTATATTTTATCTGATGCTGTATCAGGATTTGTAATTGCGGCTTCATGGCTCGCCGTTTAGCAATGGTAAGGGGTGCCAGGTCAGAGAAAAGTTGGTAGTTGTGGTCTTGGAATTGGAGAGCGTCTTTATTCCGGGCTGCTGCGAGTAGTTGTTCTTTTGTGCGGAAAAAATGCAGCTTAATTATTATATCCCGCGGAGGGCCGTCTTGTTGGCGGCGGGTAAGCGCCCTGTGGACTGTGGATTCTGTCAAATTCCAGGCGTTCAATGGGTATGGAAGGACAAAGTTCCTGGAAAAGGGCTGTAGTGAAGGATTGTATATCCTCAACCACTTCAGGGATACCCCGGAGGCGTAAATTTGACCTGCGAGATCTGTTCTCGGCGTCCTCTAAACGTGAGAGCAATGTAGCATTTTCCTCACGGAGGGCTGCCTGTTCCTGAGCATGTTCTTGTATAGTAAGCTCTATATCATCTACTCTGGTTTCCAGGTCTGCTGTGCGCTGACCTAATTCTCGTATCTCCCGTGACAGTCTATTTGTTATTTGGTCAGATGTGGCTTTCAGGGCCTTGTTTAACATTTTCTCCATGTGTTTCAGAAAATCAGGCTGTGACATACCTTGTTGTGCAGGGATGGGAGAACCGCTGTATATAGAGTCTGCAGCATCATCCTCCTCGCTGTCTGCCTGCTCCGTTCTGGCTAGAGATGCAGCTTGCTGTTTGGAGAGGGCTTTCGCCGCCATCTTGGATGAGGCGCGGGCTAGGGCCTCCTTGATCGGTTTGGTCTTATGTTTACCCTTGTGACCCGTCAGAACCATCCCGGTTGTGGCTCGGGTGACGCTGGGGGTGATCGCCGGTATTTAGGTGCGGTTAGGCGGTCTGAGGGCGTTATACGGTCCCGATTCTGCGGCGGGAAGTGCGAAGCTCTAAGAGGTAACGTCCTCCATGCTGAGCCTCGCGCATGCGCCCCCACATGAGAGTTTTCATTACCAATTTTGTACAGTACATACTCATTACGTAGTGAATCCATTATAATTATGATAGCCGTTGAGCTCGTACTTTCAAAAACATTTCAGTGTTCAGTGGTTACTGCTAGACAGGAGAAAACTGGTTCATAAAATTTAGCACAGCCTTTTTCTGAGGGGGCCCACAAATGTTTGTATATCTAAAACTTTATTTTAATTTCAGATAGAGTAGGGGAGGGCTAAAGTCCCTATCATGTATTTTTGTGCTGTCTGCATCCTGCAGAGAATATTTGCTTTAATTTCCACCCCTGAAGATACAGCAGGAAATGATAGATAATCTTCCCAACGACAGTACTCAAATTAAAACATTAAACATTAGTGAGCCCTTGGAAGATGTTCTCTCACTTCTTGCACCCATTAAAGCTCTAAAATGTATCCCTTTACTTTATGTCTTGCACACAGTTCACAGATACCTGGCAGAGAGTCTAACCCTTCACTATCCAAAACAAGAAAAGTTTTGCCTTTATACTCACCTAAAATACTAACTTTAAGAACTAGATAATAAGTGTCTCCCCTGTTTAACTATGCAGTGTCCAAGAGGAGTTAGAAAATGAATGTGCAATGACCATGGATAACTACTGTGTATATAGTATATTGGCTAATCTCCTGGAAGAACATTCCTACAGCATATTAAAGCTGTTGTTCAATTGCCAATAAATGTGTGACTCATTTTATGGATTTAATGTAGACATTTGTTCATGTTGATCTTATAAAAAATAATTGTTTATTTTGATTTTGAACCTTTTCTAAGAACAATATGGGGGTTTGTTAAAGTAGAACTATAGGTAAAACTTTTTTTTTCATTTTGGATAGAGTAAGGTTTATTTTGCCATTATGTGTCCCATCAGGGAGATTTCCCTTCATTTTCTGTCCTAAAGCAAAAAGAGGAAGTGAGAGCAAATCCCTGAAAATCAAGGGAATCCATCTGGGCCCTCCAGATCACCAGAACTAGTGTCCCTATTGGAAGATTTCCCCTCTATTACTTTTCTGGGGACAACCCAAAATGTGGGATCTTTTTACTTTCACTTTCAATGATAATGGGAAACAGGACAAATAGAGAGGTTGAACTTCCTTAATTGGAACAAAGACAGCAAAACTGACAGGTGCCCTAATCCCTCTCCCCTCTGTCCAAAACTTAGAAAAAAAAAGTTTTGTCTTTAGTTGTACTTTAGGCTCCTGCTAAGGGCTGGCCAAAGAAATTGTGCTGCCTGGGTCCAAGAATGAAATGCTAAAATCAAGCACACCTACCAAAAGGCCCCCACATCCATTATTTTATATCATAATTAAAACTAAAATGAAATGTATCAGGAAGTCAGATTTACATGTAACAGCATCTATATGCAAAATTATATGACATACCATTATATTCAATTCCAAGGAGCGGGCTAGGGCAGTATAGGGGCAGCCTAGCACAGTATATGGGCAGGCTAGGGTAGTAGATAGACAGGTTAGAGTACTATATAGACAGGCTAGGGTAGTATATAGGCAGGTTTGGGTAGTATAGGGGCAGGCTAGGGTAGTATATGGACAGGCTAGGGTAGTATGTGGACAGGCTAGAGTAGTATATGAACAGGCTAGTGTAGAATATAGGCAGGCTAGGGTAGTATACGGACAGGCTAGGGTAGTATACGGACAGGCTGGGGCAGTATAGGAGTGGGCTAGGATAGAATATAGACAGGTTAGGGTAGTATATAGATAGGCTAGGGTAGTATAGGAGTGGGCTAGGGTAGTATAGGGGCAGACTAGGGTAGTATTATGGTAAGCTAGGGCTGTATAGTGATTTTTGAGCATGACAAGTTATGCAACATTTAGCCATCCAGCAGAGCAGAAAACTACTAAAAAAATGATGGACACCCTTTGTGTACTGTCACACAGAATTAACTGATATTACCTCTCTGTTGCTCTCTCCCAGTGCTCCCACAGTATTCACTGCCTAGCATCAAGCAAGCACCAGAGCAGAAGAAGGCGGACCCCTCCTCCAGTTCCACTCAATAGAAATGCAAGTCTCGCAAGCTTTTCCCCGAACATTGGCTGCTGGCGGAGCCAGTGAAAAAAGAATCTTTCATTGCTCTCTGTCTCCTAAGCTTAATACGCCCCTGGCAGCACACAAACCTGAGCTCTTCATGTATGCATGTTGAGGGCAATGGGCAGTCTTTTTATAGGACCGCAAAGCGGCCTACTCCCCACTAGACGACACACAAAACTGCTGAAAAATAAATCTTGCGCGTCAATTTGCTGCCCCTCTCAAGGTGCCGCCTGGGTCCAAAGGACCCAGCAGGACCCAGGGTAGGGCCAGCCCTACTCCCACTTCATTGCTTTCCCTGACCTGCAATCACACATCGACCTATGCCTCATTGCTGAAGGGACCTGGAGCATGTAGTGTAAATGCTTACTCCTATCTAAGCATTGGGTCTACTTTTTTGCTAGACCTGTATTTTCATTGCACCTAGTTCCTTGCATTGTCAGTGTATCACACATCCTTTTGAGCTGTATTGGTGGATCATATTTGTGTGCCTTTTTCTTTGTATATCACTTGAAATATTCTCCACATTTGGGTGTAACTAATATGTTCTACTAAAACACAATCTGGAATCAATGTATTTCATTAGATGTTTTCAGGTTAAAAGAATATTTCTGAAATAATTTATCTAGACAAACAAATTTAAATCTATGTTGACTACTTATCACGAAGCTCAGATACAATAAGGCTTGCATTGTATGGAAACCTCTTTAAGCAGTGTTATAAGCAGTGCTTCATTAATCACTGTAGGACTGTCCATCTGGTCACCCTTGTGTGATCCTCATGTAACTCAAATTCAAAGCCAAGCAGCCATCCTCAGAGATTCCTCAGAGGCTTTAAATCATTATACACAGATGTGTATGGTTCATTCATGAATGCATTGGACAAATAACAGTTTAGAAATATGAATTGGTTAACAATCCTTCTGCATTCCCACTGAGATAATAATTCACTGGAATAGAGCTGTATTCAATTTTGTGCCACGAAGCATGCTACCAATATACAACAAACCATGAAAAATATAAAAGCAATATAATTTTTATACCAATCTCAAATTAAATTACTTCAAATGCCTAGTTGTGTGTCACACTGATCATATCTATTCGTACTATGTTGTACATTGCAGATTTGACTTAAATGACAGAATAACTTTCTCATTAATTTATTACTTTTTTCCTTTTCTGTTGTCTTTTTTTCTGTCCTTTTTAATGTAACTGAGGACAGCTGGAGCAGTGAAGTGAGTAACCTGGTGCCTCAGCAGATTGTGCCTTTAATCCATGAAAATACCACTAAAATCAAAATTTAATTACAGCTGTGCTAATGCCTGAAAAAATATTTAACAATTAGTGGTTTACTTAATTAAGTTAACTGCCTTTCACAAGAGAACCTAAAAAGACCTATTTTACACCCTAACCTATTTCCTTTCAGACTAATTAGTTTGATGCAAACCTATAGAACTAAATGCACTCTTGCTGACTAAACGACAGAATTGGTCTTGTTTTAAGGTTTCATTATTACTTAATGAAGTAGAAGAAAAGAACAATGTATAAAAAGTATATACTTGGTATAATTAAAGTCACATACTGTAAAGTAATTTTATCTCATTTTAAACTCTAAAATTTAAACTCTACTTTAATATTAGGAACATGTGCTAATGCCTTTTGTATCAACCAGAACAGACACTAGTTGGGGGTTGACTTTGATAAACATTTTATTTTTATTTTACACTTATATATATCAAATGCTGTATCCTGTTTCTTACTCCTGCTCTGACCATAAACACGTTCTGGATGGAGATTGTCTATGTATTATGTGAGTTTATTTTCGGGTGCTATCTTAACTCCCACAAACCTAACCAAAAGTAAGTAGATGGGTTAAAGTGTATGTAAACTGAAAAATACACTTTAATTAATTGTAAAGTGATTTTTGTTCTTGATAGTCTATGTAACATTCATGCCAGTCCACTCAGTCCTGCCAGTCTCCTGTGTCCTCTGCATGTTCCTGTTCTATTTTGTTAACAGTATCCATGGGTTTAGACCCATAGTAGCGTTGACTATGAATGAGCTACTTGTTTAGAAGTCCATCGAACTAAATGAAAGTGACTGCTTCCTGCTCAGGGTTCCTGGCTATTAGGGATCAGCATATATCCTAACAGACAGTGAGATATCCATGCCTGGATCATTCAACTGGTCAGCTGGGGATTCCTGGCTGAAAGGAGAACATAAAAAAAATGCAAAGAGTCTGGTAAAGACTTTAAGAAAGAAATCTCACACAAAAAGAGAGAGATCTCGCCCAAAATCCATACTAGATCTTTTTTTTCCATTTGTTATTGGAAGCAATACAAGTGGTACATACAATACAGAGATCACATTTGGTCTGTACAAAATCATGACTTACAAGAACAATATATGGGACAGGTTGCTATAGAGTCATGGAATTTATTTTCCAAAAATGGTAGAGAACATCTAATTGAAGGTAATGCAAAAATCTGTGCATAACTCACTATACTATCAGAAAAGAGAAATTAAGATGCAGGTTTGTTGTCATATCAAATAGTATTATCCCCACTATTTGTGCTTTTATCAAGAGTTTTCTCTTTTTGCGCAATGGGATATGGACGATAAAGAGAACCTGTGAGGAAGAGTAAGAGGAACAGAAGAAGTAAAATAAAAAGGGAGAGAAGAAAACATAGAGGGGGTGATAGGGGGAAGGGAGGGGGGAGGAAATAGAGGGGTGGGAAAGGGAAGGACAGAGGGGGATACAAGCGGCTGGGAATAGACCCGCCTTCTGTTTCCATCTCATCGTCCAGGGTGATTGACATTTACTTTTAGTTCCCTAAAGTGGGTTCTTACCGTGTTAAAAAAGTGTAAGGATGAAATTGTTCAGTTGTTTTGAAATGAATCCAACATGCCCATGTATTTGTATATTTTTGTAACCCCTCTTGGGAGATGTGGATCAGTTCTTCAATCTCCCCTATCTTATGGAGCCTGACTAACCATTCTCTGATCGTTGGGATGCATGTGGAATGCACATAAAGCTTGATGTTCATATTACATAGGGATATAGTAGGGATATCTGTAGATTGAAACTTGTGTGTGGTCTTTGCCATCTCTTGGTATAATGGTTATATGGGCTTCCAACATTTGTCTGGGGGTCGGAGAAGGCATTAAAGGTTGATAGTAACTTGGATGATAATAGATCTGAAAAGGACTTATAGTACTGGAGGGAGAGGCCATTGGGCCCTGGGCTCTTGCCCGGTTTCATTTATTTTATAGCAGTTTGTAATTCCTCTGTGGTCAAGGAATGTTTAATTTCTTTGGCTTGATCTCGATTAATCGCTTTTGGGGCAAATTGGGATAAAACATCTCTAATCTGCTCTATGCAGATTTCAGGATGGGTTAA
Source organism: Lithobates clamitans (assembly GCA_037952925.1). NCBI lineage: Eukaryota > Metazoa > Chordata > Amphibia > Anura > Ranidae > Lithobates > Lithobates clamitans. The sequence goes on along the minus strand of JBBGZY010000089.1, from coordinate 3,151,194 downwards.
TTCTGGGTGGTCAGACTTCAGGTTGTACAGTTTAGTGTAAAAAAACTCGAATTGTTTTGCTATATCTTCATTTATAGAAAATATTGTGCCCTTAGGGTCACGAATGTGGTGAATTATGGAGGAGACTTTAGAGGCTTGCACTGTACGTGCTAGGAGCCTCCTGCTTTTCTTTCCGTGTTCATAGAAGGATTTTTGTTTGAGAATGTAGCGCTGTCTTGAGCACTTACCTAGTTCCTCTAGTAGGAGGGAGCGTGTGTGTGATTAATCTTGTAGGGTTGTCTGTGCACCGGAGAGTTTATGGGTGGCTTGTAGTCTTTTATTTTTTCTATCAATGACTGGATTGTTGCTTGGTGCTTTCTTTTAGCTTTCTTTGCTAGGGCTATAAGTTCCCCTCAGATCACACATTTATCGGCCTCCATTCATTCTAGTTGTGGATTCATGGAAAGATAAAGTGACCGTAACAGAGTGATGATCAGATAGGAACATAGGCTCCATCGTTGCTTAACCACTAGCCCACCGCCCACCGTCAAATGACGTCCTGGGCTTTGGGCGGGTATATCTGAATGATGCCTGTAGTTACAGACTTCATTCAGATATTGCCGGTTTCAGCCGGCGAATCTCTACACCATAGGAATGATCATAGCGGCCGTCCCACCGCTTGATCGTTCCTATGGGAGGCGAGAGGGGACGTCCCCCCTCCCGCCGCCCTCCGGTGCTTCTACCGACTCACCTCAGCGATCGGTGAGTCGGATAGCGGATCCGCCGGTGCCGGATGTAGATCATAGAGATTTCCGGCGGACCAGATGGTCCCCGGAGTCTCTATGATCGTCGGAGGCCGGGCGCGATGTTATGACGTCACGCCCGGCCTCTCCATTCAAAAAAACGGCGCCGCTTCGGCCTGGAAGCGGCGATCGTTTTATTTTTTTTTGTATTTCAGGCTTCCCAGCCTAGTGGTGAGATATGGGGTCTTATTGACCCCATATCTCACTATTAAGAGCACCTGACATGTCATATTGCTATTACAAGGGATGTTTACATTCCTTGTAATAGGAATAAAAGTGATCAATTTTTTTTTTTTTGCAAAAAAGTCTCAAAATAAAAAAAAATAAAATATAATTAACATTAAAAAAAATCTTTTTTTTAAAGCGCCGCTGTCCCCGTGTGCTCGCACGCAGAAGCGAACGCATACGTAAGTCCCGCCCACATATGAAAACGGTGTCCAAACCATACATGTGAGGTATCGCCGCGAACGTTAGAGCTAGAGCAATAATTTTGGCCCTAGACCTCCTCTGTAACTCAAAACATGTAACCAGTAAAAAAATTTAAAGCGTCGCCTATGGGGATTTTTAAGTACCGAACATTGGCGCCATTCCACGAGCGTGTGCAATTTTGAAGCGTGACATGTTAGGTATCTATTTACTCGGCGTAACTTCATCTTTTACAAAATGCAAAAACATTGGGCTAACTTTACTGTTTTCTTTTTTTTTTAAACACAAAACAGTTTTTTTCCCCAAAAAAAGCGTTCGAAAAATTCCTGCGCAAATACTGTGTGAGATAAAAAGTTGCAACAACTGCCATTGTATTCTCTAGGGTATTTGCTAAAAAAACATATATAATGTTTGGGGGTTCTATGTAATTTTCTAGCACAAAAATGATGATTTTTACATGTAGGAGCAAAGTGTCAGAATTGGCCTGGTATTGAGGTGGTTAAGTGAGGAATGATAAGTCAGGTTGAGCAAAGAAGAAATAGTCTATTCTAGGGTATTTTTGGTGTGGAGCTGAGTAAAAGGTATAATCTTAGAGGTAAATAGAAAACACCGCGCTAACCAGTAAAATGAATGAAAGCTGCTGCATACAGTTTGACAAAAACAACAAAATAGGCATATGGAAAAATGCAGCGCATGTACAAATGAATATAGGTCTTTAAAATGGTGAAACAGTCAAGAAATAACTAATTGACCACAGGTGCCTTGAAACACAAACGTCCATAGATGGATGTAAATGTCCAACCGCACAGGAGGTATAAGTACTCCAAGGGGTGGTGATGGTCTGATGGTTGTCAGAAAACACCTGGCATCATACAGCGACTTCCCAACCGAGAAACCGGGTCCCAATGGGTCATTCAGAGAAAGTGCAAAAAAGCCTCTTACCAGATCCTGTGGATTCCCATGTCAGCGACAGGGAATCGCATGCGCAGTTTGTCACAAATGACGTGGAATGGGAGCTCAGGAATCGCCAATCTCTTGGATTGTGGTCTGTATGGATCTCGGCCGGCAACCGGATGGGTCCTCACAACGAACCGTCCTCACACCGAACCGTCCCAGCGTGCATCAGAAGTTTCACAAACGGTCCCCCGAAAGGAGCAGTTGGAGGGACTGGATCTCATGCGGTAAATGTGGAAACAAAAAGAATGTGCCTCCACATGGTGCAGATAAAAAAGGGAGTTTTTATTGACAAAAACGACCATACACAAATAAAAGCGTGATCACGGTGGATAAAAACAAATGGGCAACAAAGAGAGTGGTGTATGTACCCGACGCGTTTCGACCTAGGGGTCTTCAACAGGGGCATAGACCACTCACTCCAAGTTGCCAAATATATATAATAAAATTATTTAGAGAAGGACCAATCACAAGGGCTGAAAAACCAGGAGATTGGATTGGGTGAATACAATCACATGACTTGCTTGAATGTCTAGACATAAAGATCATACACAATTTCTATATAAATAAATGAATGACATTAAGGTGAAGCTCAGGAGACTGTATAAAGGTCTACAAGCAGAAAATATATCACTCTATGATCTCTCTAACAAAAATAAAGCATTTAAAGATTAAATGAAAACAGCACTCCTCTGCTGACAGTCCGGCAGAATGTACCACCCTGTCAGCCAGAGGAGCCAATCCTCAATAAGAAGACAAAAGGTGTTAAATAAAGCTGACCAATAGGCCGCTATGTATGAGCCGGCCTCTATCCCTGAACGCCCACATGACCAGTCTGTGTAGGAAATGATGTCACGTCCGTGGGCGTGTCTGACGTCTCCCTCTCACATGACTCACTGGGCCAATCAGAGAGCAAACATCCCACTCAACTCTGCTGCACGTACAATCCGTACACCGCAGAGGGATGGGACTTAAATAAATACACCTAGCGTCCCAGCAATGCAATCCAGCAAGCAACGGACGCTGAATGAGACAAAACTGCATATCTATGGTGTCTGTGTAAAAAAATGTGCTATGCAGCAGACCGGGACCCGATGACCCGGAAGTGTGCATAGAACTCCAGTGAACCAGAAGTGTATTGGAAGTGGGGACAATTTCTATATAAATAAATGAATGACATTAAGGTGAAGCTCAGGAGACTGTATAAAGGTCTACAAGCAGAAAAATATAACACTCTATGATCTCTCTAACAAAAATAAAGCATTTAAAGATTAAATGAAAACAGCACTCCTCTGCTGACAGTCCGGCAGAATATACCGCCCTGTCAGCCAGAGGAGCCAATCCTCAATGAGAAAACAAAAGGTGTTAAATAAAGCTGACCAATAGGCCGCTATGTATGAGCCGGCCTCTATCCCTGAACGCCCACATGACCAGTCTGTGTAGGAAATGATGTCACGTCCGTGGGCGTGTCTAACATCTCCCTCTCACATGACTCACTGGGCCAATCAGAGAGCAAACATCCCACTCAACTCTGCTGTACGTACAATCCGTACACCGCAGAGGGATGGGACTTAAATAAATACACCTAGCGTCCCGGCAATGCAATCCAGCAAGCAACGGACGCTGAATGAGACAAAACAGCATCTCTATGGTGTCTGTGTAAAAAAATGTGTTATGCAGCAGACCGGGACCCGATGACCCGGAAGTGTGCATAGAACTCCAGTGAACCAGAAGTGTATTGGAAGTGGGGACACATATAGTGAAGTATAATGTGTTGGGAAATGACTAACTGAGGTGGAATCGCATAAATGTGTAAAAAAATACTGGAGTGACATGTGTGAATGTCTCTTAAGGTCCATGTGTGTTAGGTGGGACTGAAATAAAAAATTAAAAAATTGAAAAATTATGTGAACACAAAATCTCCAAAACGCACATTGTAAAATGTGTTAAAATGAATCTATATGTGGAGGGAATGTGTGGATTTGTAAAGTGACCCAAATATCTGATAGTTATCCCTATGATCCCTTGACTGTAAAGAATCATCAGCATAGACCGAATGGGTCAATTTGGATTGGACCAATTTCAATAGGGTGAATAGATAACCCTCTAAGGTGCACCATATATAAACTGTGTACCAGCTTGTGAATATAGGTGAAAAAAAGGGAGAGGGGGAGGGGGAAAAAATGTTGGAATAATGAAAATAAAAAAATATATAAAAATGTTAATAAAGAGAGGGAGGGACATGCATAGAGATGTGGAAGGAATTTAGGATTGGTTGATAAAGGAGTTGAGGTCCCACTCCACGTTTAAACCTAACGGGAAATAGGACCTCAACTCCCATATCCAATAAGTCTCGAGGCGTGACACTCCTCGGAGGCGGGACTCACCTCTCCAATGTGGGACAAATTTGTCGATCACCTGGAATAAAGTCCCGGTAGGGTCTTTATTATGGTGTTCCAGATAATGCCGGGGTACTGTATGTTTGTCCTTGCCTTTCTTGATACCTGCCACATGTTCATTGACTCGTATAGAGAAAGTTCTGATGGTACGCCCAACATACTGTTTGTGGCAGGGGCAAGTAATGAGGTAGACAATGTATTGTGATGTACAAGTTGTGAAGTGTTTCATCTGGTAAGTGAGGGAGGTGACTGTGGATTGGAAAGTGGTACTTTTTTGTCTGCCTCGAATGTTGTGGAGGCAGAAATTGCATCTACGGCAGGGGTAATAACCCTGACATTCCTGAAAAAATGAAACTCTTTTGGGGGGGTCTATTATATTCGGAGCAATCTGTCCTTGAATGGACCGTGCTCCCCTGAATACAACAGCCGCCCGTTCAGGAAGAACTGACCCAAGTAGATTGTCATTTAAAAGTACCTTCCAGTGCTTTTTGAATATAGCTTTTACTTGTTTGGACTGAATGGAGTGAGTGGTAAAGAAAGCCCATTTGTGCATAGGTTCAGCTGTGGATTTGGGGCGTTCTATCAAGGTGGATTCTCTATCAGTGGATAGTGCCCTATTGAGTTCCTCGTCTAGATGTCTGGGATCATAACCTTTTTCAATAAATCGATCTCTCAGAACTAGCGATTGTGACTGGAAATCAATAGCATTGGTACAGTTGCGTCGTAGTCTCAAAAATTGGCTACGGGGAACAGACTTGAGCCACTGCTCCTGATGGCAACTGTCGATGGGAATGAATCCGTTCCGGTCGGTGGCCTTGAAATACGTGCGGAACTCCAAATGTTTGTCCACCGTAGCCAATTTTTGAGACTACGACGCAACTGTACCAATGCTATTGATTTCCAGTCACAATCGCTAGTTCTGAGAGATCGATTTATTGAAAAAGGTTATGATCCCAGACATCTAGACGAGGAACTCAATAGGGCACTATCCACTGATAGAGAATCCACCTTGATAGAACGCCCCAAATCCACAGCTGAACCTATGCACAAATGGGCTTTCTTTACCACTCACTCCATTCAGTCCAAACAAGTAAAAGCTATATTCAAAAAGCACTGGAAGGTACTTTTAAATGACAATCTACTTGGGTCAGTTCTTCCTGAACGGGCGGCTGTTGTATTCAGGGGAGCACGGTCCATTCAAGGACAGATTGCTCTGAATATAATAGACCCCCCCAAAAGAGTTTCATTTTTTCAGGAATGTCAGGGTTATTACCCCTGCCGTAGATGCAATGTCTGCCTCCACAACATTCGAGGCAGACAAAAAAGTACCACCTTCCAATCCACAGTCACCTCCCTCACTTACCAGATGAAACACTTCACAACTTGTACATCACAATACATTGTCTACCTCATTACTTGCCCCTGCCACAAACAGTATGTTGGGCGTACCATCAGAACTTTCTCTATACGAGTCAATGAACATGTGGCAGGTATCAAGAAAGGCAAGGACAAACATACAGTACCCCGGCATTATCTGGAACACCATAATAAAGACCCTACCGGGACTTTATTCCAGGTGATCGACAAATTTGTCCCACATTGGAGAGGTGAGTCCCGCCTCCGAGGAGTGTCACGCCTCGAGACTTATTGGATATGGGAGTTGAGGTCCTATTTCCCGTTAGGTTTAAATGTGGAGTGGGACCTCAACTCCTTTATCAACCAATCCTAAATTCCTTCCACATCTCTATGCATGTCCCTCCCTCTCTTTATTAACATTTTTATATATTTTTTTATTTTCATTATTCCAACATTTTTTCCCCCTCCCCCTCTCCCTTTTTTTCACCTATATTCACAAGCTGGTACACAGTTTATATATGGTGCACCTTAGAGGGTTATCTATTCACCCTATTGAAATTGGTCCAATCCAAATTGACCCATTCGGTCTATGCTGATGATTCTTTACAGTCAAGGGATCATAGGGATAACTATCAGATATTTGGGTCACTTTACAAATCCACACATTCCCTCCACATATAGATTCATTTTAACACATTTTACAATGTGCGTTTTGGAGATTTTGTGTTCACATAATTTTTCAATTTTTTAATTTTTTATTTCAGTTCCACCTAACACACATGGACCTTAAGAGACATTCACACATGTCACTCCAGTATTTTTTTACACATTTATGCGATTCCACCTCAGTTAGTCATTTCCCAACACATTATACTTCACTATATGTGTCCCCACTTCCAATACACTTCTGGTTCACTGGAGTTCTATGCACACTTCCGGGTCATCGGGTCCCGGTCTGCTGCATAACACATTTTTTTACACAGACACCATAGAGATGCTGTTTTGTCTCATTCAGCGTCCGTTGCTTGCTGGATTGCATTGCCGGGACGCTAGGTGTATTTATTTAAGTCCCATCCCTCTGCGGTGTACGGATTGTACGTACAGCAGAGTTGAGTGGGATGTTTGCTCTCTGATTGGCCCAGTGAGTCATGTGAGAGGGAGATGTTAGACACGCCCACGGACGTGACATCATTTCCTACACAGACTGGTCATGTGGGCGTTCAGGGATAGAGGCCGGCTCATACATAGCGGCCTATTGGTCAGCTTTATTTAACACCTTTTGTTTTCTCATTGAGGATTGGCTCCTCTGGCTGACAGGACGGTATATTCTGCCGGACTGTCAGCAGAGGAGTGCTGTTTTCATTTAATCTTTAAATGCTTTATTTTTGTTAGAGAGATCATAGAGTGTTATATTTTTCTGCTTGTAGACCTTTATACAGTCTCCTGAGCTTCACCTTAATGTCATTCATTTATTTATATAGAAATTGTCCCCACTTCCAATACACTTCTGGTTCACTGGAGTTCTATGCACACTTCCGGGTCATCGGGTCCCGGTCTGCTGCATAGCACATTTTTTTACACAGACACCATAGAGATGCAGTTTTGTCTCATTCAGCGTCCGTTGCTAGCTGGATTGCATTGCCGGGATGCTAGGTGTATTTACTTAAGTCCCATCCCTCTGCGGTGTACGGATTGTACGTGCAGCAGAGTTGAGTGGGATGTTTGCTCTCTGATTGGCCCAGTGAGTCATGTGAGAGGGAGATGTCAGACACGCCCACGGACGTGACATCATTTCCTACACAGACTGGTCATGTGGGCGTTCAGGGATAGAGGCCGGCTCATACATAGCGGCCTATTGGTCAGCTTTATTTAACACCTTTTGTCTTCTTATTGAGGATTGGCTCCTCTGGCTGACAGGGCGGTACATTCTGCTGGACTGTCAGCAGAGGAGTGCTGTTTTCATTTAATCTTTAAATGCTTTATTTTTGTTAGAGAGATCATAGAGTGATATATTTTCTGCTTGTAGACCTTTATACAGTCTCCTGAGCTTCACCTTAATGTCATTCATTTATTTATATAGAAATTGTGTATGATCTTTATGTCTAGACATTCAAGCAAGTCATGTGATTGTATTCACCCAATCCAATCTCCTGGTTTTTCAGCCCTTGTGATTGGTCCTTCTCTAAATAATTTTATTATATATATTTGGCAACTTGGAGTGAGTGGTCTATGCCCCTGTTGAAGACCCCTAGGTCGAAACGCGTCGGATACATACACCACTCTCTTTGTTGCCCATTTGTTTTTATCCACCGTGATCACGCTTTTATTTGTGTATGGTCGTTTTTGTCAATAAAAACACCCTTTTTTATCTGCACCATGTGGAGGCACATTCTTTTTGTTTCCACATTTACCGCATGAGATCCAGTCCCTCCAACTGCTCCTTTCGGGGGACCGTTTGTGAAACTTCTGATGCACGCTGGGACGGTTCGGTGTGAGGACGGTTCGTTGTGAGGACCCATCCGGTTGCCGGCCGAGATCCATACAGACCACAATCCAAGAGATTGGCGATTCCTGAGCTCCCATTCCACGTCATTTGTGACAAACTGCGCATGCGATTCCCTGTCGCTGACATGGGAATCCACAGGATCTGGTAAGAGGCTTTTTTGCACTTTCTCTGAATGACCCATTGGGACCCGGTTTCTCGGTTGGGAAGTCGCTGTATGATGCCAGGTGTTTTCTGACAACCATCAGACCATCACCACCCCTTGGAGTACTTATACCTCCTGTGCGGTTGGACATTTACATCCATCTATGGACGTTTGTGTTTCAAGGCACCTGTGGTCAATTAGTTATTTCTTGACTGTTTCACCATTTTAAAAAGGTATAATCTTTATCGGATGGAAATAATGTATGCCAGGTGTCATAAGACCTGTAGTTGTAGTTTGATCTGATGGAGTGCAGGATAAGCTAAGGTGGATTTGCCTGAGGAGATGTCCATGTCTGGATTCATTAAAGTGGTCCTAATAATACTATACCCTTTTGGAATGAGGACAGGAGGTCACAGACACTCCTGAAGAAGGATACTTGATGTTCATTGGGGCAATATACATTATATATACATTATTATATACATACATAACAAGCGTTATTGGTTTGGACGCAAAGCAACTTTTAATGAATATAAATCTACCCTTCGGGATCTATTGGGGAGTCTGACACATGAAAATCTGCATGATTAGAAATTAGTATGGACACCCCTTTGGTCTTAGAAATGGGTTTGTTGCGGGAATTGCGGTGTGATACAAACGACTAGTGATTTTGAGGATTGAGTCTGACCGAAAGTGGGCTTCCTGAAGGAAAATTAACTGGGCTTTATGCTTGACCAGGGCGGACAAGACTTGCATTCTTTTTTCTGGCAAGTTCAGACCTTTAACGTTGAGTGAGATGCATTTCAACAAGAGAGGTGTCTTAACCACTGGCCCTTTCTGCATGGCGCAAGCCAGTGTTGACAGTGCTAAACCTAGAGCAGAAGAGGGTTTACGTGTCCGCCTCGGGGTGATTGAAGGTTTCTCTTTACAAGTGAGATTCTGGATGAAACAGGGAAATTTTGAAAATGGAAAGAGGGCATTGAGGCCTATTGTGTGGGCCTCAGGGACTTTTAACGGTGCTGAGATCAAAAAATATATATACAGAGTGTATCATAAAATAATATTTTATTTAAACAATCTCATTAAAAACAGACATAGGCAAAAGAAAATAAATGAAAAACAAAATGGGGTAATTTTTTGATACAAAAATTAATACCACTTTCTCAACATGTTTCGCTTTCATAAGCTTCTTCAGGAAATATATTTGTGATATTAAAGTCAGCTATAGGAGATAGAGAAAATATATATATAAACAATACATGTATATGTCTGCTTGTACGTCATACAATCATATTTATCTTTATCTTTTATTATAGACAGAGTATTAAACAAAAAATAATAAATATAGACGAGATAGATCTCTTGGAGGCCCAGACTCTTGATCAGGACGGCTGTCCTGGTCGGGCATCTGGTACCTCCTATCCAGTTGTGCCTTTCACCCCTAAGGAGTACAAACCAAAATCCAAGACTTTTCCCACACTACAGGGTAATCCCAATGTGTGGGCCTTTATCCATCAGGTCACTGAGGACATCTGCAGGACCAAATGGAAGGGCATTAAACAATCAAATCTTACAAGCCAACAAAAACTGGCCTTAAAGTCACTACAGTTGGACTCCCGTCTGGTGGTCAAGCCATCAGATAAGGGAGGCAATCTAGTAGTAATGACGACTGAACAATATGAATCCATGGTCTTACGCCTTTTACAAAATCGCGACTGGTATAGGAAAGTCTCAGAGACGCATGTCTCCAACATGACCATTTGCTATAGAAAGCTGATTGGAACCGCATATAACCAGGGCCAAATCACAAAATCGACGTGGGAGTTTCTCAATGTGCCCTGCCCTCGGATTCCCACACTGTACGCCCTTCCCAAGGTACATAAGAGTTTAAACAACCCCCCTGGCAGACCGATCGTGTCCGGAAACGGATCCCTTACGGAAAATGCCAGTCAACTGATAGATGAATTTCTCAGACCGCATGTAGAAAGCTTGACATCCTATTTACAAGATACCAGTGAACTCCTTCGAGTTCTGGATGGTCTGACCATCCCAGAGGGAGCGTGGCTGGTAGCTCTGGATGTGGAGGCCCTCTACAACTCCATCCCCCATCATTTGGGGGTGGCAGTTGTGGAGGGCTTCATCTCTAGAGATGGGGATGTCCCCGAGACCTATAGGAGCTTCATTGTTGATCTCCTGAGGTTCATTCTTATGAACAATATCTTTTTGTTTGCTCGCTCCCACTACCTCCAGGTGCAGGGGGTCGCTATGGGGACCAGATGTGCCCCCACTTATGCGAACCTGTACCTGGGGGAGTGGGAGCAAAATCTTTTATTTAGGGAAGATTTGCAAAACCTAATGGAAAACATATCAATATGGAAACGATATATTGATGATGTATTCCTAATATGGACTGGCAGCAGGGAGGATCTCGCGTCCTTCTTTGAGGGTCTGAAAACCAATCCCTATAATTTAACCTTCACCATGGAAGCAAGTCAAACCACCTTAACTTTTTTGGATGTCACCCTTTTTATTAACCCAGACAGAACCATAGGGACCACTCTTTTTCGGAAAGCATCAGCGGGAAATTCACTCCTGCATGCTGCCAGCTCTCATCCCCAACCACTCATAGATAATGTCCCCTATGGACAGTACCTAAGACTGAGGAGAAATTGCAGTGAAAATATCCATTTTGAATCCGAGGCCAGGGCACTGAGGGAACGTCTAAAGACCCGGGGGTACAGTAACAAATGTTTAAAAAGAGCCTACCTTAGAGCTAAAAGAAGCCAACGTAGTCAATTAATTTATAAGCCCACAAAACCAAAATCACCCCCAAGTCTGAGAATGATCACCACCTTCTCCGGACAACATCGGCAAATGCGGGATTTGCTGCAAAAGCACTGGTATTTGCTGATGGTCCAAACACTTGAAAGACTATCCCGAGATTACATTTCGACGATCTCGATCAATTAAAGATCGTATAGTACACAGCCATCATGCCCCACGACCCACAATCCATACTAAAAACAAGGGTACCAAACCTTGCCACAAATGTGATTTTTGCAGATATATCTATGCATCTCGCAATATCATTCTTCCCAATGGTCAGTTGTACAGTCCCAACTTTCTAGCTACATGCCAATCCACAGGCGTAGTCTATATAATGACATGTGAATGCAATGCATATTACGTAGGGAAAACTAAACGCCCCTTCTTCCACCGAATTAGAGACCATGTCTCCCTAGTGTGTAAAAAGAAGATGGAGACCCCTATAAGCCGACATATGGGTCTCCATCACCAATTTGATGATAGGATGATGCACTTTTATGCCTTGGAACATGTCCCCCCAAATGAAAGAGGGGGGGACTATGATAAAATCTTATTACAACGTGAAACCAAGTGGATTGTCACCCTTAATGCTTTAAAACATCCTGGCCTAAATGATGCCCTGAGTTACAAACCTTTTTTATAATTTTATAATAATAATTTTTTTTTTTTTTTTTTTTATTCCATATATAACTGATTGATGTAACTGATTGAAGGATCAATCTATATATACATACCTTTCTAAATTTAATTTTATTACATTTTTTTGATACTTATTCACTCTACGATTTAGAGTATGGTATGGGCTTATGCTTTACTCTCGGTCTCCTTCCCTCTATCCCCTTTGGTATGCACGGACACCCCGGGCACTCAGCTAATCAATTCCTAATCAATGTCTTGATGGCTTTGTCGCCCGTTTTTAGACACCGAATGCTGCTTTTCTCGTTTTCCGATTTACATACAATGGCACCACTATGCTACCACATTATTGTTATCATCTTTGGGCCTCTTTAAAAGTAAAATACAGGGTATATAGTTTTCCCAAATACGGTTGCGGTATAGTTGCGCTCTCTCAGAGACCATTTACCCCAAACCGCGTCATTATACATTATGTAGAACCTACATTTTTGCCTTTTTGAGCCCTATGAGCCTCTGTAGTATCATACTCAGGGCACAGGATTTCCCAAGATGGCCGCGGGTCGCCCTGTAATGCCTGACGTCACCTATGCTATTTCCTGAATATGAATCGGATACGTGCGCATGCGCAGGTGTCTCCTTCAGTCCGCAGCGTGATGACGAGTCAGACGTCGTCACGCTGGAGAGGTTTAAAAGCGGGGCTTCGTTTCCCCGCTAACCTCTGTCACTCTCTTGTTTAATACATGGGGCAGACACTCTCCTAATGGACAACGGGACTCCTTAACAGGATATTAACTACCAACAGTAAGTTTTCTCATCTACCCCCTTATTTGCAGTAACGATGCACTTTAGTCTATATGACATTTCAATATACCCTCCGATTATACTTTTATCCCTCAGGTTCTTTGTGAGAGTGTGCAGCAATACCTCCAGGTCCAGCTCACCCAGCAGCTGCGTATGGATGCATATTGCCCCTTCCTCGACTGTCACTCCACTAAAATACCAGAACCGTTCTTTTACTTTTTTAGCAATTCTGCTATCCTCATCTTCTGGATGTAATTTGTGTCATTCCCAATTGATTCCACCGGAGGTAATTTCCTGATTTCTTTTTATCCTTATATATGTTACTGACTAGTGCACTTCAATTCAAATTGACCATATCTGTACATACATACTGATTTTAATTTTTCTCCTCTTAGAGAATTCCTATTTTTATCCCTCTCTGCATGCCTCTTTTTTGGGAAGTGAGGACTGAGGAGAAAGCATTTGCCATTACAGAAAAAAACCCTACCCCCCAGATCCCCCCCCCTCCTCCCCCCCTCCCCCCTTTTTCTTTTTTACTTTTGTAAAGGTAAGCCCCCCTATTTAAATTAAATGATGACAGTATATATATATGACATGTGTTTTTTTTTTTTTTTCGTATACACTTTATACTTTATACTTCATATTTGAATATGTGATGTTTACAGATATATTAAGACTTGCTTACTCTTTTTTATTTATTATTTTTTGTTTAATACTCTGTCTATAATAAAAGATAAAGATAAATATGATTGTATGACGTACAAGCAGACATATACATGTATTGTTTATATATATATTTTCTCTATCTCCTATAGCTGACTTTAATATCACAAATATATCTCCTGAAGAAGCTTATGAAAGCGAAACATGTTGAGAAAGTGGTATTAATTTTTGTATCAAAAAATTACCCCATTTTGTTTTTCATTTATTTTCTTTTGCCTATGTCTGTTTTTAATGAGATTGTTTAAATAAAATATTATTTTATGATACACTCTGTATATATATTTTTTGATCTCAGCACCGTTAAAAGTCCCTGAGGCCCACACAATAGGCCTCAATGCCCTCTTTCCATTTTCAAAATTTACTATATGGGATGTGGTGCTTCTGAATTTTCCTCTTATTTCGAATTTTTTTAATTAGATGAAACAGGGAAAGCGGGTCTGTGGTGCTGGTGGGAAGGGTAAAGGGATAAGGGAGAGAAAAAAAAAAAGGGTTAGTTTAGGAAAATGCCAAAAGAGTAGGGAAAGGTTGAAGTAAGCTTGTGAAGACCACAAGATAAGGGGGGACTAAATACCAGAGGTGGCAATAGTTATACTATTCCACCTTGCAGCGAGCAAACTGGGTGGTCATTCCAGACATACTATGCAAATATTGGCTCCTGTATCTCAGTTGGTTCCAGTCTTGCATGTGTTTAATTTCAATTGCTCCTAGCTTACTCCTTAAGGCCTGTAATTTTATCGTTTCCCACAGTGCACTGATCTAGTGTATGGCACAGCATACCTTCTGCTCATTTGCCATGCTTGGTTATAAGAGATGAATTTGACAAATATAGAATGCATAACATTACATCTGGGTTAGTGAAATTTTATTAGTCTGCAGTGACCCACTCTGACCTAAAAATACTTATAGCAGTGTGCCTTGGGAATCATGCATATTCATCAACCAATCCCATTAGGCCTACTCTTGAGCAGTAAGAGACAGAGAATGATAGATCCCTGTAGAAGGCATATCCTTGAATTAAGATCAGAGGTTAAATAACTCCATAGAGCTCAAATGAGGACTTTCCCGTAACCAGCAAAGGGGTAGTAGTAGCTTGGGTCACAACCAGGAGAGATCAGTCAATGCTGCAACATTGACTCTAGAGCCAGCATAGCTTATTGTAGATATGTAAGCATAGTTTCAGAATCCTACGGACCTATTCAAGCCTAATCTACAGCACAGTGTTTGGAACCCCAGGGTGGGGCAATAGACCGTAGTATAAATCTATCTCTCCGAGTTGGGCTCGAGCCCTCCCCCATATTATACCATATATATGTAGAGTCCAGGTCATAAGGTAAATGTGTACATGCATTTTAAACGTTAAGGTTGTCCATCATTAAGTTGCAGTCTCAGTGCTAGAATTGAAGGAGGGAGATGGACTTATAAGCTTCAGCTGTGCTACCCCAGACAAAAGAGCAAAACAACAAAAATAAGAAACAAAAACACCCTCCTTTGCCATGGAGTCCATGGTTTTTAAACTGTGGACAGTGTATCTGTGCAATAGTTTCATACTAGATCTTTATCTGAGCATGCAGTTGGCAGGCCAGGAGAGGAAAGGTGGGGGAGTAAGCATTTACCTCTGTCTTCTCAACCATGCTAGGCCACATGCCCCCAACATGGGGAGGATGCCATGCCAGGGAGGACACCACTGGCAAAGCACCTTGTCCTCATGTATTTTCTTTGTAAATGTCTGTTATGCTAGAGTAGGTTGTATATATCATACAGATGTGCCCCTTCACAGGGATGTTAAGGACATCCATCAGGCATGTTATGCAAAGGATTTTTGCATATATAATGTTTCATTTTAAGCAATGTTAAAATTACTTTTCCCTGCCAAATTAAATGTTTTACTTTTATTTATGTTTTGCTGTGATTCATTTTTCCCAGGGCAATGCCCAGTCCCCCATGCTATTTGTTTCACAAAACCTTGCCTATTATCTTAGAATATGTCCATTACTTATTTCTCAGATTCTGCTCCCTTAACATAAATGGGTTTCGGATTGGTACCCAAACCTTAGTCATGTTACCTACCCAGAGCCAAACCCAAGTACATTTGGCTTATCACTTATATTGACAGATGTATGCAATTCATCTCATCACAACAGGATTCCAGACAAATGTATGGCAAGTCTGGTGTCCTCTAGTTAGCCTGTGACAACATTCCAGCCCTTCATTTAATGAATGACAGTGGCTCACATCCCAGCCTCACTGTCTGTCATAGCTTTGATGCACTAAGCATCTTAGAAAGTGGAGCAGAGGGAAAGAACTAGTCTTTTTTGAGTAAAGAATGCTCTGCCCCCCATATAACCAATGTACATAGCACCAAAAATTAGTCATGTAAGCATTTTTAAAACTCCTAAAAAAACTTGTATGTGTTTATTTGTTCCCCCGCATAAGGTCCCCACAAATGGTCCTTATTAATAGAGGAAATAAAAAAAAAGGATTCTTACCAGGGACAGTGTAACATGAACACCAAGGTATGCAAGGTAAAATTCTATTGCATGTATTTGCATATTGGCACAAAGCGACGTATCCCACCAGATGAATCTGGGTGATAGAGTTTGAAAGAAGATGCACTAATATTGTAGGGATATGCCATCAGTGCCCAGGGCCTTGCCCAAATTCATAGTCCTGAGGGCCTCTGCTACTTCTGTTGTCATTATAGAGAAGTCTATAGAGTCTCTAGCTTGTTGAGACAGTGTGATAAGACAAAGTGATGATAGTGAAAGTGATGATAGAAATCCCTGAAGTAGTCAGCTATATCTGCTGATTTAAAGAGGTTCTGCCCATGCAAAGAGATTATGGGGTTGATATATTAAAACTGGAGAGTTCAAAATCTTGTGCAGCTCTACATGGTCACCAATCAGCTTTTAACTTCAACTTGTTCAATTTAGACCAGAAAATCAAAAATAATAATGCGCCAACCAGAGAGCAAAGCAGCCAACACAACAATCAGACAAATTGTACCAAGGATATAATATAAATAAGTGTGGCGCTAAAAGAATATATATGTACGTTATTGAGCAAAACCAGACCGAATGTTATCTGAAAGGCAATATGCACAATAAAGTGTATTGATGAAAATTGATTGTATAAGGACTGTTAGCTGACACTAGCAGAAATAAGTACTGTGAAATGAAAAACAATATAAACCTGAAGGTGTATAGGTGAACCACATAAGTGGATCATATATAAACTGTTAGTTGACACCTGAAGTGAAAAAAAAGGAAAAACAATGTGTGTGAGTATTGCAAGAACTACAAATCCCAACAGTGGGGAGGAGCAGTTGTATGCATGTGAACCAAAGATAATGTGAAAATACTAAAACATCACAAAACTGTGCTACACACAAATAGGTAATGGAACATGTAATGAGGAGGTAGAATTAAAATAACGAAAATGTGAGTGGCGAACACATAAACTACAAATTAAACTAAAAGTCCATCCTGAACTCATAGGTTACTATCGTAACTCAAAGTCCAAAAATGCAACTAAAACGATCAACAGCAGCCGGAAATGGTAATGGGGGGCCCTTACATCTGGGAATGGCATCCATAAGATAAGGTATCCAACATCTGTATGAAAGGGATAGGCAGAAATACCCTTACCAGCTGTGATGGACTCCCAGCCAGCGGCTTGGGAGTCAAACAGGCTTGTAATGGAGCGGGGGGAGTAGCTCTTAGTTCCCAACAGCTGGAGATGATGGAAAAACGTCAGCACTCACCGACCAAACCTCTCTGCTCTCACTGACCTGCAGCCTTGAAGATGCCAGTGGAGGGTTGCTCATCAAAGGTCCGGCTCCGTGGAAACGATGTAGGTCCTCAAATGTAAAGGGATAAAAATGAAGACTTCCCCATGGTGTAAATCAGCTTTTGACAAGCTTTATTTAAAACAAAGTGATAAAACACAGGCTCTTCCAAAAAAGACAGGTATGAAAGAGTATAAAAAGCGCTATAAATCAAATGGTGGCAAGACAGGCATAACAAACCCTACGCGTTTCGTCCGATGGGACTTCAACTATGGCTCAGGGGGTTTAGAACACTCCCCACACTATATAAGGCCACCTGCACGTCGGCCCTGTGTAGTGTGTGTTCCGGCGTTGAGATACATAGATAGACAGAGAGACAGTGTCATTTCATTTGAGTTAGCTAGATTAGGCAGGACAATCAGTGAGTTAGCTGCACTTACAGTGTATTGTGTATATATATATGCATCCCAGGTGTTGCATATATATATATATATATATATATACACTGTATTCAGTTTAGCTAGATCCATTCCTGTTATCTTCCTACTGACAGGCAGGCTTGTCTTGTTACAGTATTTACAGTTACCTGAAGAAAATTGCTGGTGTTCTTTTGATCCTATTAGTACCACAGTCAGGCAGCTAGACTATTTACAGTTAGTGTAGTGCGTCCTGCTCACAGTGTTCAGCTAAAACTACAAGTTAGTGTAGTGAGACCTCTGCACAGTGTTCATCTAACGCTACAAGTTAGTGTAGTGCGTCCTGCTCACAGTGTTCAGCTAAAACTACAAGTTAGTGTAGTGAGACCTCTGCACCGTGTTCATCTAAAGCTACAAGTTAGTGTAGTGCGTCCTGCTCACAGTGTTCAGCTAAAACTACAAGTTAGTGTGGTGCGTCCTCCTCACAGTGTTCAGCTAAACCTACAAGTTATTTTTTTGCGAGCTCTGTACAGTGTTCATCTAAAGCTACAAGTTAGTGTAGTGCGTCCTGCTCACAGTGTTCAGCTAAAACTACAAGTTAGTGTAGTGAGACCTCTGCACAGTGTTCATCTAAAACTACAAGTTAGTGTAGTGCGTCCTCCTCACAGTGTTCGGCTAAACCTACAAGTTAGTGTAGTGAGACCTCTGCACAGTGTTCATCTAAAACTACAAGTTAGTGTGGTACGTCCTCCTCACAGTGTTCGGCTAAACCTACAAGTTATTTTTTTGCGAGCTCTGCACAGTGTTCATCTAAAGCTACAAGTTAGTGTAGTGCGTCCTGCTCACAGTGTTCAGCTAAAACTACAAGTTAGTGTAGTGAGACCTCTGCACAGTGTTCATCTAAAGCTACAAGTTAGTGTAGTGCATCCTGCTCACAGTGTTCAGCTAAAACTACAAGTTAGTGTAGTGAGACCTCTGCATAGTGATCATCTAAAGCTACAAGTTAGTGTAGTGCGTCCTGCTCACAGTGTTCAGCTAAAACTACAAGTTAGTGTAGTGAGACCTCTGCACCGTGTTCATCTAAAGCTACAAGTTAGTGTAGTGCGTCCTGCTCACAGTGTTCAGCTAAAACTACAAGTTAGTGTAGTGAGACATCTGCACCGTGTTCATCTAAAGCTACAAGTTAGTGTGGTGCGTCCTCCTCACAGTGTTCAGCTAAACCTACAAGTTATTTTTTTGCGAGCTCTGCACAGTGTTCATCTAAAGCTACAAGTTAGTGCAGTGCATCCTGCTCACAGTATTTAGCTGAAACTACAAGTTAGTGTAGTGAGACCTCTGCACAGTGTTCATCTAAAGCTACAAGTTAGTGTAGTGTGTCCTGCTCACAGTGTTCAGCTAAAACTACAAGTTAGTGTAGTGAGACCTCTGCACAGTGATCATCTAAAGCTACAAGTTAGTGTAGTGCATCCTGCTCACAGTATTCAGCTAAAACTTCAAGTTAGTGTAGTGAGACATCTGCACCGTGTTCATCTAAAGCTACAAGTTAGTGTGGTGCGTCCTCCTCACAGTCTTCAGCTAAACCTACAAGTTATTTTTTTGCGAGCTCTGCACAGTGTTCATCTAAAGCTACAAGTTAGTGTAGTGCATCCTGCTCACAGTGTTCAGCTAAAACTACAAGTTAGTGTAGTGAGACCTCTGCACAGTGTTCATCTAAAGCTACAAGTTAGTGTAGTGCGTCCTGCTCACAGTGTTCAGCTAAAACTACAAGTTAGTGTAGTGAGACCTCTGCACAGTGATCATCTAAAGCTACAAGTTAGTGTAGTGCATCCTGCTCACAGTGTTCAGCTAAAACTACAAGTTAGTGTAGTGAGACCTCTGCACCGTGTTAATCTAAAGCTACAAGTTAGTGTAGTGCGTCCTGCTCACAGTGTTCAGCTAAACCTACAAGTTATTTTTTTGCGAGCTCTGCACAGTGTTCAGCTAAAGCTACCTGTAGAAGGTTGGTGGTGTTTTCCTGATCCTATCACTATCGCAGGCAGCTAAAAAAGCTACAAGTTAGTTTTTTGCGAGCTCTGCACAGTGTTCAGCTAAAGCTACCTGTGGAAGGTTGGTGGTGTTCTCATACTACAGGCAGGCAGTTGATTTTGCTAGCTGCAGTATCAGTACATATATATATATATATACATATATATATATATATCCCAGCTTAGTGCAGCTACAGGCCATTAGTATGTCTGGAAGGCCAAGAAGGAGAGGCAGACAGTCACAAGCCAATAAAAGAGGGCAAGCAGGCTCTGTGTCTAGTGCTGGTCATGGAGACGGTGCATCCTCATCAGCACATGGCCGTGGGACATGCTTGGCCATTTTTTCGGCAGCTGGCCATGTTGAGCCACAACATGCGGAAGACTTGGTCGAGTGGATGACCAAGCCGTCCTCATCCTCCTCATCCTCTCTCACACATGCTCAGGGTACTTTGTCTGGCAAAGCAGTGGCCTCTTCCCTCGGCTCAATGTCATCAGTGACTCCTTCCCTAGCCCCACCATGTCCTCCTGAGGAGTCCCTCAAACTGTTTGACCACAGTGTTGGGTACATGCTCCAGGAGGATGCCCAGCGTTTGGAAGGCTCTGATGATGATACTGAGCTCGATGAAGGCAGTAACGTGAGCACGGACAGAGGGGGTGCCCAAGAAGGACAGCAATCTGGCAGTCATGCTCCCCCTGCTGCAGCATACTGCCAGGTTTGCTCCAGTGATGAGGAGGGAGGGGATGATGAGGTCACTGACTCAACATGGGTGCCTGATAGGAGAGAGGAGCAGGAGGAGAAGGAAGAGGCGGCACATCACCAACGAGGCAGGATGCCCTCCAGGGGCCAGCCTAAGGGCAGCACACTGACTGCATCACACCCCAAAGCTCCACATGTGCAGGGGGCTGCAGTCTCTGCGCGTTATTCAAAATGTTCTTTGGTGTGGGCCTTTTTTGAGACGAGTGCATCAGATCACACCGCTGCTATTTGCAACATATGTTTCAAGCGTATCTTGCGTGGCCAAAACATCTCCCGCTTGGGTACCACATGCTTGACCAGACATATGTTGACCTGCCATGCAGTTCGTTGGCAAGCGTATCTAAAAGACCCACACCAAAGAACAAAGAGGACCTCTCCTTGCTCCTCATCAGCTGAGATCTCCAACCCCACTATACATTCAGTCCTCTCTGAGACCTGCACTGAGAGGAATAAAGGTGTAGAATTAGGTGTGTCACAGTCAAGTACTTGTGGGCAATCTGACGTCAGATTGTACCAGGCAAATTTCCCTGCCCCAGCTGCTGCACCGCCGAAAGAAGTTTGCTCCCAGCCATCCACATGCCCAGCGGTTGAATGCTAGCTTGGCAAAATTGCTAGCACTTCAACTGCTGCCTTTTCAGTTGGTAGACTCTGCCTCCTTCTGTGAGTTTGTGGAATGTGTAGTTCCTCAGTGGCAGGTACCCAAACGCCACTTTTTCACACGGAAGGCGATTCCAGCTCTCTACCGGCATGTGGAAGGCAATGTCCATGCCTCGCTGGACAGGGCGGTCAGCGGTAAGGTGCATATTACCGCTGACTCATGGTCCAGCAGGCATGGACAGGGACGTTACCTAAGTTTCACGGCACATTGGGTGACTCTGCTGGCAGCTGGGAAGGATGCAGGACAAGGTGCAGTAGTGTTGGAGGTTGTTCCACCACCACGCCTCCAAAATGCCACTACTAATGATTGTGACACACCTCTCTCCTCCATCCCCTCCTCTTCTTCTTCCTCCATGGCCTCTTCCTGTGCTTTGTCCTCGGAACCAGCGGTGCACCGTAGCCGTTCAAGGGGCTACACAAGTACGCAGGTTAAAAGATGCCATGTGGTGCTTGAGCTGGTGTGCTTGGGGGACAGGAGCCACACTGGGGCAGAGGTTCTGTCAGCTCTGCAGGGGCAGGTTAGGAGGTGGTTGACGCCACGCCAACTTTAGGCAGGAATGGTGGTTTGCGACAATGGCACCAACCTCCTCTCTGCCCTCCGACAGGGACAAATGACCCATGTGCCCTGTTTGGCTCACGTTCTGATCTTGGTGGTGCAGCGGTTCTTGGGCAGGTACCCGGGCTTACAGGATGTCCTGAGGCAGGCCTGGAAAGTCTGTGTGCATTTCCGCCGGTCATATAATGCCAGTGCTCGGCTGGCGGACCTCCAAAAGGAGTTTAACCTGCCCAAGAACCGCCTAATCTGTGACATGCCCACCAGGTGGAACTCAACGTTGGCCATGCTGCAGCGGCTGCACACGCAGCAGAGGGCCATCAATGAGTACCTGTGTGACTATGGCACCAGGACAGGGTCAGGGGAGCTTGTTTTTTTTCCCCACACCAGTGGGCCATGATCAGGGATGCATGCACTCTCCTGTAACCATTTGAGGAGGCCACGAGGATGGTGAGCAGTGACAGTGCATGCATCAGTGACACTGTCCCCCTTGTCCACCTGTTGGAGCACACGCTGCATGGAATAATGGACAGGGCACTTGAGGCAGAACAGAGGCAGGAAGAGGAGGACTTCCTTAGCTCTCAAGGCCCCCTTTATCCAGACAGTGTTCCTGCGTGCCCGCCGATCACACAGGAAGAGGACGAGGAGGAGGAGGAAGATTGTGTCAGTATGGAGGTGGAGCCTGGCACTCAGCATCAGCAGCAGTCTTTAAGGGATCAGTCCCAAGAAACACATGGACTTGTACGTGGCTGGGAGGAGGTGGCTGTGGACCATGTCATCCTTAGTGACCCAGAGGACACCGGACCGAAAGCCTCAGCAAACCTACGCTGCATGGCCTCCCTGATCCTGCAAAGCCTGCGTAAGGATCCTCGTATTTGTGGTATCAAGGAGAAGGACCAATACTGGCTGGCAACCCTCCTTGATCCGCGTTACAAGGGTAAGGTTGCGGACCTTATCTTGCCATCGCAAAGAGAGCAGAGGATGAAACATCTTCGGGAGGCCTTGCAGAAAGGTCTGTGCAACGCGTTCCCAGAGACTGGGAGGTTACAAACTCCTGTTTCTGGAAAACATGTTGCTGAGGCTTCGGTCAGTCAAAGAAGGAGCGGTGGAGAAGGTGGCCGTCTGACCGATGCGTTCAGACAATTTTTTGGTCCGCAGCCCCAAGGTATGATCGGTTCCAGCAACCATCACCAGCGTCTGTTTTACATGGTGCAGGAATACTTAGGGGCAAGATCTGACTTGGACACCTTTCCCACCGAAAATCCTCTGGGTTACTGGATCTTGAGGATGGATCACTGGCCAGAGCTTGCACAGTATGCAATTGAGCTACTGGCCTGTCCTGCATCCAGCGTTCTTTCGGAACGCACATTCAGTGCTGCTGGAGGCTTTTTAACCGATCACAGGGTGCGTCTGTCCACCGACTCGGTCAATCGACTGACCTTCATAAAAATGAATTAGTCTTGGATCACCACCAGCTACCAAGCACCTGATGCTGATGTAACCGAATAATTTTTTTTGAAATCTCAGATCCCTTCAAAGACTGCCTATGCTGATGCTGAGTGACTATCCTGAGTAATTATCCTCTTCCTCCTCAATTTGGTTCTGGGCGCCACCACCAGTGCCTAAGGCCCAATTTTTCAGCCCCTGTTTAACAGGGGCGTGTAATTACAATTTTTGATGCAATACTTTGCAGCAGGGCTTGTTCCTGCGTTCCAACTAGAGTATCTGTGAGGGATTGCAGTGTTCTGGCACCAGTACCAGTGCCTAAGGCCTAATTTTTCAGCCCCTGTTTAACAGGGGCATGTAATTACAATTTTTGATGCAATACTTTGCAGCAAGGCTCGTTCCTGCGTTCCAACTAGAGTATCTGTGAGGGGTTGCAGTGTTGTGGCACCAGCACCAGTGCCTAAGGCCTAATTTTTAAGCCCCTGTTCAACAGGGGCATGTAATTACAATTCTTGATCTAATATTTCACATCAGGGCCCATTTCTGCACTCACCAGGAGTGAGTGAGGACTTACAGTGTTGTGGCACCAGCACCACCAAAGGCCCAATTTTTCTGCCCTTGTTCAACAGGGGCATGTAATTACAATCCTTGATCTAATATTTCACAGCAGGGCCTGTTTCTGCGCCCACCAAGAGCGAGTGAGGACTTACAGTGTTGTGGCACCAGCACCACCACCACCACCAAAGGCCCAATTTTTCTGCCCCTGTTCAACAGGGGCATGTAATTACAATTCTTGATCTAATATTTCACAGCAGGGCCCTGTGAGGGCTTACAGTGTTGTGGCCACAACAACACCTAAAGCCCAAATTTCTGCTGAGTATATAGGGCAGGCCCCTACTTTCAAACATCTAACTTACAAACGACTCCTACTTGCAAACGGAAGGAGACAACAGGAAGTGAGATGAAATCTACCCCTAGGAAGGGAAATTCTCTCCTGTAAGAGTTAATATGGGAAAAACATTTCTCCTTTCCACTGATGCTTTCCAATCCTTGTTCCACAAAAAACCCCAAATTTTCAAAAAACATTTGTCATTGGGACAAAAAGTGAGGTGAAATCTTCTGAAGAGGAGGACAGACAGCAAAACAAATGTCACAGGGGTGATAACCCTTCCCTATGTTTTTCAAAAAGCTTAAAAAAGATTTTTTGGCTGGAGCTAAACACGTTCAAAATGTACCCGTTCAAAATTACAAACAGATTCTACTTAACAACAATCCTACAGTCCCTGTCTTGTTTGCATCGCCTGTATACTGCTGTTCAGAGTATATAGGGCCTGGTGGCCCCACACCTTTCCTTATTTTAATTTGGGTGCGGGGTTCCCCTTAATATCCATACAAGACCCAAAGGGCCTGGTAATGGACTGGGGGGTACCCATGCTGTTTGTCTCACTGATTTTCATCCATATTGCCAGGACCCGACATTACATTAAAGCCGCAAGCAGTTTTAAATGACTTTTTTCCTTTAAAAATGATATTTTGTGCAGGGACTGTTCTAAGCACAGGAAACACGCGCCACTTTACAGGCATACTATAGACACCCCGCAGGTACGATATTTAAAGGAATATTTCACTTTTTTTTTTACTTTAAGCATCATTAAAATCACTGCTCCCGAAAAAACGTCCGTTTTTAAAAGTTTTTTTTGCATTGATACATGTCCCCTAGGGCAGGACCCGGGTCCCCAAACCCTTTTTAGGACAATAACATGCAAATTAGCCTTTAAAATGAGTACTTTAGTTTTCGAACGTTCGAGTCCCATAGACGTCAACGGGTTCTAACGTTCGTGTGAATTTTCGGTCCGTTCGCAGGTTCTGGTGCGAACCGAACCGGGGGGTGTTCGGCTTGCTGCTATCCACCTCTGATCTAGCCAAGATCACTGGTAATACTGGAAATAGAATAAAGGATGTATTATAGATGCCCCTTAAACCAATGATTTTCAAAAAGGTCATTTCATATGCACGAATCATGGAATAAACCATTACATCAAATCAAAACAAATCAAGTGGATTCAACCAAGATAGATTGTGTAAGTGGAGTGATGAGAACATACACATCCAATCACTATCTGCAAGAAAACGAGTAAATATATGAGAAAGAAAATACACATGGGAGAGGGAAAGGGTTAACAGGTGAAGAAACCCTGTGTAAGTATATGCTTACGGGTGAGGACTATTGAGCTTGCTCCTGATCAATAATAGAGAGACCAAGAAAAGATGATTGAATGTATCCACTCAGAGATATTTCCAGTCATCAGATTGGTATACTGACCGAAACCTAAAAATGTATTAATATTTTAATATTAGAGTACTAGGGATTGTGTGTGATAAATCAATTAAGTGGTCATGCACGTAACACTGCCTGAGATCTAACATACTACACACCTTATATAATCATATCCAAGGGCTTCCTTCTGATATGGGGGGCTCACAATGTATGTGGCCTCTCCCACAATTTCCCAAATAGGATATGAAAGTCTAGAACAAAAACAAAACCAAAAGTTAGGCTGTGGCAGAGGGCATGTATATTGTCTAGCATGTCAATATGAGCCACCAAGTCATATGTCAGCAGCACATTGTGTGGTACTCTCGCCCTGTTATGCTTACCTACTAGCTCCAAAAGAGTAGTGCCATGGGTGTCCCCACTGGTTCTGTATTATTAGGGTGAATGAACTCCTTTTATGTTTTTTTTGGTGCCAAAAACCCTGCGGCATCCATCTTGATATGGACGGAGCCATGTAGTGTCAAACGTCAGGCCAGCAACATCCGCCAACTACCGGCGGAGTATAGTGCGGCCCTCGCCAACCATGGGCGGAGCGTCGAGACTCGGGACATTGCATGACTTCATGACACAGCGTTTGCGTCACTTCTGTGTCGCTAATAGCGGGACGTTGTGCTGGAAATAGACATGGAGTAGCAGGAAGTAGGCAGATATAGTGAGGCATAGAATCTACATACAAATATACCTGCTACAAATCGCACAAAAACAACAAAAAACAGAGAACAAGGGGACAAGGGGACAAGGAGATAAGCAGCATTCTAAATCATGAAAAAAATCAAATATCATCGCCAATCTCACAATACAAATGCCGGTGTTTGATTTATCAAACATCTGTGCATCCTGGATCCTAGTGCCACTTACTCGCCCATTGGGGCAAACAGGCAAACATGGCGCAAGACACACATACATGGTGGACACATAAATACTAGAAACATCATAAAAACCAAAAAAAAGGAAAAATCCACAGCACAAAATCCAGACATTATAAGAAGGGTTTGTAGCTTATCGCATCGTTGAGGTCCAGGGGAGTGGTAGCCCTTAATGTATGGAACCATCGCATTTCCCTTTGTAGGATCTTTTTATCATAATTGCCACCCCCCTCGGGTCCACAACAATGTGTTCCAGAGCTGCAAATTTGATCACCGCATTGTTTCCGGAGTGTTGGAAGTTTACATGGTGGCTTATTGATGTATATAGCAAATTGCTTCAAATGTAGTAGACATGGTCCTTTATTCTGCGTCAGAAACAGCGTTTGGGAGTAGCTGGAAGGAGAAGGAAGATTGCTGCCCTTTTTCTTTCAATCACTAACATACAAGTACTGCTCTCACTGAGCTGCATGGCAAATATTCTTATGTCTCTTCATATAAATTATACTAAAATGACTGGTTTATTACCATGCTTGAGATGCCGGTGACATATAATGCAAATGACTAAGATGCGGTCTGCAGCACATGTGTTGAAAAAGGCCCATGCAGCTGGGTGGGACAGGTGCCTGCACCCACGAAGCTCTGCCATCTGGTGGGATAGGGCTCACTCCACTCCACTGGTAGCTGCCCTTGGGTGACATCTTGCCTCACTTATGTTATGACTCTCTCAATTTCCTCCTCCGCTATATCTTGCACCCATATATGGTGTGTCATACCCCCTCCTGAAAATCTCTCAGAGATTGCATCATCCCATCTTGCCTTGTTGCTAGAACCTTGTTAAGAGACTGTTCACCATCACAGAAGCAAGCTCTTTCTCTGATTAAAATCTCTTTCACATGCACTTTCCCTCTTATGACAGAGTAGCTCTGAGCTAAGCATTTGTGAGTTTGCTTGTGTGATGGTAGACAGTATGAGCTTGGAGTCTCTTAGCAACTTCCTAGCAACAAGGCAGGACAGGATGTGTGAGTTTTTTAGTCAGGCTTCAAGAGGTAAATAAATAGCCTACACCTATACCAAGGGCATTTTGCAAAATTGGTCCAAGCTTCACCATTTGTTATTATCTATAAATGCCCCTTACCTACATAGGCAATTTTTTGGTAAAGATGAACTCTGCCTTTAAGGGCCCATTTATAAATGAGCAGTGTAGTGTTACTGTGACCATATTGCTGTTTAAAAAAAGATCACATTTATTAAGTCTATAACCTGTTTCCCTGAAAATAAGACCTAGCGTGATTTCCGGTGATGGCCGCAATATAAGCCCTACCTCCCAAATAAGCCCTACCCTGTTTCCCCGAAAATAAGCCCTACCCTGAAATTAAGACCTACAAGGACTTTAACTAGGGCTTATTTGGGGGGTAGGGCTTATATTGCAGACATCACCGACAATCACGCTAGGTGTGGATCGTAACCTTGGCCAGATCTGTGTCTTGCCACAATTCTGTCTCTGAGCTCTTCAGGCAGTTCCTTTGACCTCATAATTCTCATTTGCTCTGACATGCACTGTGAGCTGTAATGTCTTATATAGACAGGTGTGTGGATTTCCTAATCTAGTCCAATCAGTATAATCAAACACAGCTGGACTCAAATGAAGGTGTAGAACCATCTCAAGGATGATCAGAAGAAATGGACAGCACCTAAGTTAAATATATGAGTGTCACAGCAAAGGGTCTGAATACTTAGGACCATGTGATATTTCAGTTTTCCTTTTTTAATAAATCTGCAAAAATGTCAACAATTCTGTGTTTTTCTGTCAATATGGGGTGCTGTGTCCACCAACGTTTACCATCCAACCTGATAGAACTGGAGAGGATCTGCAATGAGGAATGGCAGAGGAACCCCAAATCC
The DNA here is from genome assembly GCA_037952925.1 of Lithobates clamitans. NCBI lineage: Eukaryota > Metazoa > Chordata > Amphibia > Anura > Ranidae > Lithobates > Lithobates clamitans. Next base: position 3,122,903 of record JBBGZY010000089.1, on the reverse strand, counting down.
AGGTTTAAAAAACTTGTTGCATCTGTCCCCAAAAGACTCATGGCTGTATTAGATCAAAAGGATGCTTCTACTAAATACTGAGCAAAGGGTCTGAATACTTAGGGCCATGTGATATTTCAGTTTTTCTTTTTAAATAAATCTGCAAAAATGTCAACAATTCTGTGTTTTTCTGTCAATATGGGGTGCTGTGTGTACATTAATGAGGAAAAAAATGAACTTAAATGATTTTAGCAAATGGCTGCAATATAACAAAGAGTGAAAAATTTAAGGGGGTCTGAATAGTTTCCGTCCCCACTGTAACTAATAGGCTATAATGAATGACAATTTAGTCATGTCAAATAGTAAACTGTAAAGTGACAAAAGAAAGGGGAAACAGGCTAACAAACCAAAATTAAAATGATTTTCTCACATCTAAAAAAGCATAGCCATTACGGAAATTTATCATAACTGGAGATGGAATTTAGAGGAGCTGTGCATGGCAGCCAATCAGTTTCTGTCTTCAGCTCGTTCAGTTAAGATTTGAAAATGGAAGATAGAAGCTGATTGGTTACCATGAACAACTGCTTCAAATTCTCTCTACTCCAGTTCTGATAAATTCTCCTTAATGAGTAGAAAGTGTTTAACTTATCTGACATGCTTCTTGGTGTAACAAGGCTCATGATTGACCTCCTTCTGCGTATGGCTTTGATACCTGTCTATTCTTTCCCCTGATTTCATTTCATGGACAAGATGGTATTTTTTTGCAAAATGTACAGCAACCAACACTGCTTGTTAAATGACTAATAAATTGCTCACGTTTGAGTATATGACATGCTGATGATTTCTACAATTTCTCTAAAAAAATAACACTGTCAGTTGTGAATCATTGTAGCACTCAAGTTGGAGGTCAAGAAACTGATTGGAGTTCACAATATCCTCTTCAATATGGCCTCTCCTCCAATTAACTTCTCTCACAAATCATTTTTCTATGACCTACTGCAGACTTCACATTGTAGCCTGCATTTTATGAATAGGCCATAAAATGTAGGTCATGGTGTGGAATAATAAGTGTATATTGGAGTGTATATTGGTGAAAAGCATAATTGAGACTCTCCAGTGCAATTTTATGTCAAAATCAGTAATTTAGCAACAGAATCAATTTTAATAAAATCACTGCTTATTTCTACTATAGATGCAGGAGGGGGAGCAAGAGGGACACCAAGAGGGGCTTCCATTGTGAAGACTCAGAAGTCAGAGTTAGGGACTACAGAAAACAGGGTGCCTTGATGGGGCCTGTAGCTTACGCATGTATTTGCAAATGTGTGCAGACTAAACCCCTGTTCTTAAAGCATATTGTTAGACAGGTCAATTCAGTTGGTCACTGGCTGGTTGGTAAATTTGAGCTTGGAAATCTCTTGTATTTGTTTGACACTAGACACCAAGTTAGACATAGTTTACAGGCCTGATTAATTTTTTCACAGAATCAAAAAGGAACAAAGGAAATTCTAGTTTGTGTATACTTTCACAGGGTGACACTGTGAGTATACAGGTAGTAGTGTGCCAACGTCCCAATAGTGTACATTTAGAAAACTAGCTAAAAGGTGGACTTTATAGGCACACTGATAAATTGTCTAAAAGTAATAAATTGTTTTTATTTAGTAGACAATTGATTGAAAAAATAAGTATGACATATAGGTACATATACAATTCATAAAATTGTTGTTATAAGCCCTACGCACAGACTCTGACACCACTTATTATAATACCAAGGTACAATAGCGTATTTAAAAGGACAGCAGTTAGAATCCCCAAAGTACTATGCAGGTAGAAGAGGAATATTGTGGGTCAGGGTGTGTATCCGGGCGCAAAATTCACTCAATCGCTTGACATGTTGCGCGTACAGATACGCTTCTTCAGGAGCAGAACAGTCTATTGAATATATATACAGAAAAAACAGCAATGAATGTATAGTTTGTTAACATAATATAAAAAACTTTGATAAGAAAAAGGGGGGGGGATATAAGATACAAAAATGCTCTGACTAGGTCAGTTGACTGAAAACAACCTCCACAGGGGATTGGCTGGGGTGGGGCAGGGAGAAAAGCCACCCAATTGGGACGCATAAAGATAAGATGATATGGAGGTAGCAGTGAATAGGGATTTAATATCATAAAGGGTTAAAAATCAATTAATTAATAATCAGCCAGATCAGATCTGACATCAAATAAGTATATGTAGCAAGATTAAGCAAGTGTGATAGGCCATAATACGATTTGGGTCTAAATCACCGAGGGAGATCAGTGATGTTTACATATAGATTAGTTGATTAAGACACAGATGACATAGAATTAATTTAAAAAATGAAAATGAGAAAACCTATAGTTCTCAAAAAGGTATAAATGAGAAAATAGACAAATTGCTCAATAATTTTATTCATTATACAAGTGCTGGACAAGCTGTGAAATGACCAGCAGTTATTTATAGTAGTATTAAAATTTGTTGTTCTAATGTCAGAGCAGGTTTAAAGGGTAAGAAGGAGAAAGCACAAAGGCTTACCGTGTAATTGTCAGACGCAGAAGGACTAGTATGATGTAGTGCTGGTGAGCAATATTATATAGTTGTGTCCAGGGAGAAAGATGAACACCAACACAGACCTAAGACAGCACAGGTGCTGGTGATAAAGCCAGCATTCCTATGATTAGAGAGTCTGTTTTGACATTGTAGAGGATTGATCTGGGGGCTCCTAGAGGCTAGCACCTATAATTAGAGTAAGAGAGTATAGTATAACATAAAACATATAACCAACTTTTCAGTCAGATAAGGGTAAGGAGATAAATATAGGAGGGTATGGAGAGTGGTTACCTCAGGAAGTTTAGAGCCATAGTGCGTGGTGTTGATGAATCTCCTGGTCTCACATCAGCATCTGCTAATAGTACCAGGCAAGTAGTATGTCTATATATACATCCCCACCGGAAGCGCGCCACCCCCGGCCGGGAGTGACGCACGCCGGTCCGGCTGATGGCTGCTGCACATGCGCCGGGGGACGGCGCTGACGTGGTGGTAACCAGCCAATGCACATCACAGCAGAGGCAGGGATCGGGGAGGACCAGAGGTCGCCCCGTGTCCCCGTCAATCGCTGCACATCCGGCCCAGAGGAAAGGACAGGATGCGTGGCGCTGTACGGCCGAACTAGGCAGGCCAAATGCCTCAGTGCCAACCAAGGGGTCAATCAGGAGGGAGTGTGCAGCCAAGGACCACATCAGAGCAAGTGACATATTTAAATTAAACAGAAACCAAAACAGGAAAAATAAAACATGGAATATGAAATTAAAACAAAACAACATAATACTATACTAATACCGATAAAACTAGCTATTCAAGAGTTGTTGGTTTTGAGTTCTATTGTTAGTAAGTTTATATAGGATATAGGGATTGATATTAGCTTAGTGATTAATATTCAGTTTAGATTGTGAGCTTGGCTGGGGGAGTATGTTTGGAAGGGGAATGAAGATGGTGGACAGGGAGCCATTGACATGAGATGGTATTATATCAAAGGGTCAAGAGTGACAATAAAGCATCCCAAAGATTAATATGTTATCAGTTGAATATACAGGAAGGCCATCTAGATGGTAACAAATTTACATAGATTGGCAGCCACAGACATAAGCAGATGGATGGAGACATAAAGAAGGAGGACGAAAATGGCAAGATACTAAAGAACTGCAGGAAAGGCTTATAGGATTGGGTTTCATTTAGCCCTGACGACCAGGTGGCGTTAAGTCGCTCTATCCATAGAGTTTCCTTTTGTAGAATGAATCTGTCCCATTCACCCCCTCTGGAGTTTTTAGGGACGACGGCCAGAACAACAAATGAGACGTCAAGACGACAGGAGATGTCAAAACGGTGATAGAGGTTAAGGTGTCCTCTAATGGGAGTTAGCATTTTCAAATTGCCTGAATAGTATACATGATCGTTGATTCTCTGTCTTAGTTGTCTGGCCATCTTCCCTACATAAAAGGCCCCACATTTGCACAACATGAGATATACCAGGCCTTGTGTGTAGCAGGTGGTAGAGAATTTGGGACAGAAAGTCTCACCATTAGGTAGTAAAATTCTTTGACCAGGTAATACCCATGGGCAGAAGGCACAGGTGCCACAGCGTGATGTCCCCAAGGGTAATCTGGGTGTATGCTCATTTTGTGCAGTATAGTGGCTGGTTACGAGTCTATCTCTAAGGGAGTTGGCACGTCTGAAAACAATTTCTGGATGTTCACCAATATATTTTTGGAGTATTGGATCTTCCTGTAGAAGGTGCCAGTGATTGTTCATTATCACCCTGACATCCTCATGATGTGAATGAAAATTTTGTGATTAGTTTGACTGTGGGTTTTTTGAGAGAGGTCTTGGTCTTAAATAGTAGGTAACTGCGTGTTTGACGCACAACCTTGTTATAGGCCTGGGTAACAGTGATCGGCTATAGCCTCTTGCAAGTAGGCGTGATTGTAGTAATTTGGCTTGTTGCTGGAAATCTGATAAATGCGTACAGTTATGGCGGAACCTGATGTACTGGGCATATGGTATGCTCCGAATGAGTGCTGGAGGATGTGCACTAGCTGCGTGCAACAGTGTGTTGCCAGCTGTAGTTTTACAAAAGAGGTTTGTTGCCAGCGTATTATCTTTGTCCCTGTAAACAACAAGAAAGTTGGTTTGATTTTTGTCACAACTGTAAGTAAATTTAAGGTTGAATTGATTGGTATTAAGGGATTGAATGAATTTGTCAAGAGGCTTTGCTCCCTGCCCCCACCTGGCCAATCCCCTGTGGAGGTTGTTTTTGGTCAACTGACCTAGTCAGAGCATTTTTGTATCTTATGTTCCTTCCCCCTTCCCCTTTTTCTTATCAAAGTTTTTTATATTATGTTAACAAACTATACATTCATTGCTGTTTTTTATGTATATATATTCAATAGACTGTTCTGCTCCTGAAGAAGTGTATCTGTACGCGCAACATGTCGAGCGATTGAGTGAATTTTGCACCCGGATACACACCCTGACCCACAATATTACTCTTCTACCTGGTTAGTACTTTGACGATTCTAACTGCTGTCCTTTTGAATGCACTATTGCACCTTGGTATTATAATAAGTGGTGTCAGAGTCTGTGTGTGGGGCTTATAACAACAATTTTATTAAACTTATATGTACCTATATGTCATACTTATTTTTTCAATCAATTGTCTACTAAATAAAAACTATTTATTACTTTTAGACGGTTTATCTGTGTGCCTATAAAGTCCTCCTTTTAGCTAGTTTTTTAAAAAAAAAATAAAGCCCACGCTGTAAAAGAGCATGTTTACTTACATTTCTATCAGCCCATATCAGCCTCCCTGACCTATGCAGGTATTTGACACTTCTGACTGTATCAAATCCCTGCCCCCCACCCCCCATCCCCCTACTGCTCATTTTGGTTCCTCCTACCAGGTTCTATATCCTGTTTTGGGCAGGTGTCCCCATTAAGAGATTTCCCCTCTATTTATTGTGACAACTCTATAAATTTGGATTCACCAACAATTTCTGTCCTGAAGACACTGGTCCCCAACAGGCAGCAATAAAAACCTAGCGCTGTGCTTGGGTTTAGGAACAAAATATATAGACATGTTTTAAATCCTAAATTGGCCAGATTATTGTCGTGTATATTTTTTTTCTTATTTTTTTTTCTTCTTCTCTAAAGTTTAGTATTCTCATTATAAATTTTACACTCACCTGTTCCTCACAGTCTTTACCTTTGTGTGGGGCCACCAGCTTCCTCTGGAGCCACAGCCAATCACAGAGAAGGGTGATGTCTTAAAGTTCTCATTGTTTGAGAAATGCATCCACTTGCTAACATGCTAGCAGTCGGACCCCTTTGTTCTCTAGTTATTTTGCCTTTGATCCCCAGTGCTTTCTGGCATTGCCTCTGTGACTCTGTGACATTTCCCAGTGTAAAGATCTCTCCAGTGATCCTTGTGTACTCCAGCCTACATCCACTCCCACTTGTAATCCATGTGCACTCCAACTTGTACCTTGTGCCTGTGTTTGAGAGCCTGCTCTTGTGGTCTTTGTGTTCCCCAGCCTACATCCTGGTCCAATGATTAGGGGACACCAATAGTTCATCACCATGTTTTCTTTTGTACTCCAGTTAGCCACTTGCTTCTCTGCGCCAGTGTGACTCCCTGTGTATCTAAGCCAGTCTCTCATCACCAGCACCTCTGGAGCATTCCTTGTCTGTTTTTCCTTCTCTATGCCTTTGTATGATTTCCATGCACTCCAACCAGTTTGAACTACGTACCCTACAGAATTGTGAACCCAGCAACTCAACACTGCAAGAATTCTTTCCTGCCTAGCCACCATCAGTTCTCAGTATATGTCTGCTTGGGTGAGTCAGAGGGCTGCAACCTTGGTGTTCTCTGCAGCAAAACCCATCTCCGCCTTTATGATCTCTGGTGCAGACAAAGTGAGTCCTTGGAATCTGCACCTCCACCCTTGTAAGGGCTCTTTATGTTGCTGTATGGGTGGGCACACTGGGCTTGCCCTCTGGTGTCAATGAGCATCTTGTTTCACCTAGACTCCCCATAGTTTTCTGTATTTCCTATGTGGGCTATGCCACTACCTAACCTCAGCTGCAATAACTCATTTCTAGTTAGACAGTCCACCTCCTAGTGGGAACAGACTCCAGCTTGTGACATTAGGTTCTTGGAAAAACCTTAAGAAACAACAAGAAAAAAGTATCAGTCTGCAGTATGTCCATCTACATTTTATGTTACATTGAATGCAATAAAAAAACAGTATCCAAGATGAGGTTAGTTGCTCTGAAACCTCTTTATCCATCTTTAATTTAGAAGCCTGATTTAATTTAGAAGCTAGATTGTTGTGGTCATCCAAAACTGCTCTCTGTTAGCACACTACAGAAGAAATTACAAGAAGTGTTTTGAAAATTCATTTACAATCATATACATAAAGAATATCACTCCTCTCTTTTTTGTCCCCTTCTCCATACCCTCCCCCACTCGACAGTTAGATTGTATGTTATATGTTCCAGACAGTGTCCTAAGAAAGATGACACTGCATGGTTGGATATTGTGTTATAAAGAACTGTTCTATGCATTCATGTACATGTGAGTTGTGTTATAATGTTTTGTATGACGGGCGGTATGTGAGAACTGCTTCCCCCATCCTTCTCCCCCCTCCCTTTTCTATATTCTGTACCCCCCCTTTTTTATTGTTGGTTCACTTATGTTATTTTTCCTTAATAAATCAATAAAAATTATATTCAACCATATACATAAAGAATATACTGAGACTTCTCGCAAATTTACCTGCCTCAGTCAATTATATGGAAACATATTCTAATTATTTTATAAGTGCAATTAAACAGATACATTGCTAGAGTGCAGCTAAAAAGGGCAGGACTGTTGTTTAACCTACCAAATTTCCATACAAGTATAAAGATTATCAAGAGCTTTTAGTAAGCATACAGTCCAGCAAACATAAGCCAGCAGATGGTCTTCTCTCACAGCTAGCCTTTCCACTCTCTAATGCCTATGATCCCATTACCTCACTCAATCCGTTACCAAGGTAACTGGTAAATTGCTGTGCAAGGCATAGTAATAAAGTAACCTGTCACACTGACATTAAAAGCAGCCAAATTTTCCTGTTCAGTGAGCTTTTAAGACTATGAATACTCACTTTTTAGAAGAAATTCCCCCGCTACACATAGGTCATGTGCATCACAAAACATAAGAAACACAGCAATAATAGGAAATAAAAATAATAATAATAGAGTGTGTGCTTAAATGTAATTCATTTTAGCTGCTTTGTTATTATTTTTATTAAAAAGGATTTATATAGCGCCGACAGTTTGCGCAGCGCTTTATAACAGTAGTAGAGGATTTTTGTTTTAATTTTTTTTATCAGTATATATTCAAAAACTAAATGTTTGTATAACAGGGAGGCTATCATCAACTTAGGTAATCTCTTAATAATATACATGTGTGTATATATGTATATGTTTTATACTTCATTATAATAATATATATTTTAAAGTTTATTATGAAGAAACATTACTAAAAATATATTATGTTTACTTTCCTTAGACACTTGTGTTCTTCAATCTTCCAGTAGTGTTCAAGGTTTTTTTCTTTTTTCTTGTAAATCTACATTGGACCTATAAACTGAACACATTCTATTTTTCATAGAACAAACAAATCATTCATTTAGTAATCCAGCTATATATGTACTGTATATTACTTAATTCTTGTAATTTTCAATTATTAAAATGTATACATTTTTGTATATTAATTTGCCTAAAACCTAAAAAAAAGTATCACATAAAAGGCAAACATGTTGGTGAATATTTAACTAGTATTCATATATTTGTGGCACTATTCCCTTTTGCCTTTTCTTAACATATAGTTCCCACAGAGATTATCTAGCAGAAGTCTAATCTTGTTACTACATCTTTTTAATTATCATTCTTCATAGTAAACAGCAATCCTATAGGCTTTAGATTGTATGACAGCCATGTAATACTCTTTAGTAGATATAAAGTAAAGACTGAGATCGTCATTGTTTTTTTTCCTGACTATCTCAAAACATGTCTAAAATAATGCTGCATTATAAAATATAGAACATTTTATATATAATAAATGTCTTTTTTTTTTGCTTAGGAAACGGGATCTTTTGTTAGTGAGGAAGACTATAAATCCACAGTCAATTTGTGCCTCTATCCAAGCAGAGAAAATTTTAGTTATTGCACTCTAGGCAATGATTACATTACTGCAGCAGATTGCATAATATTTTATTGTAGCCTGGGAAACTGGAATTTTCTTCTAGATACTGTTTTCTACTGAGTGTGCTCTCTTTAACAAACCTAATAGAGGGAATGTATTAATTTTTCTGCCTGCTATTTACTGACAGAGAAACAGAAAATTTGTTGAATTTTCCTGCACCAGAATGAAGAAGAGTCATTTTTTTGCTAAAATAAAATAGACAATTAAAACATTAATATGTATTGTACAGTATACAGTATAACATTTATGTGTGATAAGTAACATTCCAAACATTGATCTGACAATATGCAACTCGTCTAATCTATGCAAGAATAGCATAAAATTAGTTTTTTGTTTTTTGTTTAATACCGGGCACCTTTTGGGATTTAAAGGGTTATTAAACCCCAAAACAAAAATGCAATATATTGCAATTCTGCAAACCTGAATGTGGTGGCTGCATTAGTTTTTTTAGGCTTTTTTAACCATTACTTCCACCTGTTGAAACACACTTCCTGTCTCAGGGAATCTTCATTCTGGACAAAAGATCAATACCTTTGGACAACAATTTTGTCAACCTAGGGAGAGGGTAATGTTAAATGCACTACTTGACTGATGAAAAAACCACTTACCGCCCCACCACAGTGCATTCCTTGCCGTCGGGTGACAGCTGGAGGCTCAGTCATGTATATATACTATACCTGAGTGTGCCTCTTCCAGATTAGGAGTGCACAGCGCGCTCCTCCTGTGACCTCTGTGTCCACTGGACACAGCAGATAAATGAACAGATTGCTTACTGTTGTGGTCTGTGTAGGCAAGAGATGGTTGGACTATATCAGGGACATCTCAGACAATCTTTCCAATCCCTAGTTAAAGTATATCATAATAAGAGGAGAGAAGGGGGGGGGGAGATCCCCCCTCCTCAAAATGAAATGGGACTTTCAAGGAAAAATACTGAGTCTAGTAGGTGAGATTCAAACAAATTTGATAAAAAATAACAATATTTATTGAAACATGATTAAAATAGCATTGTCAAAAAACATGTACAGACATATGACCATCCAATAGTAGATTACAAAATTCATACGTGACTAAAGCCAACATGTTTCGCAAAAGGGTTTTCGCTTCATCAGGGCTAGACCATCGTGTCTAGCCCTGATGAAGCGAAAACCCTTTTGCGAAACATGTTGGCTTTAGTCACGTATGAATTTTGTAATCTACTATTGGATGGTGATATGTCTGTACATGTTTTTTGACAATGCTATTTTAATCATGTTTCAATAAATATTGTTATTTTTTATCAAATTTGTTTGAATCTCACCTACTAGACTCAGTATTTTTCCTTAAAAGTCCCATTTCATTTTGAGGAGGGGGGATCCTCCCTTCTCTCCTCTTATTATGTTGTGGTCTGTGATTGGCCCACATCAATCACATGGTACCTGGCTACTGGCAACCTGTACCATTTGATTAGCTGTAGCTAATTACAGATCACAACCAGAAACATGTTGTGTATGAATAGAAAACCTATTCATGCAACTAAAACTATTGCTTGTACAGTGATCATCAGTAATCAAGTGATCAAGTAATACCAGTGTAAAAAAAATCCCTGATCACCTCCCCAGAGTAGTTAGGTGTCACTATGGTGACATTGAGCTACTCTGATGACAAGATGTAAAAAAGATTGTAAAAAAAAGAAAAAAAGGAAAAAAATGTTTTAAAAACAGAATAAAAATGATTATAATTATTTTATTTTATTACCTACTGTCACCAGTCAGTATCTCTGATCACTGCCACACCAGTCATATGATGATGCTGTACTGCACTAGTGACAGTATGTAAAAAAAATAATTGTGGAAAAAAATACATTTTATTTAATTTCTTAATTTTCAAAAAAAGTGACAAAAAAATTGACAAACTTCAAAAATCTCTTACTACATACCATGGACTACCTACCATCCAAAAAGGGTAGAATCAAGTCAAGAAATGAGGCTGTCAGTACACCAGGATTGATCAATTTTCAAATATATATATCATAGTTTGTAGGATGCTATAACTTTCACACATACTAATATACCGTATTTATCGGCGTATAACACACACTTTTTTCCCCTTAAAATCAGGGGAAAATCGCAGGTGCGTGTTATACGCCGATCCCCTGCGATCCCGAGCTGTCACATCTTCAACTTCAGCTAGGTTCAGATAGCTCCGCTCGGGACTATGAGTGGAGCCAAAAGTGAACGAGAGCCGCCGGGAAGAGCCGAGGACCGGGCTCTGTGTATTTCGGCACCGGCGGTGCCATTTTCAAATCGCGGTCGGCGATTTTGAAGCCCAGGATGGCAGAGATAGAGGATCGAAGGCTGCACTGGGGCAAGGCTGCACTGGGGAAGGCTGCACTGACAAGGCTCCACTGGGGAAGGCTGCACTGACAAGGCTGCACTGGGGAAGGCTGCACTGACAAGGCTGCACTGGGGAAGGCTGCACTGACAAGGCTGCACTGGGGAAGGCTGCACTGGGGAAGGCTGCACTGACAAGGCTGCACTGGGGAAGGCTGCACTGGGGAAGGCTGCACTGATAAGGCTGCACTGACAAGGCTGCACTGGGGAAGGCTGCACTGGGGAAGGCTGCACTGGGGAAGGCTGCACTGACAAGGCTGCACTGACAAGGCTGCACTGACATGGCTGCACTGGGGCAAGGCTGCACTGAGAAGGCTGCAATGATGGGCATTTAGATGTAAGTTTTTTCCCTTCAGCTTCCCTCCTAAAAGTTTTTTTTTCCTTAAAATTCCCTCCTAAATTGGGGTGCGTGTTATACGCTGATAAATACGGTACATACTTTTACCATAGACATGTAGCAGAATATATTTTGGCCTAAATTTGTGAAGAAGTGTGATTTTATTGGATATGTTTTATAACAGAAAAGTAGAAAACATAATTTTTTTATTTTCAATGTTTTTGTTATTTTCTCATGTAAGTGGTTAAAGCTGAATACTAGCAAACACTTTTAAAAGCAGTTATAGCAATTTGTCATTCATTCAGTGAAAGAATGGTGAAGGAGATCACAAATATTGTATTGCTGGAGAAGGAGACTTTGGTAAGGTAAGTGTGCCATAATTTGCAAATAAGCTGTGAATAGTTGAACATTATGACAAAAGCTTTTGGGGGGCCCCAAAGTTTGTGAGTGACCTTTGACATTGACTTCATGGTCAATGTCTTAGTAGGTCTCTAGATATAGGCAGCATGGTTGAATCTAGGGGGATAATGGGATGGGCAGTGCCCCCCCCCAAGATTTCAGTTGTGCCCTGCCCAGTCTGGCCCTCTCATGGATGTTTTGCATCCATCCATGTACCAACAGGGTGGAATGTTATCCTTTAGATAGGGGATACTACTTTGCACAATATCTTTGAATAATTTGATATATGATATATGATATGTTGACTCGAGTTCATGGTATGATTACGGTATATAATTCATTTTTACAATTTTCTACAATTTTAATGATACCATTTTTTCAATAAATTATTTTATAAAAATCAATATGTTTATTGCCTTAAAAAATCCCACCAAATAAGGACATGCTTTAAAAAAATATATATCGGGATGATAGCAATTACACCCACAATCATTTCAGTCTATATATTTAGACACCAGTGTGCCCTTTACGTTGGCTGTCAATGGGAGGGAAAATGTCCCTTACATTGGTAATCAATGAGCAGAATGCAACATTCTTCACACTAACCACTGATGTAAGCAACGCTGGGCATTGAGGGGGACCTCATTATTTGGTGGTTACTAAAAACTCTAAATCTATGGCTGAAGCCATAATGCACTGCATAACTCTAATCTCTAGTCACAGGGCTCCTGAGAGCTACAAATCTGAAAGAATGAATAAGCCAACTTCAATTTAAAGGGATGAACTCCCAGCACAATATTGTCAGTGTGTGTTGGAGCTGGTAAGGGAAAACTGAATTACGTGTTTAGACAGCAGCAGAGGGTTGTACTGTGGTAGCCATCAACAAAAGTAGTTTGGATCTAGGGTGATACCATTTATTGGGTAACTAAATTGATTGTAGTTCAAGCTGTCAAAACATGCAGACCTCTACTTGAGGCAATATGAACTAGAAGGAAGAAATACACATTTTGTATGTTAAGTTAAAAAGAGATGCTGTCAATTTAACACATATAGGTGTCAATGGTTGCTAATAAGGTTCAGATAAATATGTGGATAGGGACCAGAGCCTCTGTGAAATAAAGGAGCCATCCTGTCACACGTCACACCTAGGTGGGAAATGGGGATGGTGTGTATCTTTGTAGAGTCCCTTTGATAATGAGATAATGAGATGTACTTGGGATTAGGGATGAGCTTCGTGTTCGAGTTGAACCCATGTTCGACTCGAACATCGGCTGTTCGGTCGTTCGCCGAATTGCGAGCGATATGGGCCGTTCGCGCCAAATTCGTGTGGCGCGTCACGGCCCATAATTCACTGCGGCATCGCAGTGCATTGCTGGCTAATGATTGGCCAAGCATGCACTATGACCCGCATGCTTGGCCAATCACAGCGCCGCCTGAACAGAGAGCCAAGGAGGCTTTGGCTAATTATGGCTCAGGGGATTTAGTACACACCCCACACGGCGTCCCTGTGTAGTGTGTGTTCCGGCATTCATTGAGAGAGAGACAGACAGTGACATTTGATTTGAGTTAGATAGATTAGACAGAACAGTCAGTCAGTTAGCTGCACTTACAGTGTATTGTGTATATATATATGCATCCCAGGTGTTGCATATATATATATATATATATATATATATATATATATATATATATATATATATATATACACTGTATTCAGTTTAGCTAGATCCGTTCTTGTTATCTTCCTACTGACAGGCAGGCTTGTCTTGTTACAGTATTTACAGCTACCTGAAGAAAATTACTGGTGTTCTTTTGATCCTATTAGTACCACAGTCAGGCAGCTAGACTATTTACAGTTAGTGCAGTGCGTCCTGCTCACAGTGTTCAGCTAGATCCGTTCCTGTTATCTTCTTACTGACAGGCAGGCTTGTCTTGTTACAGTATATACAGCTACCTGAAGAAAATTGCTGGTGTTCTTTTGATCCTATTAGTACCACAGTCAGGCAGCTAGACTATTTACAGTTAGTGCAGTGCGTCCTGCTCACAGTGTTCAGCTAGATCCGTTCCTGCTATCTTCTTACTGACAGGCAGGCTTGTCTTGTTACAGTATATACAGCTACCTGAAGAACATTGCTTGTGTTCTTTTGATCCTATTAGTACCACAGTCAGGCAGCTAGACTATTTACAGTTAGTGCAGTGCGTCCTGCTCACAGTGTTCAGCTAGATCCGTTCCTGTTATCTTCTTACTGACAGGCAGGCTTGTCTTGTTACAGTATATACAGCTACCTGAAGAAAATTGCTGGTGTTCTTTTGATCCTATTAGTACCACAGTCAGGCAGCTAGACTATTTACAGTTAGTGCAGTGCGTCCTGCTCACAGTGTTCAGCTAAACCTACAAGTTAGTGGGGTGCGTCCTGTTCACAGTGTTCAGCTAAACCTACAAGTTAGTGGGGTGCGTCCACCTCACAGTGTTCAGCTAAAGCTACCTGTAGAAGGTTGGTGGTGTACTCATACTACAGGCAGGCAGTTGATTTTGCTAGCTGCAGTATCAGTACATATATATATATATATATATATATATATATATATATATATATATATATCCCAGCTTAGTGCAGCTACAGGCCATTAGTATGTCTGGAAGGCCAAGAAGGAGAGGCAGACAGTCACAAGCCAATAAGAGAGGGCAAGCAGGCTCTGTGTCTAGTGCTGGTCGTGGAGACGGTGCATCCTCATCAGCACGTGGCCGTGGGACACGCTTGGCCTTTTTTCGGCAGCTGGCCGTGTTGAGCCGCAACATGCGGAAGACTTGGTCGAGTGGATGACCAAGCCGTCCTCATCCTCCTCATCCTCTCTCACCCATGCCCAGGGTACTTTGTCTGGCAAAGCAGCGGCCTCTTCCCTCGGCTCAATGTCATCAGTGACTCCTTCCCTAGCCCCACCATGTCCTCCTGAGGAGTCCCTCGAACTGTTTGACCACAGTGCTCCAGGAGGATGCCCAGCATTTGGAAGGCTCTGATGATGATACTGAGCTCGATGAAGGCAGTAACATGAGCACGGACAGAGGGGGTGCCCAAGAAGGACAGCAATCTGGCAGTCATGATCCCCCTGCTGTAGCATACTGCCAGGTTTGCTCCAGTGATGAGGAGGGAGGGGATGATGAGGTCAACGTGGGTGGGTGATAGGAGAGAGGAGGAGGAGGAGGAGGAGGCGGCACATCACCAACGAGGCAGGATGCCCTCCAGGGGCCAGCCTAAGGGCAGCACATTGACTGCATCACACCCCAAAGCTCCACATGTGCAGGGCACTGCAGTCTCTGTGCGTTATTCAAAAAGTTCTTTGGTGTGGGCCTTTTTTGAGACGAGTGCATCAGATCACACCGCTGCTATTTGCAACATATGTCTCAAGCGTATCTCGCGTGGCCAAAACATCTCCCGCTTGGGTACCACATGCTTGACCAGACATATGTTGACCTGCCATGCAGTTCGTTGGCAAGCGTATCTAAAAGACCCACACCAAAGAACAAAGAGGACCTCTCCTTGCTCCTCATCAGCTGAGATTTCCAACCCCACTATACCTTCAGTCCTCTCTGAGACCTGCACTGAGAGGAATGAAGGTGTAGAATTAGCTGTGTCACAGCCAAGTACTTGAGGGCAATCTGCTTTTGGTACACCGACGTCAGATTGTCCAGGCAAATTTCCCTGCCCCAGCTGCTGCACCGTCGAAAGAAGTTTTCTCCCAGCCATCCACATGCCCAGCGGTTGAATGCTAGCTTGGCAAAATTGCTAGCACTTCAACTGCTGCCTTTTCAGTTGTTAGACTCTGCCTCCTTCCGTGAGTTTGTGGAATGTGCGGTTCCTCAGTGGCAGGTACCCAAGCGCCACTTTTTCTCACGGAAGGCGATTCCGGCTCTCTACTGGCATGTGGAAGGCAATGTCCATGCCTCGCTGGACAGGGCGGTCAGCGGTAAGGTGCATATTACCGCTGACTTATGGTCCAGTAGGCATGGACAGGGACGTTACCTAAGTTTCACGGCGCATTGGGTGACTCTGCTGGCAACTGGGAAGGATGCAGGACAAGGTGCAGTAGTGTTGGAGGTTGTTCCGCCACCACGCCTCCAAAATGCTAATGATTGTGACACACCTCTCTCCTCCACCCCCTCCTCTTCTTCTTCCTCCATGGCCTCTTCCTGTGCTTTGTCCTCGGAACCAGCGGTGCTCCGTAGCCGTTCAAGGGGCTACGCAAGTACACAGGCCAAAAGATGCCATGCGGTGCTTGAGCTGGTGTGCTTGGGGGACAGGAGCCACACTGGGGCAGAGGTTCTGTCAACTCTGCAGGTGCAGGTTCAGAGGTGGTTGATGCCACGCCAACTTAAGGCAGGAATGGTGGTTTGCGACAATGGCACCAACCTCCTCTCTGCCCTCTGACAGGGACAAATGACCCATGTGCCCTGTTTGGCTCACGTCTTTAACTTGGTGGTGCAGCTGTTCTTGGGCAGGTACCCGGGCTTACAGGATGTCCTGAGGCAGGCCAGGAAAGTCTGTGTGCATTTCCGCCGGTGCTCGGCTGACGGACCTCCAAAAGGAGTTTAACCTGCCCAAGAACCGCCTAATCTGTGACATGCCCACCAGGTGGAACTCAACGTTGGCCATGCTGCAGTGGCTGCACACGCAGCAGGGGGCCATCAATGAGTACCTGTGCGACTATGGCACCAGGACAGGGTCAGGGGAGCTTGTTTTTTTTTCCCCACGCCAGTGGGCCATGATCAGGGATGCATGCACTGTCCTGTCACCATTTGAGGAGGCCACGAGGATGGTGAGCAGTGACAGTGCATGCATCAGTGACACTGTCCCCCTTGTCCACCTTTTGGAGCACACGCTGCGTAGAATAATGGACAGGGCACTTGAGGCAGAACAGAGGCAGGAAGAGGAGGACTTCCTTAGCTCTCAAGGCCCCCTTTATCCAGACAGTGTTCCTGCGTGCCTGCCGATCACACAGGAAGAGGACGAGGAGGAGGAGGAGGAGGAGGAAGATTGTGTCAGTATGGAGGTGGAGCCTGGCACTCAGCATCAGCAGCAATCTTCAAGGGATTAGTCCCAAGAAACACATGGATTTGTACGTGGCTGGGAGGAGGTGGCTGCGGACCATGTCATCCTTAGTGACCCAGAGGACTCCGGACCGAATGCCTCAGCAAACCTACGCTGCATTGCCTCCCTGATCCTGCAAAGCCTGCGGAAGGATCTTCGTATTCGTGGTATCAAGGAGAAGGACCAATACTGGCTGGCAACCCTCCTTGATCCACGTTACAAGGGTAACTTTGCGTACCTTATCTTGCCATCGCAGAGGGAGCAGAGGATGAAACATCTTCGGGAGGCCTTGCAGAAAGGTCTGTGCAACGCGTTCCCAGAGACTGGGAGGTTACAAACTCCTGTTTCTGGACAACGTGTTGCTGAGGCTTCGGTCAGTCAAAGAAGGAGCGGTGGAGAAGGTGGCCGTCTGACCGATGCGTTCAGACAATATTTTGGTCCGCAGCCCCAAGGTATGATCGGTTCCAGCAACCATCGCCAGCGTCTGTTTTACATGGTGCAGGAATACCTAGGGGCAAGATCAGACTTGGACACCTTTCCCACCGAAAATCCTCTGGGTTACTGGGTCTTGAGGATGGATCACTGGCCAGAGCTTGCACAGTATGCAATTGAGCTACTGGCCTGTCCTGCATCCAGCGTTCTTTCGGAACGCACATTCAATGCTGATGTAACCGAATAATTTTTTTTGAAATCTCAGATCCCTTCAAAGACTGCCTATGCTGATGCTGAGTGACTATCCCTGAGTAATTATAATCTTCCTCCTCAATCATCACGCTGATAACTTGTAAGAACATTTTTGGTTCTGGGCGCCACCACCAGTGCCTAAGGCACAATTTTTTAGCCCCTGTTTAACAGGGGCGTGTAATTACAATTTTGATGCAATACTTTGCAGCAGGGCTTGTTCCTGCGTTCCAACTAGAGTGTCTGTGAGGGGTTGCAGTGTTGTGGCACCAGCACCAGTGCCTAAGGCCCAATTTTTCTGCCCCTGTTTAACAGGGGCATGTAATTACAATTTTTAATGCAATACTTTGCAGCAGGGCTCGTTCCTGCTTTCCAACTAGAGTGTCTGTGAGGGGTTGCAGTGTTGTGGCACCAGCACCACCACCACCAAAGGCCCAGTTTTTCTGCCCCTGTTCAACAGGGGCATGTAATTACAATTCTTGATCTAATATTTCACAGCAGGGCCCTGTGAGGGCTTACGTTGTTGTGGCCACAACAACACCTAAGGCCCAAATTTCTGCTGAGTATATAGGGCAGGCCCCTACTTTCAAACATCTAACTTACAAACGACTCCTACTTGCAACCTTAAGGAGACAACAGGAAGTGAGATGAAATCTACCCCTAGGAAGGGAAATTCTCTCCTGTAAGAGTTAATATGGGAAAAACATTTCTCCTTTCCACTGATGCTTTCCAATCCTTGTTCCACAAAAAACCCCAAATTCTCAAAAAACATTTGTCATTGGGACAAAAAGTGAGGTAAAATCTTCTAAAGATGAGGAAAGACAGCAAAACAAATGTCACACGGGTGATAACCCTTCCCTATGTTTTCCAAAAAGCTTAAAAAAGATTTTTTGGCTGGAGCTAAACACGTTCAAAATGTACCCATTCAAAATGACAAACAGATTCTACTTAACAACAAACCTACAGTCCCTGTCTTGTTTGCACCGCCTGTATACTGCTGTTCAGAGTATATAGGGCCTGGTGGCCCCACACCTTTCCTTATTTTAATTTGGGTGCGGGGTTCCCCTTAATATCCATACAAGACCCAAAGGGCCTGGTAATGGACTGGGGGGTACCCATGCCGTTTGTCTCACTGATTTTCATCCATATTGCCAGGACCCGACATTACATTAAACCCGCAAGCAGTTTTAAATGAGATTTTTTCCTTTAACCACTTGCCGACCGCCGCACGACGATGTACGTCGGCAAAGCGGCACGGGCAGGCAAAAGGGCTTACCTGTACGTCCCTGCCTGCCCGCGGGTGGGGGGTCCGATCGGACCCCCCCCGGTGCCTGCGGCGGTCGGCAAATGTCCCCCGGCGATCGGTGGTGAGGGGGAGGCCATCCATTCGTGGCCCCCCCCTCGCGATCGCTCCCAGCCAATGGGATCATTTCCCTGCCTCTGTATTGTACACAGAGGCAGAGGAAATGATGTCATCTCTCCTCGGCTCGGTATTTTCCGTTCCGGGCCGAGGAGAGAAGACTGTACTGTGAGTTACACAAACACACACACACAGTAGAACATGCCAGGCACACATTTCACCCCGATCCCCCCCCCGATCGCCCCCCGATCCCCCCCCGATCACCCCCCCCCCCCTGTCACAAACTGACACCAAGCAGGTTTTTTTTTTTTTTTTTTTTTCTGATTACTGTATTGGTGTCAGTTTGTGTCAGTTAGTGTGTTAGGGCAGTGAGTCTTAGGCCCCCTTTAGGTCTAGGGTACCCCCCTAACCCCCCTAATAAAGTTTTAACCCCTTGATCACCCCCTGTCACCAGTGTTGCTAAGCGATCATTTTTCTGATCGCTGTATTAGTGTCGCTGGTGACGCTAGTTAGGGACGTAAATATTTAGGTTCGCCGTCAGCGTTTTATAGCGACAGGGACCCCCATATACTACCTAATAAATGTTTTAACCCCTTGATTGCCCCCTAGTTAACCCTTTCACCACTGATCACCGTATAACTGTTACGGGTGATGCTGGTTAGTTCGTTTATTTTTTATAGTGTCAGGGCACCCGCCGTTTATTACCGAATAAAGGTTTAGCCCCCCGATCGCCCGGCGGTGATATGCGTCGCCCCAGGCAGCGTCAGATTAGCGCCAGTACCGCTAACACCCACGCACGCACCGTACACCTCCCTTAGTGGTATAGTATCTGAACGCATCAATATCTGATCCGATCAGATCTATACTAGCGTCCCCAGCAGTTTAGGGTTCCCAAAAACGCAGTGTTAGCGGGATCAGCCCAGATACCTGCTAGCACCTGCGTTTTGCCCCTCCGCCCGGCCCAGCCCAGCCCACCCAAGTGCAGTATCGATCGATCACTGTCACTTACAAAACACTAAACGCATAACTGCAGCGTTCGCAGAGTCAGGCCTGATCCCTGCGATCGCTAACAGTTTTTTTGGTAGCGTTTTGTTGAACTGGCAAGCACCAACCCCAGGCAGCGTCAGATTAGCGCCAGTACCGCTAACCCCCACGCACGCACCGTACACCTCCCTTAGTGGTATAGTATCTGATCGCATCAATATCTGATCCGATCAGATCTATACTAGCGTCCCCAGCAGTTTAGGGTTCCCACAAACGCAGTGTTAGCGGGATCAGCCCAGATACCTGCTAGCACCTGCGTTTTGCCCCTCCGCCCGGCCCAGCCCACCCAAGTGCAGTATCGATCGATCACTGACACTTACAAAACACTAAACGCATAACTGCAGCGTTCGCAGAGTCAGGCCTGATCCCTGCGATCGCTAACAGTTTTTTTGGTAGTGTTTTGGTGAACTGGCAAGCGCCAGCGGCCTAGTACACCCCGGTCGTAGTCAAACCAGCACTGCAGTAACACTTGGTGACGTGGCGAGTCCCATAAGTGCAGTTCAAGCTGGTGAGGTGGCAAGCACAAGTAGTGTCCCGCTGCCACCAAAAAGACAAACACAGGACCGTCGTGCCCATAGTGCCCTTCCTGCTGCATTCGCCAATCCTAATTGGGAACCCACCGCTTCTGCAGCGCCCATACTTCCCCCATTCACATCCCCAACCAAATTCAGTCAGCTGCATGAGAGGCAATTTCTTTATGTCCTCCCGAGTACCCCTACCCAGCGAACCCCCCCAAAAAAGATGTTGTGTCTGCAGCAAGCGCGGATATAGGCGTGACTCCCGCTATTATTGTCCCTCCTGTCCTGACAATCCTGGTCTTTGCATTGGTGAATGTTTTGAATGCTACCATTCACTAGTTGACTATTAGCGTAGGGTACAGCATTGCACAGACTAGGCACACTTTCACAGGGTCTCCCAAGATGCCATCGCATTTTGAGAGACCCGAACCTGAAACCGGTTACAGTTATAAAAGTTAGTTACAAAAAAAAGTGAAAAAAAAAAAAAACACAAACAAAAATATAAAATAAAAAAAAAATAGTTGGCGTTTTATTGTTCTCTCTCTCTCTCTATTCTCTCTCTATTGTTCTGCTCTTTTTTACTGTATTCTATTCTGCAATGTTTTATTGTTATTATGTTTTATCATGTTTGCTTTTCAGGTATGCAATTTTTTATACCTTACCGTTTACTGTGCTTTATTGTTAACCATTTTTTTGTCTTCAGGTACGCCATTCACGACTTTGAGTGGTTATACCAGAATGATGCCTGCAGGTTTAGGTATCATCTTGGTATCATTCTTTTCAGCCAGCGGTCAGCTTTCATGTAAAAGCAATCCTAGCGGCTAATTAGCCTCTAGACTGCTTTTACAAGCAGTCGGAGGGAATGCCCCCCCAACGTCTTCCGTGTTTTTCTCTGGCTCTCCTGTCTCAACAGGGAACCTGAGAATGCAGCCGGTGATTCAGCCAGCTGACCATGGAGCTGATCAGAGACCAGAGTGGCTCCAAACATCTCTATGGCCTAAGAAACCGGAAGCTACGAGCATTTTATGACTTAGATTTCGCCGGATGTAAACAGCGCCATTGGGAAATTGGGAAAGCATTTTATCACACCGATCTTGGCGTGGTCAGATGCTTTGAGGGCAGAGGAGAAATCTAGGGTCTAATAGACCCCAATTTTTGCAAAAAAGAGTACCTGTCACTACCTATTGCTATGATAGGGGATATTTACATTCCCCGAGATAACAATAAAAATGATTTAAAAAAAAAATGAAAGGAACAGTTTAAAAATAAGATAAAAAAATAATAATAATAATGAAAAAAAAAAAAAAAAAAGCACCCCTGTCCCCCCTGCTCTCGCGCTAAGGCGAACGCAAGCGTCGGTCTGGCGTCAAATGTAAACAGCAATTGCACCATGCATGTGAGGTATCACCGCGAAGGCCAGATCGAGGGCAGTAATTTTAGCAGTAGACCTCCTCTGTAAATCTAAAGTGGTAACCTGTAAAGGCTTTTAAAGGCTTTTAAAAATGTATTTAGTTTGTCGCCACTGCACGTTTGTGCGCAATTTTAAAGCATGTCATGTTTGGTATCCATGTACTCGGCCTAAGATCATCTTTTTTATTTCACCAAACATTTGGGCAATATAGTGTGTTTTAGTGCATTAAAATGTAAAAAAGTGTGTTTTTCCCCAAAAAATGCGTTTGAAAAATCGCTGCGCAAATACTGTGTGAAAAAAAAAATGAAACACCCACCATTTTCATCTGTAGGGCATTTGCTTTAAAAAAAAAAAATAATGTTTGGGGGTTCAAAGTAATTTTCTTGCAAAAAAAAATTATTTTTTTATGTAAACAATAAGTGTCAGAAAGGGCTTTGTCTTCAAGTGGTTAGAAGAGTGGGTAATGTGTGACATAAGCCTCTAGATGTTGTGCATAAAATGCCAGGACAGTTCAAAACCCCCCCAAATGACCCCATTTTGGAAAGTAGACACCCCAAGCTATTTGCTGAGAGGCATGTCGAGTCCATGGAATATTTTATATTGTGACACAAGTTGCGGGAAAGAGACAATTTTTTATTTTTTTTATTTTTTTTTGCGCAAAGTTGTCACTAAATGATATTTTGCTCAAACATGCCATGGGAATATGTGAAATTACACCCCAAAATACATTCTGCTGCTTCTCCTGAGTACGGGGATACCACATGTGTGAGACTTTTTGGGAGCCTAGCCGCGTACGGGACCCCAAAAACCAAGCACCGCCTTCAGGCTTTTCAAGGCCGTAAATTTTTGATTTCACTCTTCACTGCCTATCACAGTTTCGGAGGCCATGGAATGCCCAGGTGGCAAAAAAACCCCCCAAATGACCCCATTTTGGAAAGTAGACACCCCAAGCTATTTCTTGAGTGGTATAGTGAGTATTTTGCAGACCTCAGTTTTTGTCACAAAGTTTTGAAAATTGAAAAAAAAAAAAATGTTTTTCTCGTCTTTCTTTATTTTCAAAAACAAATGAGAGCTGCAAAATACTCACCATGCCTCTCAGCAAATAGCTTGGGGTGTCTACTTTCCAAAATGGGGTCATTTGGGGGGGGGTTTGTGCCACCTGGGCATTCCATGGCCTCCGAAACTGTGATAGGCAGTGAGGAGTAAAATCAAAAATGTACGCCCTTAGAAATCCTGAAGGCAGTGATTGGTTTTCGGGGCCAGACATGTGGCTAGGCTCCCAAAAAGTCCCACACATGTGGTATCCCCATACTCAGGAGAAGCAGCTAAATGTATTTTGGGGTGCAATTCCACATATGCCCATGGTCTGTGTGAGCAATATATCATTTAGTGACAACTTTGTGCAAAAAAAAAAAAAAAAAAAAAAAATTTGTCACTTTCCCGCAACTTGTGTCAAAATATAAAACATTCCATGGACTCAACATGCCTCAAAGCAAATAGCTTGGGGTGTCTACTTTCCAAAATGGGGTCATTTGGGGGGGGTTTATGCCATCTGGGCATTTTATGGCCTTCAAAACTGTGATAGGTAGTGAGGAGTAAAATCAAAAATGTACGCCCTTAGAAATCCTGAAGGCAGTGATTGGTTTTCGGGGCCCCGTACGCGGCTAGGCTCCCAAAAAGTCCCACACATGTGGTATCCCCATACTCGGGAGAAGCAGCTAAATGTATTTTGGGGTGCAATTCCACATATGCCCATGGCCTGTGTGAGCAATATATCATTTAGTGACAACTTTTTGTAATTTTTTTTTTTTTTGTCATTATTCAATCACTTGGGACAAAAAAAATGAATATTCAATGGGCTCAACATGCCTCTCAGCAAATTCCTTGGGGTGTCTACTTTCCAAAATGGGGTCATTTGTGGGGGTTTTGTACTGCCCTGCCATTTTAGCACCTCAAGAAACGACATAGGCAGTCATAAATTAAAGGCTGTGTAAATTCCAGAAAATGTACCCTAGTTTGTAGGCGCTATAACTTTTGCGCAAACCAATAAATATACACTTATTGAATTTTTTTTACCAAAGACATGTGGCCGAATACATTTTGGCCTAAATGTATGACTAAAATTGAGTTTATTGGATTTTTTTTAGAACAAAAAGTAGAAAATATCATTTTTTTTCAAAATTTTCGGTCTTTTTCCGTGTATAGCGCAAAAAATAAAAACGGCAGAGGTGATCAAATATCATCAAAAGAAAGCTCTATTTGTGAGAAGAAAAGGACGCAAATTTCGTTTGGGTAGAGCATTGCATGACCGCGCAATTAGCAGTTAAAGCGACGCAGTGCTGAATTGTAAAAAGTGCTCTGGTCAGGAAGGGGGTAAAACCTTCCGGGGCTGAAGTGGTTAAAAATGACATTTGGTGCAGGGACTGTTCTAAACACGGGAAACACGCGCCACTTTACAGGCATACTATAGACACCCCCCAGGTACGATATTTAAAGGAATATTTCACTTTTTTTTTTACTTTAAGCATCATTAAAATCACTGCTCCCGAAAAAACAGCCGTTTTTAAAAGTTTTTTTTGCATTGATACATGTCCCCTGGGGTAGGACCCGGGTCCCCAAACCCTTTTTAGGACAATACCATGCAAATTAGCCTTTAAAATGAGCACTTTTGATTTTGAACGTTCGAGTCCCATAGACATCAATGGGGTTCTAACGTTCGTGCGAACTTTTGGTTCGTTCGCAGGTTCTGGTGCGAACCGAACCGGGGGGTGTTCAGCTCATCCCTACTTGGGATGATGGTTTACCGAAAATCAAAGTGGCACCTAATATTCTTGTCTCTGGTTAGGCCATATTCCATAATTCAGATTTTTAAAATTCCCCTTTAGCACAGTAACATGGAGGTAACTTAACCGCTTCAGCCCCGGAAGATTTTACCCCCTTCCTGACCAGAGCACTTTTTGCGATTCGGCACTGCGTCACTTTAACCACTTAAGGACCGCCTCACGCCGATGTACGTCGGCAAGGCGGCACGGGCAGGCAAAATCACGTACATGTACGTGATTTGCCTCCCGCGGGTGGGGGGTCCGATAGGACCCCCCCCGCCGCCCGAGGCGGTCCCGTTCTGTCCCCCGGCGATCGGAGACGAGGGGGAGGCCATCCGTTCGTGGCCCCCCCCTCGCGATCGCCGCCGGCCAATGGGAACACTCCTTTGCTGCTGTATGCTAAACAGCAGCAAAGGAAGTGATGTCATCTCCCCTCGGGTCGGTAGTTTCCGTTCCGGCCCGAGGAGAGAAGACAGGTATGTGAGTGCACCAACACTACACACACAGTAGAACATGCCAGGCATACAAAACACCCCGATCCCCCCCCTGATCGCCCCCTGATCCCCCCCCAATCACCCCCCCCTGTCACAAACTGACACCAAGCAGGTTTTTTTTTTTTTCTGATTATTGCTAGGTGTCAGTTTGTGACAGTTACTGTGTTAGCACAGTTACTGTTACCCCCCTGTAGGTCTAGGGTACCCCCCTAACACCCCCTAATACTACTACTACTACTATCCAATAAATGTTTTAACCCCTTGATTGCCCCTAGTTAACCCTTTCACCACTGATCACCGTATAACCGTTACGGGTGACGCTGGTTAGTTTGTTTATTTTTTATAGTGTCAGGGCACCCGCCGTTTATTACCGAATAAAGGTTTAGCCCCCCGATCGCCCGCCGGTGATATGCGTCGCCCCAGGCAGCGTCAGATTAGCGCCAGTACCGCTAACACCCACGCACGCAGCATACGCCTCCCTTAGTGGTATAGTATCTGATCGGATCAATATCTGATCCGATCAGATCTATACTAGCGTCCCCAGCAGTTTAGGGTTCCCAAAAACGCAGTGTTAGCGGGATCAGCCCAGATACCCGCTAGCACCTGCGTTTTGCGCCTCCGCCCAGCCCACCCAAGTGCAGTATCGATCGATCACTGTCACTTACAAAACACTAAACGCATAACTGCAGCGTTCGCAGAGTCAGGCCTGATCCCTGCGATTGCTAACAGTTTTTTTGGTAGCGTTTTGGTGAACTGGCAAGCACCAGCCCCAGGCAGCGTCAGGTTAGCGCCAGTACCGCTAACACCCACGCACGCACCGTACACCTCCCTTAGTGGTATAGTATCTGATCGCATCAATATCTGATCCGATCAGATCTATACTAGCGTCACCAGCAGTTTAGGGTTCCCAAAAACGCAGTGTTAGCAGGATCAGCCCAGATACCCGCTAGCACCTGCGTTTTGCCCCTCCGACCAGGCGAGCCCAGCCCACCCAAGTGCAGTATCAATCGATCACTGTCACTTACAAAACACTAAACGCATAACTGCAGCGTTCACAGAGTCAGGCCTGATCCCTGCGATCGCTAACAGTTTTTTTGGTAGCATTTTGGTGAACTGGTAAGCACCAGCCCCAGGCAGCGTCAGGTTAGCGCCAGTACCGCTAACACCCACGCACGCACCGTACACCTCCCTTAGTGGTATAGTATCTGATCGCATCAATATCTGATCCGATCAGATCTATACTAGCGTCCCCAGCAGTTTAGGGTTCCCAAAAACGCAGTGTTAGCGGGATCAGCCCAGATACCTGCTAGCACCTGCGTTTTGCCCCTCCGCCCGGCCCAGCCCACCCAAGTGCAGTATCGATCGATCACTGTCACTTACAAAACTCTAAACGCATAACTGCAGCGTTCGCAGAGTCAGGCCTGATCCCTGCGATTTTTTCCGTAGCGTTTTGGGGAACTGGCAAGCACCAGCGGCGTAGTACACCCCGGTCGTAGTCAAACCAGCACTGCAGTAACACTTGGTGACGTGGCGAGTCCCATAAGTGCAGTTCAAGCTGGTGAGGTGGCAAGCACAAGTAGTGTCCCGCTGCCACCAAAAAGACAAACACAGGCCCGTCGTGCCCATAGTGCCCTTCCTGCTGCATTCGCCAATCCTAATTGGGAACCCACCACTTCTGCAGCGCCCGTACTTCCCCCATTCACATCCCCAACCAAATGCAGTCGGCTGCATGAGAGGCATTTTTATGTCCTCCCGAGTACCCCTACCCAACGAACCCCCCAAAAAAGATGTTGTGTCTGCAGCAAGTGCAGATATAGACGTGACACCCGCTATTATTGTCCCTCCTGTCCTGACAATCCTGGTCTTTGCATTGGTGAATGTTTTGAACGCTACCATACACTAGTTGAGTATTAGCGTAGGGTACAGCATTGCACAGACTAGGCACACTTTCACAGGGTCTCCCAAGATGCCATCGCATTTTGAGAGACCCGAACCTGGAACCGGTTACAGTTATATAAGTTAGTTACAAAAAAAGTGTAAAAAAAAAAAAATATATGAAATAAAAAAAAATAGTTGTCGTTTTATTGTTCTCTCTCTCTCTCTATTGTTCTGTTTTTTTTTACTGTATTCTATTCTGCAATGTTTTATTGTTATTGTTATTGTTGTTATGTTTTATCATGTTTGTTTTTCAGGTATGTAATTATTTATACTTTACTGTTTACTGTGCTTTATTGTTAACCATTGTTAACCATTTTTTTGTCTTCAGGTACGCCATTCACGACTTTGAGTGGTTATACCAGAATGATGCCTGCAGGTTTAGGTATCATCTTGGTATCATTCTTTTCAGCCAGCGGTCGGCTTTCATGTAAAAGCAATCCTAGCGGCTAATTAGCCTCTAGACTGCTTTTACAAGCCGTGGGAGGGAATGCCCCCCCCCACCGTCTTCCGTGTTTTTCTCTGGCTCTCCTGTCTCAACAGGGAACCTGAAAATGCAGCCGGTGATTCAGCCAGCTGACCATAGAGCTGATCAGAGACCAGAGTGGCTCCAAACATCTCTATGGCCTAAGAAACCGGAAGCTACGAGCATTTCATGACTTAGATTTCGCCGGATGTAAACAGCGCCATTGGGAAATTGGGGAAGCATTTTATCACACCGATCTTGGTGTGGTCAGATGCTTTGAGGGGAGAGGAGAGATCTAGGGTCTAATAGACCACAATTTTTTCAAAAAAGAGTACCTGTCACTACCTATTGCTATCATAGGGGATATTTACATTCCCCGAGATAACAATAAAAATGATTAAAAAAAAAAATATGAAAGGAACAGTTTAAAAGTAAGATTAAAAAAGCAAAAAAATAATAAAGAAAAAAAAAAAAAAAAAAAAAAAAAAGCACCCCTGTCGCCCCCTGCTCTCGCGCTAAGGCGAACGCAAGCGGCGGTCTGTCGTCAAACGTAAACAGCAATTGCACCATGCATGTGAGGTATCACCGCAAAGGCCAGATCGAGGGCAGTAATTTTTCCAGTAGACCTCCTCTGTAAATCTAAAGTGGTAACCTGTAAAGGCTTTTGAAGGCTTTTAAACATGTATTTATTTTGTTGCCACTGCACGTTTGTGCGCAATTTTAAAGCAAGTCATGTTTGGTATCTATGTACTCGGCCTAAGATCATCTTTTTTATTTCATCAAACATTTGGGCAATATAGTGTGTTTTAGTGCATTAAAATTTAAAAAAGTGTGTTTTTTCCCCAAAAAATGCGTTTGAAAAATCGCTGCGCAATTACTGTGTGAAAAAAAAAATGAAACACCCACCATTTTAATCTGTAGGGCATTTGCTTTTAAAAAATATATAATGTTTGGGGGTTCAAAGTAATTTTTTTGCAAAAAAAAATAACTTTTGCATGTAGACAATAAGTGTCAGAAAGGGCTTTGTCTTCAAGTGGTTAGAAGAGTGGGTGATGTGTGACATAAGCTTCTAAATGTTGTGCATAAAATGCCAGGACAGTTCAAAACCCCCCCAAATGACCCCATTTTGGAAAGTAGACACCCCAAGCTATTTGCTGAGAGGCATGTCGAGTCCATGGAATATTTTATATTGCGACACAAGTTGCGGGAAAGAGACAAATTTTTTTTTTTTTTTTTGCACATAGTTGTCACTAAATGATATATTGCTCAAACATGCCATGGAAATATGTGAAATTACACCCCAAAATACATTCTGCTGCTTCTCCTGAGTACGGGGATACCACATGTGTGAGACTTTTTGGGAGCCTGGCCGCGTACGGGACCCCGAAAACCAAGCACCGCCTTCAGGCTTTCTAAGGGCGTGAATTTTTGATTTCACTCTTCACTGCCTATCACAGTTTCGGAGGCCATGGAATGCCCAGGTGGAACAAAACCCCCCCAAATGACCCCATTTTGGAAAGTAGACACCCCAGGCTATTTGATGAGAGGTATAGTGAGTATTTTGCAGACCTCACTTTTTGTCACAAAGTTTTGAAAATTGAAAAAAGAAAAAAAAATGTTTTTTCTTGTCTTTCTTCATTTTCAAAAACAAATGAGAGCTGCAAAATACTCACCATGCCTCTCAGCAAATAGCTTGGGGTGTCTACTTTCCAAAAGGGGGTCATTTGGGGGGGTTTTGTGCCACCTGGACATTCCATGGCCTCCGAAACTGTGATAGGCAGTAAAGAGTGAAATCAAAAATTTTCACCCTTAGAAATCCTGAAGGCAGTGATTGGTTTTCGGGGTCCCGTACGCGGCTAGGCTCCCAAAAAGTCCCACACATGTGGTATCCCCATACTCAGGAGAAGCAGCTAAATGTATTTTGGGGTGCAATTCCACATATGCCCATGGCCTGTGTGAGCAATATATTATTTAGTGACAACTTTATGAAAAAAAAAAAAAGTGTCACTTTCCCGCAACTTGTGTCAAAATATAAAATATTCCATGGACTCAATATGCCTCTCAGCAAATAGCTTGGGGTGTCTACTTTCCAAAATGGGGTCATTTTGGGGGGTTTTGTGCCACCTGGGCATTCCATGGCCTCCGAAACTGTGATAGGCAGTGAAGAGTGAAATCAAAAATTTACACCCTTAGAAATCCTGAAGGCGGTGATTGGTTTTCGGGGCCCCGTACGCGGCTAGGCTCCCAAAAAGTCCCACACTTGTGGTATCCCCATACTCAGGAGAAGCAGCTGAATGTATTTTGGGGTGCAATTCCACATAGGCCCATGGCCTGTGTGAGCAATATATCATTTAGTGACAACTTTTTTTTTGTCATTTTTCAATCACTTGGGACAAAAAAATAAATATTCAATGGGTTCAACATGCCTCTCAGCAATTTCCTTGGGGTGTCTACTTTCCAAAATGGGGTCATTTGGGGGGGGTTTGTACTGCCCTGCCATTTTAGCACCTCAAGAAATGACATAGGCAGTCATAAACTAAAAGCTGTGTAAATTACAGAAAATGTACCCTAGTTTGTAGACGTTATAACTTTTGCGCAAACCAATAAATATACGCTTATTGACATTTTTTTTACCAAAGACATGTGGCCGAATACATTTTGGCCTAAATGTATGACTAAAATTTAGTTTATTGGATTTTTTTTATAACAAAAAGTAGAAAATATCATTTTTTTTCAAAATTTTCGGTCTTTTTCCGTTTATAGCGCAAAAAATAAAAACCGCAGAGGTGATCAAATACCATCAAAAGAAAGCTCTATTTGTGGGAAGAAAAGGACGCAAATTTCGTTTGGGTACAGCATTGCATGACCGCGCAATTAGCAGTTAAAGCAACACAGTGCCAAATTGGAAAAAGACCTCTGGTCCTTAGGCAGCATAATGGTCCGGGGCTCAAGTGGTTAACTGACAATTGCGCGATCATGCAACGTGGCTCTCAAACAAAATTGACGTCCTTTTTTCCCCACAAATAGAGCTTTCTTTTGGTGGTATTTTGACAATTTTGAAAAAAACACATTATTTTTTACATTTTGCTATAAGAAATACCCTACAAAAATATATAAAAAAGCATTTTTTTTCCTCAGTTTAGGCCGATACGTATTCTTCTACGAATTTTTGGTAAAAAAAAATCTCAATAAGCATTTATTGATTGGTTTGCGCAAAAGTTATAGCGTTTACAAAATAGGGGATAGTTTTATGGCATTTTTATTAACATTTTTTAATTTTTTTTTATTTTACTAGTAATGGCGGCGATCAGCGATTTTTATTGTGACTGTGACATTATGGCATGTCGGACATTTTTGACACATTTTTGGGACCATTGTCATTTATACAGCGATCAGTGGTATAAAAATGCACTGATTCCTGTGTAAATGACACTGGCAGTGAAGGGGTTAACCACTAGGGGGCGGGGAGGGGTTAAGTCAGTACTAGGGAGTGATTACTAACTGTAGGGGGGATGGGCTAGCCGTGACACTACACTGACCTCTGCTCCCGATGACAGGGAGCAGAAATCAGTGACACTGTCACTAGGCAGAACGGGGAGATGCTGTTTACATCAGCATCTCCCCATTCGTCCTCCCTGGGACCCGCGACCCGACTCACGGAGCTCCCAGCCAGTGCGCGCGCGTGCCGCAGGTGGCGCGCACACAATGGCATGGTGGGGTATTCAAATGGACGTACCTGTAAGCCCATTTGCCCAGCCGTGCCATTCTGCTGATGTACATCGGCTTGCGCCGGTCGGGAAGGGGTTAAAGTGGAACTTTAGTCAGAAAAATAAATCCTGCTAGATCACTTCATGTTGGCCCCTTTTGCAGGTGTATATATATATATATGTAAAACAGTATATGTATGTATATATATATATATATATATATATATATATACAGTATATGTAAAACAGTAAAAGTAAGTGCCTATACTGTTTTAAATCCAATACACAGTCTCACCCTGCTCTGTACTTACTCAGCTGCGCTCTATTTTTAGGCACTGCCGAGTTTGTAAAAGCTGATTTGCTGGTAGCATTACAGTGGAATTAAACCCTCCTATTCTTAACAACCAAGGAAGTTGCTTCTGTTTGAGCTGCTGTGATCAGGTATGACACCAGCCATTTGATGGTTTGACAGTTTGGTTGAGGAAACAAGCAAATGTGACAGTTAGTAACCCTGACATTCCAGAATTCGAACTGTTTTTTGAAAATGTTAAATCGATGGGTTTAGATCCTATTTATGATTTACTTCTGCTCAGAGGCTCCGGGCTTCATCAAAATGGCAGCCTCCAGCAAGAAGAAACAGGAGCAATGCTGGAGGCAATTTAAAGTGCACATTATTTTTGGTAGTATAATTAATAATTGCTTGCTAAAGAACATTCTTTTTTATTAAGTTTTTATGGGTAAATTTCCGCTTTAAGATGCGTTCTCTCATACAAAGTGCATAGCTACAGAAATGTAGTGTTTTGCTGTTATTATTAGTGAACCTATGGGACATTTTGCACGCATGATTAGGTTTACTAAATTATATGATTTGCAGGTGAAGGTGCCTTGTATTCTACACTGGTCCTAAAAGTCTGGCATTGGTTCCCAGTCAGTGGCATATACATGGGTGGAGCTTTCACACCTTTTCTGCTTACACGGAGATGTGTGAGTTTGTTCTGATATGCTCAGTAAGAATGAGCCGAACACCCCCGGTTCGGTTTACACCAGAACTTGCAAACAGGCAAAAAATTCGGACGAACACACGGACACCATTAAAGTCTATGGGACACAAACATGAAAAATCAAAAGTTCTCATTTTAAAGGCTTATATGCAAGTTATTACCATAAAAAGTATTTGGAGACCCGGCCCTGCCCCAGGGGGCATGTATCAATGCAAAAAAAAGTTTCAAAAATTGACATTTTTTTTGGGTGCAGTGATTTTAAGAATGCTTAAAGTGAAACAATAAAAATGAAATATTCCTTTAAATATCTTGCCTGGGGGTGTTTATAGTATGCCTGTAAAGTGGCGCAGCTTTCCTGTGTTTAGAATGATACCACAGCAGAATTACATTTCTAAAGGAAAAAAATCATTTAAAACTGATTGCGGTTGTAATGAATTGTCTGGTCTTGGCAATATAGATAGAACTCATTGAAAAAAATGGTATGGGTTCCCCCCAGTCCATTAACAAGCCCTTTGGGTCTGGGATGAATATTAAGGGGAACCCTGAACCAAAATTAAAAAAAATTGCATGGGGTCCCCCCAAAATCCATACCAGGCCCTTCAGGTCTGGTATGGATATTTAGGGGATCTCTGAACCAAACTTTTAAAGAAATGGCATTGGGGTCCCCCTAAAATCTATACC
This sequence comes from Lithobates clamitans, assembly GCA_037952925.1. Taxonomy (NCBI): domain Eukaryota; kingdom Metazoa; phylum Chordata; class Amphibia; order Anura; family Ranidae; genus Lithobates; species Lithobates clamitans. The sequence goes on along the minus strand of JBBGZY010000089.1, from coordinate 3,089,788 downwards.
AGACCTAGATTTTAAGGGAACCTTGCACCAAAAATTAAACAAAATGGTGTAGGGGTCCCCCCAAAATCCATACCAGACCCCTATCCGAGCATGCAACCTGGCCACATGAAAAGAGGGGGGGACGAGAGAGCGCCCCCCTCCTGAACTATACCAGGCCACATGACCTCAACATGGGGGGTGCTTTGGAGTCACCCCCAAAGCACCTTGTGATGTCAGAGGAAGGCGAGTCACCCGTTTACATCACCGAGTGGCCCCGCCCTCAGCTATATAACAGCTGTCATCGAGAAGAAGCTTCACTCGGTGGGAGCCTCCCATGGAGATGGAGCTGCTGCGGGGTTTTTTTTTCTTTTTTCAGTCTGTCGGGTGGCGTGAGATGGGTCTACATGGCGAGACATTTTTATTTTTTTATTTTTAATCAAGGACTTGTCCCAAAGTTTCTCTTTTCGATTTGAACATTGGGCTCATCCCTAATGCTCAGTGAACTTCCAGTAAAGTTGTTTTAGGCTTGGCAGCTGCTGGTATGTGAGGAGAGTGAGCTTTGGAAATATTTTTCATAGTCTATGATGTTGGTTAAGGAGGGAGTGCAGTTCTTTTGCTACCTCACTTGTGACTTTCAGGCATGGATTGAAAGCGACCACAAGTGGGACATAGTTTTCCATTTGGGCCTGTTTGTAACTCAGAAGTTTGGCTCTGGGGGATGGATATTGATTGTTCTTCCAGTTGTTTTAGACATGTATCCTTATTTTAAGAAGTCAGAAAAGTGTTTTTATGATGTTTTCCACGCAGCCTGAGATATTTTCAGTCAGTGCTCCAATTTCTGAAATTATGAGCCTGCCAGTGTTGCCCTTTTTGTGGATTTAGGGGACATGTAGAAGCAGTCCAAATGTGTTTCTTCAGGTATTAGCACTAATAACTATTTCCTGATATCAGATGTGATTTTCCATTTTTTTCTTGTAGGAGTGTGTGAGGTCTTCCTGCAGTCTACTGTAGTAAGTGTTGTTTGATAGCTGCATGAAGTCACTGCTGTGCATTCTATCAATGACATCTCCCTTTTCTGCTGATTTTATAATAATATTATTGATATTGGTAATGTGATGTTCTATGCTAAATATTTCATGTTGTGCAGGATCTTGTCTGTTATCTGTTGCCTGAAGCAGTGAATGCATTTGTATAAAGTGGGGTTAGTTCCAGGTCTGGGGGTCCAGGTAGGTTGTTATGTGGGGTTGCAGCTTCTTGTTTTGGAGTTGACTGTATCGCTGACCTTGTTGCTATGAAAGTGCTCCTTGAGACATAGTCTTCTAATGCCCCGTACACACGGTCGGACTTTGTTCGGACATTCCGACAACAAAATCCTAAGATTTTTTCCGACGGATGTTGGCTCAAACTTGTTTTGCGTACACACGGTCGCACAAAGTTGTCGGAATTTCCGATCGCCAACCACGCGGTCACGTACACCACGTACGACGAGACTAGAAAAGGCCGGTTCAGAACCAAGCGCGGCACCCTTTGGGCTCCTTTTGCTAATCTCGTGTTAGTAAAAGTTTGGTGAGAGACGATTCCCGCTTTTTCAGACTCGTGGCTTTCAGATCGTTTTCTGCTGTTCAGTTTGTGCTTGTGGGTTTGTATCTGCTCTTCAGTGCGTGCAAGCAAGTTCCGCGTGAGCTCTTCAGTGCGTGCAAGCAAGTTCCGCGTGCCTTTAATTAGTCATTGTATTCTTGTTCGTTCGTTACTGTTTTTCAGGTCGCTCTTCACATGCCCTGCTGTTCTTTAGTGCGTTCTGTTACTTCGTTCTGAGCAGCCGACCGTTTTCTAGCCATGTTGCGTATGCGTACTCCTCGTAGAGTTCGTGCTGTGCAGGGGCTTGGTGTTGAGGTCCTGACCTTGACACAAGTCCAGTCCATGAACAGGGTGGGGAGGAGTTCATGGATCAAGAATTGGTTGCTTCAGCGTGACCAGTTCTCTCATGCCTTTGCTCCGTGAGATCCGTGAGAATAATTCTGATGATTTCAGGAACTTTCTCAGGATGACGGACCCCGTTGTTCACCATCTGTTGGCTTCGCTGACCCCTTATATTAGCAGGCAGGATACCTGCATGAGGCAAGCCATCACTCCGGAGCAGAGGCTGGTCGCTACCCTGCGGTATTTGGCGACAGGGAGAAGCCTGCAGGACTTGAAGTTCTCGACAGGCATCTCCCCCCAGGCTCTGGGGATCATTATCCCAGAGACCTGTTCTGCCATCATCCAGGTCCTGCAGAAGGAGTATATGAAGGTAAGATTTTTATCCTTTAATATCACATTTTATTGTATTGAATGTTTGCTAATATATTGTATTTCTTTCCTCATTCCCTAATTACCATGATTGTAATATGCTGTGAATGTCCCCTTTGTCCTTATGCATGCTGGATTTTTATGTAATTATTATTTTAGGTCCTTCATACATATTTGCCCTTCAATAACCTCCCCAGCATGTTCTCTCCTGGCCCTATATTCACCTCATGTAGTCACTTAACAATGTATTTTATCAGCTCCATAGTAGTGCTTTACCCCAAACACCCCCTAAAATGTTTTGAAATGTTATTTTTGCTTTAAATTCAGGCAGAGTGGCAGAGGATTTTTTTTGTGGTGTCCCCAAATCATTTTTAGTAACCCTCCCTCCCCCAACTGCTAAGTCAGCTGATCCCAATTCTCTATCTATCCTCAATAATCTATCTGCTGACTTTGCCAAACCCATACACACTATACCCATCTCTTTTGTGGTCAGATGTATGGATGAATTACTCAAAGCATGTAGTGCAAGGGCCTGCCTGTATACTTTCAAATGGTACTGTTTCACGTTTTTGTATCCTATTATTATCTTGACAGGTAATAGCAGAATGTCCAGATGTCCTCAAATGTGTACAATGTGTATTTATATCTTTGTATTATGACACTTCTTACCTGTCCAGTATCTGCCAATAGTGTAACTAAGGAGGGGCTGTTCCAAGTAATACCCTGTATTTAGGCATTCATCTCTCAATGAAGTGAAGAGGGTTACCTGTCCAAGATTTCCACACACCCCATAATGTTAGAAATGGCCCATGAGAGGGGGGGAGGGGGAATATGATAGGTGTACCTTATACTTTGGCGTTGTTAAATTTCCCTTAATAAATGATATCTGGAGGTTGCCCCATACTGTTTGTGCCTTATCTGCTTGCCATGTTTCTGATCAAAAATAGTAATGTTTTTTTTTTTCCTCAACAGCTTCCTTCCACGCCACAGGAATGGCAGACTGTGGCCTCCCACTTTGCCCAGCGGTGGGACTTTCCTAACTGCGGAGGGGCAATTGATGGGAAACATGTCCACATTGTCCTACCACCCAACTCGGGGTCGTACTATTTCAACTATAAGGGGTTCAATAGTATAGTGATGTTGGCGGTGGTGTCGGCTAATTACGACTTCCTGTATGTGGACGTGGGGAAGAATGGCCGGATGTCCGATGGTGTAGTCATTGCCCAGACGGAGTTTTACAGGCGTCTCCAGAATGGCAGCTTGGACTTGCCAGCTCCAGAGGACAATGTGGAAGGACTCCCATTCGTGTTCGTTGATGATGAAGCGTTTGCGCTGGGGGACCACCTGATGCGGCCATTCCCGATGAGGACCCTCACCCCGGAACAGAGGGTTTTTAATTACCGGCTGGCCAGAGCCCGAAGAGTGGTGGAGAACACATTTGGAATCCTGGCCAGCCAGTTCCGCCTATTTATGACACCCATCCATATGGCGGAGTATAAACTGAACCATATTATACTTGCGTGCTGTATTCTCCATAACTTTTTAAGGAAACATTCGGCCAACTATGCTGGCTCAGTTGGGCCTGAGGCCGGAATGATACATCAAACCACACTGACGGCGCTTGAAAGCGGCTGTCCTGGCTTGCCCTCCCTGAGTGCCCGTGATGTCCGGTTACGCTACCTGTAGTTCTTTGTGGGTAGGAGGGCCATCAATATGCCAGCAAATATGTGAAGCCTTTTTATAATAAATAAAAAAAAGAAATTCTTTGTGGACATTTACTGCTTGTGTTTGTTTTAGCTGACACTGACAGAAATGTGTGGAGTGCAGAAAATGGCGTCATTGTGTAACCTTATACAAAGCACTGTTGGCTGTTATTTACTAAATGCAAAAACACATTTCACTACAAGTGCACTTGCAACTGCACTGAAAATGCACTTGTAGTGCAAAGAGGATTTGCCCTTAGGAAATAACCCCCATTTTCTCTGAAAACAGCAATGACATCACCCCAAAAGTGTTGTAGTGTTGAGATAATAATCCACACATTCTTGATTAACAAACTTTTTTTATACCTGCACAATCACATGTGCATTTACCAAAGGTTTCAACAAACCAACATGTTTGTTGTATAAAAATTTTTAGGGTGGCATTATCAAAAATAGAAATGTCCATTTACGATAAAACAGGCCTGTGTAAAACCAACAAGAAAGACAAAAAACTTGAACTTACAAAGTTCACATTAGATAAAACCTGAAGGCAATATCAGACATCAGTATTTTGGAACTGTGTTTGATATTGCGTTCAGATGGGGGAAAATCACCCCAGGAAAAGCCAAATTTGGAAGATGCACACCAATTTACGAATGTAAACATGTGCTATCTGCCATCACGGGGGATCAAGGGACGTGTTTTGGGGGAGCAAGCCCTTCCTCTCAGCTACTATAATTGAGGAAGGGGTTGCACCCCCAAAACACCTCCATTGATCTCCCGTGATGGCAGATAGCACATGTTGGCACACTGTGTGCATCCTCCAAATTCGGCTTTTCAAAACATTGCAAAAATATTTAAAACTTTGGACCACAATAAAAAAATTGATTTTGTGGGGTTTTAAATTCGCCCCAAAACATCAATGATGTTATTATTTTTTTGAATCACATCATTTATTTTTTTCTGGATGTTTTGCAATTCTACATTACACCCCATGATCTCCCCGATCAGGATCTGGGCACTTTCAGATGTGAAAGGATCAAGATCCCTAACATCGCGATCACCTAATAAGAGAGAAACCAAACAAAAACAGGTATCAAAAATCTGCCACCATCCATCTCTTACCTGAGCCTGTGGTCGCAGACACTCACCTGTTGTGGTGCCAATTTCAACCACATCTTCTTCTTCCTCCTGCTCTTCTTGGGTTGGGGGTATTTCACCTTCTTCCATAGGTGGGAGGTCTGTGGTCTCCTCGGATGAGGGGTGTCCTCTGAGTCTTTTATCCCCTATGTAAAACAAAAATGGTATAATTAGCACACAGATATTTGATGGCAGAACTATAAATAGGAAACATTGCTTGGAAGTGGGGTACAATTGTCTATTTTAGCAGAGTTCAAAGATATATTTTTTTATTGCCCTTTGTCAAGCTGCAATACTTTACCTGTTTAGTACAAGCTTCACAGATGGAGACCCCCCTATAGTATACACTGGAGCACCTGTGTGCCCCCCCTAATAAAAATGGTGTTCTGGTGTCCCACACTATAGTGCTCCATTGTTCAGATGTGAAAACAGCTGCTCGGTGTCCTCTCCTTACATAGAATCTATTTTGCTTTTCATTCTAGTAACAAACCCATCTACACAAACAAATATTTGGCATCCAAGTAGGCCCTAAAAAATGTGGGAAAATGCATATGGCCTAAACAATGGTGTTTTAGAGGCCGAAAGAAAAATGTTTGATACAAACGAATAATGGGCCCATGAACATTAAAGTTGCCCTTTTAAACTGTACAATTAAGAAAAGCATATGGAGCAGCATGAACGTAATAAAGACAAAAAGAATAGGAACACAGCACAACTACTTACTTTTTTGCAGCACTCTCCGGATCTTTCGGTACTGCTCTGGCTCTCTTAATTTCAGGTCCGACCACTGCTTCCTGAGCTGATCTTTCGATCGTCGTACCCCGAAATTCCTGTGAAGACTTTTGACCACTTTCGCCATGATCTTGGCCTTTCTGATATTGGGGCTGGGGTAAGGCCCATACTTTCCGTCATAGTCGGCCTTCTTCAGGATGTCGACCATCTCCAACATCTCCCCAAAGGACATATTTGTGGCCTTAAATCGTCTCCTTCTGGATCGGGACGTGTCCGGATCCGGGCTTTCCTCCTCCTCGTTCCTGTAATTATCACGCACCTGCTGTGACTCCGCCATGTGCTCTTCCACCACTGCGCAGAACAAAAAGGGGCGGGGAATAGAATAGAAAGAACATCAGGGGCGGGCGGAGTTACACGCATGCGCAGTGTATATAAAGCGTAACACACGTGTGTATTACGTACGATCTGTGAGCGGAGGAAGGAGCATTGGACGCGCCGATCGTAAGAACGAAGGTAAGAGACAAACTTGTGCCTATACTGCTTCTACATTGAGGCCTATATTGTAACAAGATTAGGAGAGTTTTGTCTGACATTAGGCTTTGTCTTGTGTTGTGTCTTGCAGTAAACATGGATATGCTATTGAAAGACAATGACTTCATGTCAGTATTCATTGATATGTTAAGGGAGCTGCCATGTCTGTGGGAGATTAACCACCCACATTACAAGAACCAAGCAAAGAGGAAGGCAGCACTGGAGCGATTGTGTGAAATTGTGAAGCAGGTGATCCCCACGGCAGACATCACCTATTTGAAGATCTTAATTGGTGGCCTGAGGAGCACATATGTAAGGGAGCGCAAGAAAGTCCTGGATTCACAGAGATCCGGAGCAGCAGATGACATCTATGTCCCCAGGATGTGGTACTACGACAAGCTGCATTTTCTGGCGGCCAGACTGAACCCAGGCCATCCCTCTCCACGCTTCCTTCCCCCCCGGCTGAGGCTTCTGACACCCAACCTGGGCCTTCCAGGCAACATGTGGAGGAGCCCAGATTGAGCCAGGTATAGCATTCCTCTAAATATTTCTGCTTGTCCAGTCAATGATGTTAACTAGATGTTAGTTGGGAGTAGTAATTTAGGATTGTGATTGATGAAGCAAAAACTAAAACCATGTCCCTTTTTCATACACAGGGAAGTCTCAGCCAGGAGGTGGCCGGGCCGAGCCAGCTGGCTGATCTGCAGGTCCCTCCCCTACACCTGGAAAGAGAAAGTGGCAGGAGGAGGAGTGCCCTAGAGGAGGCTGGCAGAGGACTCTTTTGGAGGGCTACAGAGGTCCTGGGAGCACCACACACTGTGGAGGAGGACATTGCTGCCACCATTGCCTATAAAATGCAGAGGATGGAGGAGGGCCAACAAGCCATGTGTGAGTCGCTCATATTGGAGGCTCTTAAGAAAGGTATGAGGGGCCACATTACAGCTCAGACACACCTTTGCGATGGTCCTCCTCCTCCTCCTGCAGGTCCTCCTCCTCCTCCTCCTTCTCCTCCAGGTCCTCCCAGTCCTCCTCCTCCTCCAGGTCCTACTCCTCCTCCTGCCACATCTCCAACAGCACAGCCACAGCCGGGAAGGAAGCGTGGAAGGAAGACCAGAAAGTGAGGACCCTGGATCCGGTCTGGTCGGCCAAAAGATGCAGCCTCTTGTGGTACCACAGCCTGGGGACACAGATGTCATCTGCTGCTTTCCAGATCTCTGCAAATTCTGGACCAGACTGCCCTCCCTTACATATGGACTCCTCAGGCCACCAATTTTGATGTTCAAGAATTGATGTCTGCCGTGGGGGTCCCAGGCTTCGCTAATTTCTCCTGTTGATCCAGTGTTGCCTTCCTCTTTGTTTGGTTCTGAGCCCTTAATAAAGGATTTTTGTTTTGAATTATACTCTCCTATGTGTTTTACTTCAAATGACAGTTTGTTTGTGAGGATTCAGGTACATTTCAAAAATACAATGTGAAATGAACAAGGGACACCAACACCAAACAATCTCCTTGAGATTAAATAATAAAAGATATCAATGCTGGACAGTGCGCATGCGCGGGACTTCCGGGAAGACGCTCTGAACGGGAGCTCCGTCGCAGCCGAGCCTTCCGCGGTCCCCAGACGCTGATTTCTCTAGCGGAACCTTCCCCACCGTACACCCACAGGTAGAGGAGGTCAGTGGGCACACATTCATATGCCTAACCGCTCGCATCGCTCTGCGGTTAGCAGGAAACTCACCTTCGGCCTGCCTGACCCCACCGCTCCTAAGATGGCGGCCGCGGCCCCTCCACATGATGACACAGGAGACGGAGACCTCATGGCAGACTTCCCTGAGGAGGAACAGCTCGCCACTACCACACTGGGATCTTCTGTGAGTAGTACCCCCCCTAAAACGGCTCTTCCTAACAGCAAAGACTCCCTCTTTAACAGAGCCTTATCTGATATGCTCCACATCCCATCTCTGCAGGCTCATCCATCCCCTGCCATGCAACAGGCCGCAAACCTGAACTCACCCCACCAATCAGACATGGCACAACTTCTGAATTGTTTTTCAGATATGCTGGCCACAGGCCTGGCCCAAAATGCAGCGCAGATTACCACGTCTATTAAGGCCGACTTACAGAGCTTGGGGGCCCGCATTGATTTAATTGAACAAGCCGTGGATCATACTGTTGCACGCACCAACCAGAACACTGACTGTATTCAATTGTTGCAGGAACAACTTGATTCAGCACTAGGGAAGATCGATGACTTGGAAAATCGCAATCGGAGAGGTAATTTCCGCATTCGCGGTATCCCTGAAGCTGTTACTAACGTTCATGACACAGTGAAGCTCTTCATGAAAGAACTTATCCCAGATATCTCTGACCACAAACTAGAGATTGATAGGGCCCACAGAGCGCTGCAGCCTCCCAGACAAGACGGGCTCCCGAGGGACATAGTGGTTAAGCCCCACTATTACGAAACCAAAGAAGAAGTTATGAAAAGATCTCGGAATTTGGACACCCTATCCTTCCAAGGAAACAAAATTCAAGTCTTCGCTGACATCTCCAAAACTACAATATTAAAAAGAAGAGCCTTGAAACCTCTCCTTGAAATCCTCTCACAGAAATCAATTAAATATCGATGGACCTTCCCTTTCCATCTCCAATTTCAATATAAGGAAAGATCGTACGGATTCTCCTCATTCCAAGAAGGTGAACACTTACTCCTGCGACTTGGACTCATCTCCCAAGAAGCTTCCCCCCAAGATCTCCCATCCAAGCCAAGCTCCTCGAAGAGACCCCCTTCAGGCAGCCCCATCACTCCTCTCTGGAACAAACAGCAACCTAAGCGCCACCGTGATGCCTTCCCTCCAAAATGAACTCCTCTTGTTATGGTCCTAAAAGTACTGTGTGACTTCCTTTTCTCCTCCAAGTCATTCCCTCTGAACGAGGGGAACGGGTGTACATTGTATGCACCCCTTCCGACCATATATTCCCATTAGTGATAATGGTCGCACTTACCTGACCTTTCTTCACTCAATTCCTCAAAATAAAGAGGGGGGTAGATGATACCGGGATGTTTTATTCCCCTCCCCCCTTCCTCTCCCACCTTCCCTCCCCTTCCCTGATTACTGGAAAAGATATCTCCTATGGTAGGAATTGTTTTGTTATTCTTTTTTTCAGGTAGTGATTTACCCAGGTATCTCTTAGAGGTTGGGCATAACTCCTCATTTTTGTTTTCTTTCTTTTATATGAGAATATAGTTAAAACGTTTTTGAATTTCAGGTTCTTAAGGTTCCATATTTCCCCAATAGATGGGGAACCGGCGGCTCGGCTGGGCTAGCATCGCCACTCCTTCTGTCGTAGCCAGGGGGAATTCTCCCACTGGTCACGTCAGACTAACAACCTCGGCTGAGGTTGTTCTTGTTTTTCTGAGATCCCACTGTTTTTGGGTCTCAGACTTGAACTGAACTTTTTAGTCCAGTTCTCTACTTTTCTGGGCTCATAAGCCTAGACCTTTTTGATGCTATTAGTATGTTTTATTTAATGATTCTCCCTTTTTTCCTTCATTTTCTCTTCACTCTCCTCTTTTCCCTTTTCTCTTCCTTACCCTCCTCTCTATTTCAGGAAGGTGCACAGGAGACCAGCTTTATCCAGTCCACTCCGCTGCAACAACAGGATCTCTCTCCCAGACTCAGCGATGCATCTTTGGGGAACCGGGTAGGTGTGCACCTAACATACCAGGATCACTCCCATTGTGACTATGGCTGACCCACCTCCTTTACAGAGGGCACTTAAGGTGATTTCTCATAATACCCAAGGGCTCAATTCGCCCGTCAAGAGACGCAAAGCTTTCCAAAGCTACCAATCCAGGGGAGCTGATGTCGTGCTCCTACAGGAAACTCACTTTCCCGCGAACTATTCGCCTTCTTTTCTACACAACAAATACCCCACTTTCTTCCTTGCAAACGCTAGCGAGAAAAAAAGAGGAGTGGCCATCCTAATCTCCAAACAGACCCCTTTTTCTCACACTTTAACAGTTAAAGATACTGATGGGAGATACATACTGGTCAAAGGTTTGATTGAAGGTAACCTCTACACTATCATCTCATATTATGCCCCCAACAAAGGCCAAGCTAAATTTTTCTCCTCCTTATTGGCTAATCTCTCTTCCCACTTTGAGGGTAGGGTGATTATGGGGGGGGACTCCAACATTACATTTGACCAGGTCCTAAATAAAGCAGCTCAGGGGATCCCTCGTCTCAAACAGCCCCCCAAACAGAGCCTCCAGATTGCCAGACTTTTTCACTCGGTAGGCTTAATTGATTCATGGAGGGAACTAAACCCATCATTAAGGGACTATACACACTACTCAGCTCCACACAAGACATATGCTAGAATCGACCACATTTTCTTGTCAAACCATGATATACACTTAGCTAACCATGCCTCTATCCACGATGTTCCGTGGTCTGACCACTCCCTGGTACTCTTAGGAATATCCAACTCATTGTCCCCATCTGGCTCTCGCACATGGCGCCTAAACGAGAAAATCTTATCTAACCCTGTCCACTGTATTCTAATAGAAAAGGACATTAAAGAATATTTCCTATTGAATGACACTGAGGACATCTCCCCTACTACTCTTTGGAACGCCCACAAAGCGGTAATTAGAGGGAAATTGATTCAATTATCGGCCAAATTAAAGCGAGAAAGGCAGATAGACATCATAAAGTTAGAGAAAGAATTCAAGAATCTTAGTAGATCCCACAAACTGAACCCCAATTCAAACGATCTCTCTAAACTTGATGCTATTAGACTATCTCTCAACTCAGCCCTTACCTCAAACGCAGAAAAGCACCTTCATTGGCTCAGCGGCAATTTCTATCTGCGCGCGAACAAATTTGGCCCCCAGCTAGCAGCCAAACTTACCCCGAAACACAGGACATTTGCCCTACCCAAAATAAAAACACAATCCGGGTCGCACACCCAAAATCCAAGTAAAATCCTTAAATCATTCCAATCCTTTTATGCTAACCTGTACTCCGACGATTGCCCAATTTCTCAACAAAAATTGGATGCCTTTCTAGAACAAATCCCACTTCCTACAATTTCTGAATCTCACCGCTCCATCTTGGAATCTCCATTCCAAGAATCAGAAATCCGAGCAGTCATTAAAGGGATTAGAAAAGACTCTGCCCCAGGCCCAGATGGTTTCTCAAACCACTATTATAAAACTTTTATAGATGCTCTCTCTCCGTACCTGGTCCGCCTCTTCAACTCCTTAACCAAAGCCTCTCCGCTAGACCCTAATGCCAACTTGGCCTTTATCTCGGTCATACCTAAGCCAGGTAAAGACCCCAGCGAAGTTAGTAACTACAGACCTATTTCATTAATAAATAATGATCTAAAACTTATGACAAAAATATTATCTAATAGACTTGCCTCTTTCATAGGCACCTACATACATAAGGATCAGGTGGGGTTCATACCGGGGAGACAGGGACCGGACCAGATACGTAGAGCAATAAATGCAGTCTCCCTAATGAGATCGGGGTGGGACGGGGGACCTCCTCAAGGAGGCCTCCTCCTTTCCATAGATCTCCAAAAAGCATTTGACACAGTGGCTTGGCCCTATCTCTTCACAATTTTAAGCAAATGGGGTTTTGGCCCAAATTTTATTAATATTTTGAGAACCCTTTACTTCCAACCCAAGGCACAGGTGAGATTACAAGGACACCTATCAGATAATTTCTCTATACAGAAGGGGACGAGGCAGGGATGTCCCCTCTCCCCTCTTCTTTTCGCGATGGCTATCGAATCTTTAGCCATCGCGATTAGACAACACCCTGACATCCATGGAGTTCGTTGTGGGCAGAATAATCACAAATGCGCTTTATTCGCGGATGATGTCCTCTTGTTCGTCACATCTCCCTTAATCTCCATCCCTAATATTCTGCAACTTTTACAAGACTTCGAAGCAGCTTCCGGACTTAAGGTTAATGTCTCCAAATCAGTCGCTCTTAATGTTTCAATTTCTCAAGACATAGTTGACACCCTAAAAAGTAAATTCCCATTCGCATGGAACTCCGCATCCATCCCTTATCTCGGCATTAACCTTACGTCTGGTATTGACACACTTTATAAACACAATTTTCCCCCCATGTTCAAAAAACTCACAGACGACCTGACCCAATGGTCGCTATATAAGCTATCGTGGTTAGGTAAAGTAAACGCGGTCAAAATGACACTTCTACCTCGGTTATTATATCTCTTCCGTTCCTTACCCATCCCAATACCCAAATCGCACATTCTAAGACTACAATCCGCAATAATACGCTTTATATGGGATAAAAAAGGCCACAGGTTCTCTAAAGAGGTACTTTTTAGACCCAGAAAAAAGGGAGGATTAGGGGTTCCTAATCTTTGGTGGTATTACCAGGCAGCACATCTGAGCCAATTTTCAACTATTTATATGAAAGGACCCAAACCAGACTGGGTAAACATGGAACGAGAGGCGGTCCCTGGATTCACTTTAGACTTCCTGCTTTGGAATATCCCCAAAAAACGTCCCCCTATATTAGCTCCTACATTATCTCACTCAATGAAACTTTGTGATTCCCTTCATAAGCTCAAACCCCTTATCTCTACTTGGCATCCCCTGGCACATATCTTTAGGAATCAGAACTTCCCACCTGGATTAGATATCCGAGCCTTCAAATGGTGGCTTGACAAAGGCCTTTATAGAATTGGGCAATTCTTCAATTCCAATGGTCCCCTGACTCTAGCATACTGTATTTCCAAACTAGAAATGCCCTCGGCCGAAAAATTCAGATTCCTCCAACTGTCACATTTCTTAAATCAAATATGGAAGAGCAATGAGAAACATCTTTTAGTAACGCCTTATGAACAATGGTGTGCTTCGGCCTCAGACACAAAGGGAGGTATCTCTCTCATCTATTCCTCCCTGGCGGAACCTACAGAAAAGGCAGCATACATGATAAGCTGGGAGAGAGATCTTGATTTCAGTTGGGACCTGGATAAGTGGCATAATTATTTTGCCCGCTCATTCAAAGGTATGGTTAACACTTCCATAAATGAAGCAGGGTTGAAAATTCTTACACGCTGGTACTTGGTACCGTCTCGTCTAGCTAAATTCTTTCCACAAGTGTCGCCTCTCTGCTTTAGAGGCTGCGGTCATGTGGGAACTATTTTACACATACTATGGGAATGCCCTAAAATCAGGATGTATTGGAACAAGATCTTCTCCCTTATCCGCAGAACATGCGGTTGTACCCTGAAACAAGACCCAACTATTGCATTGCTTAATGGTCCCATCCCTAAAATTTCCAAATATACCCAAAAGCTGATTCATTTTATTCTAGTAGGGGCTAAAATGACCATAACCCGATCCTGGAAATCACCGAAAGTATCTATTCGACTTGCCAAACAAAAAATCACTTGGATCATGCTGCAGGAAAAAATATCCAACACAATTCTAGATACCCTTGACAAATTCAAAATTATCTGGGAACCCTGGGCAAATCTAGTGGGGTATCCTCTGTATGTGTGAACGACAGTTCTAAGCGTGATTTACTGCCTGTGGACTCTTAACCTCTCTCTCGGAGAGGTCTCCTGTGCACCTCCTTCCCATTACTCCTGATGATCAGCTACTCTTCGCATCCCCCCCTATCCCCTCTGTCTCTTCTAACTTCTTTCTTTCTTTCCCTATCCCACCCCCCTACTTTCTCTCTCCCTTTTGTAATTCTGGTCCCTCAAGCTCTCGGTACAGTGTATTATATGGGTTATTGGCCTCAAGGAGGCGCTCAGGGCGGACTCTCAATAATATTTATACCTTATTCCTCAAACATAACATACTTCGGTCCGGACCGATCAACCAGAGTTTAACCCACTCTGAGAGGTCGACTGACCGACAGGCTTTATTGTTTAAAGCAATGTGTGTATGACTATGTTATTAGCATGTTAATCGATAGCTTTATAGATACATGCTCACTTCAGTTTTTTTCTGGTCTATTATTTTTTTTTTCAGTTACTAAAGCTGTTTTGATATCCTGGACATTTTTCCACACATAGATAATGAAATGGGCTCGGGGTTTCCCGGTTCACCGGAGCAGTTAGTTCCCAGAAGGGGCTCTGGTGCCGAGACTCCCAAAGCTCAAAACAATATATGTGTTTAGGTAACAAGTTGATGACTATGCAAAACTTACTGTTGACATCATATATAACAGCTGTACCGTTTTTATAACCTGTACCTGACGAGCGTTGTGCTCCTTTTCATCTATCTTGACTGATGTATTTTTTCAAGAATTCAATAAACTTTACTTTAAAAATGAAAAAAAAAAAAAAAAAAAGATATCAATGCTGTTGGGGTAACTTCACACACAAAACACACACAAAAATATTAGGGAGTAAAAATAAAAATAACATTGAACAAAGATCAGCCTTGAAAAAAAACAAACATCAAATCTAAAACAAAAAAAGGTTAAAATCCCCCCCCAAAAAAAAAACATTCTGTCAGATGTGACAACTAACAATATATTCAGGGAATCCCAATAAAAAAACAAAAAAAAAAGTTTGTGAGAAGTGTGTGTGAATATGAGCAGCAAAACTACTTCATTTTTGTCACATTACAAAGAAGAAGAGAGTGTGCTGTATTAAACCATTTTTGACATTGCAGCGTGACGGTCGGAATTGACGCGATTGGATTTTGTTGTCGGAAAATTTTATCTCCTGCTCTCCAACTTTGTGTGTCGGAAAATCCGATGGAAAGTTTCCGATGGAGCCCACACACGGTCGGAATTTCCGACAACACGCTCCGATCGGACATTTTCCATCGGAAAATCCGACCGTGTGTACGGGGCATAAGGAATTCTTCTATGTCACTATGGAGTTTTATTTTATATATAGTTTTTCTAAGCAGAATGGCAGTCCCTTTGTGAGCATTGAAATTTCAGTCTTACTGGGGTCTTACAGGTCTATCACATAGTTTGTTTTTCAGAGGTAGTAACATGCTCTGTTTTCAGTCTGAGTCTAATGCCGTGTAAACACAGTCTGACTTGTCGACCAGACTGGTCCGACGGACGCCGACGGACCATAGCGGACAATCTGATCATGTGTGGGCTTCACCGGACCTTCAGCGGACTTTTCCAGTCGCAAATCTGACGGACTTTAGATTTGGAACTTGCTTCAAATCTTTACGTCGTAACTCTGTCGGACCCAGAAATCCGCTCGTCTGTGTGCTAGTCCAACAGACAAAAACCGACGCTAGGGCAGCTATTGGCTACTGGCTATCACCTTCCTTATTTTAGTCCAGTGTACGTCATCACGTACGAATCCATCGAACTTTGGTGTGATCATGTGTAGGCAAGTCCGTTCGTTAGAAAGTCTGTTGGAAGTCCGTCAAAAGTACGCTGGAAAGTTTGTTGGACCAGTCCGGTCGAAAAGTCCAACCGTGTGTACGCGGCATTAGTCATTTTTTTCTTTTTGTTGTTGATAATAATTGCTTGTAGAATTTACATCATATAATGTAATTTTATTTGTAAGAGGCAGATGTAAATTTTCATGTGTATTTATAATTGTTTGAGCTATCTTCTTATTGGCACTAAGTGTGCTTGCTATATTGCTAAGGGCCTGAAAATGTCCCAAGGGCACATGCTAATGATCAATTTGGAATGGTCCAAGGCAGTTTGGTGTAACAGCTTTTTCAAAATTTCATATATAGAACCAGTAGGAGATAATTTTCTGTGAAACATATGTATACCAGGTACTGTGCATTTTAGAGAACCTTTTACTCAGCTCAGTATTACAGTAGGGTTTTAATGCTGTAAAAGTTCCCAAGAATGTGGAACATATTTACATTTTCATCTGTTCATTTTGATTTTACATTTGAATCATTCAACCCACTGAGTCAAAGTGTTAAAAGGAGGTAAATTATTTATCTTACAGAGGCTATAGCAAAAAAAACAGGGAACCGTAGCATTTCAAATATTAATTTCTGCCACTAGCTGCTAAATGGAGATAGCTAAAAGATAAAAAAACATACTATTTGTATTCTGTTAAATGATATTTATTCTAAATCTGCTAAATTATTCATTCTCCTTAAGCAATCAATATTAATAATCAGATTTGCTCTATGCCTTTTTTAGTCACACTTCTGTTTAAGTGACTATAAATAAAGGTCACTGTATTGCTCCCTGCTGCTGTTCTGAAGGTCCTTGCCTAATTAATTCCTAGCACTTTGCCTCTCAGTGCTTGTGATTAGCAATCGTAATCAAGTTCTGCAATTAACTGTCTGCTTATGCTGTGATTTGCTCAGCTTTAACTCTACAAAGCTGGCTAGGTCTATCAGTAATCCCTTAGCCTCCCTCCTCCTCCTTTCTGTCTCTAGGCATTAGGCAAACAGTTTTTATATTGTTTTGACATCTTCCCATCTTACAGTTAGTTTAAACAAAACTATGGAAAGCTATTTTACTTATATATTATTTACTTTACTAAAGTGATGGCTGCTAGCAGGCTAGCAGATTGCACACACTGTCCAGTTTTCCAATAAAAATATAAATTTTAAATAATATTGCAGTCCTTATTAACTGTTATGTGTTTACAAAAATAAACAGCATTGTTCCAATACAGTATATGCACTAGGAAATCCAGAAATGCAGATTTGAGTGTGATCATTAGAGCAGGGGATCATGAGAACAGCAAATCTTGTCCTAACAAAAAAAAATCCAACATACAAATCTTCTAAAGCCTCGTACACACGATCGGATTGTGATGACAGGCTGCAGAAAATCTGACCGTTTGTATGCTCCATTGGACAACTGTTGTCGGATTTTCCGCAGACAAATGTTGGATAGCAGGTTTTAAAATTTTCCACGGACAAATGTCTGTTGTCGGATTTTCCAAGCATGTGTACACAAGTCCGTCGGACAAAACTCCAAAGTACAAACACGCATACTCGGAAGCAAGAACGAGCCGGAAGCGGTCGGTCTTGTAAAACTAGCATTCGTAATGGAGATATCACATTCGTGATGCAGCAAATTATGAAATCTCCAAATGCAGCGCACATTCTCTTCTTCTTTAATGGGATAATAATGAAGCTGCTTTGCTGGTGATATTGACAGAGTTCTGCCAAACGTATATAAAAAGTCTTTTTTTTCTAGTGATATCCAGAAAAATGTTTTTTTTTTTTTAAATTTTGGTTTAAGTTACCACAACACCATTATTATCTTCTATTGTTTATGCTCGAAGATACAACTATGTTGGTGTCCCTTGTTAATTTGACATAAATGTATTTTTGAAATGTACCTGCCTACTCACAAACAAACTGTGCTTTTTTAAGTAAAACACATAGCCAAGTATTTTTGAAAATAATTATTTTTTATTTACTAGCCATCACAAGAAGGTCATATAAAAATCAAAAGGAAGGCAGCGATGGAGAAACTGTTGGAATTGGTGAAGCCTTTATACCCCAGGGCAGACCTCAATTATGTGAAGAGCAAAATTGTACCTGAAGAGTACATTTAAAAGGGAGCACAATACGGTCCTGGACTGCGAGAGATCAGGAGCAGCAGATGACATATAAGTCCCCAGGCTGTAGTCTTACAATAGCCTGCTTTTTTGCCAGACCAGACCAAACCCAGGCCATTGCTGTCAATGCTTCCTTCCACATCGGCTGAGGCCATTTTTTTCTTGTGCATTCTTTAACAAATAAAATCAACTAAATTATTCATGTTATCTGGCCTCTAAATAAAAATTAACTAATTTAAAAAAAGTGCATTATCTGCACACAAAAATAAATAATCTGCATTGTCTGCACACAAAAATAAATAAAGTATAATAACTCAAATCATAATTGAAAGAATAAACAAAAAGAGACTCAGAAATTGTAGGGGTGAAAATCCCTAGGCTTGTTGGGGGTGTTGGGGCTGGATTTGCCACAGTCTGCCATGCTGCTGTGGTGGGTGGGGTTGCTGTGGTGCCTGTGGAGGTGGTGGAGGTGTGTCATCCAAATCACAGATGTGTGTTTTGGTTGAAATGTGTCCCCTCCTCCCCTTGTTGAGCAGCTGCAGGATTAGTTCCTTGCACATATTCCTTTGCTCCTCCTCCATATCTCGCAGCCTATTCTCTGTCATACAGCCAAATGCCTCCTGTGCATCCAGGGCCGTACTGATGGCTGTTGTTGCATGGCTGTGGAAGGCAGCCGTGGCCTCGTCCAGGTTCCTGCTCTTCCTGGCCCTTTTAGTAGGAGTGCGTAGGGGAGGGATCTGCGATTCCGTCTGGCTGCTGGGCATGGGCTCCTCCTAACCAAGACTTTACTGTGTATGAAAATGGGACATATTTTTGGTTTTTGGGTCATCAGTCACACACAATTTTGAGCTCATGACTATTGCAAATTGAAAGTGGAGGAGTAGAAAAGACTATCATTCTGACCCCAGCATTTTTCATTCTTGTCCCAATCATTTTTGGCCACTACTGTCTATTGATATGTAAACCACTTTGTTAAGGCAGAAATTTGGGATCAATAACGTCTAGTTAACATCATTCTATTTTTGGATACAAATATGTTCAAAGGTAAAAAACAAATATTGCGCTTACACTAATTGGCATAAGCTGCGACTAAAAAGTAGTAAACCATAAATCATATATAAATCGAAAAGTCGCGCTAAAGGCTGAGGGTGACAACAGGCAAGTGCCTAGAAAGCCTCATAGAAATATGAGGGTGAATAGTGATCACTGAGTGAATAAATTATAAAGAAGTGCTAGTCAATGTAAATATGCACTATAAAAATAAACAAAACTAAAAATAGCACTTAATTAATGGGACACAGATATTGTTTACTATGTCCGTAAGAAATAATCAATATTGCGTGACTCAATCAATGACAGGTGAGTATCTCAAATATCAAAAAGAGTAATAGTGTGACAAATCTTTGGCTATGGAAACTGAACCATAATTTATATGGAAAAACAGTACAGAAATAAAGAAAAATAAACCCAAAAAAAGTCCATGGCTCAACAAAAACAGTATTGGTTAAAGTCCATCCATGATAAATAACATGCATGAAATAAAGCTTGTCTCCAAGTGCTCTGTGAATATTGGAACAAAAACTTGCTGTAGTGAAAATAGGGTGCGTAGACAGACCTCCACCTCTTGAAAAAAATGCTGCCTCTTACCAGATAGAATTGGTCTCTTAATTACAGGAGACCTAAAGGGGGGATGGCTGCAACCCCTGCCAGGGATCTTTAAAGCAGGCGCTCAGCGTCCGAATCCAGGGACTCTCTCCAACTCACATCAGCATAAATGGAAATATCCCCATGCAAAAAACAAAGTGCTCCACATAGCATAAAATCCAGTGTTTTATTGAATATAAAAATAAAGATTGCACTTACAGAATCATCGTTGTTTAAAAGCGTATAGGAAAAGCCGGCCGGCTCCAAGGTAACCCGTGTCTTCCGGGTATGTGAATCGCGGTGTCGTCGGGACGTAGCTACGAGTTACCTTGGAGCCGGCCGGCTTTTCCTATATGCTTTTAAACAACAATGATTCTGTAAGTGCAATCTTTATTTTTATATTCAATAAAACGCTGGATTTTATGCTATGTGGAGCACTTTGTTTTTTGCATGGGGATATTTCCATTTATGCTGATGTGAGTTGGAGAGAGTCCCTGGATTCGGACGCTGAGCGCCTGCTTTAAAGATCCCTGGCTGGGGTTGCAGCCATCCGCCCTTTAGGTCTCCTGTAATTAAGAGACCAATTCTATCTGGTAAGAGGCAGCATTTTTTTCAAGAGGTGGAGGTCTGTCTACGCACCCTATTTTCACTACAGCAAGTTTTTGTTCCAATATTCACAGAGCACTTGGAGACAAGCTTTATTTCATGCATGTTATTTAGCATGGATGGACTTTAACCAATACTGTTTTTGTTGAGCCATGGACTTTTTTTGGGTTTATTTTTCTTTATTTCTGTACTGTTTTTCCATATAAATTATGGTTCAGTTTCCATAGTCAAAGATTTGTCACACTATTACTCTTTTTGATATTTGAGATACTCACCTGTCATTGATTGAGTCACGCAATATTGATTATTTCTTACGGACATAGTAAACAATATCTGTGTCCCATTAATTAAGTGCTATTTTTAGTTTTGTTTATTTTTATAGTGCATATTTACATTGACTAGCACTTCTTTATAATTTATTAACTCAGTGATCACTATTCACCCTCATATTTCTATGAGGCTTTCTAGGCACTTGCCTGTTGTCACCCTCAGCCTTTAGCGCGACTTTTCGATTTATATACACATATGTTCAACAAT
Organism: Lithobates clamitans; assembly: GCA_037952925.1. Classification (NCBI taxonomy): domain Eukaryota; kingdom Metazoa; phylum Chordata; class Amphibia; order Anura; family Ranidae; genus Lithobates; species Lithobates clamitans. Next base: position 3,069,097 of record JBBGZY010000089.1, on the reverse strand, counting down.
GCTATACCTGGGTCAAGCTGGGCTCCTCCACATCTTCTTCCTGAGAGAAGGACCAGGGTGGACCTCAGGAGCTGTGGCCTCAGCCAATGTGGAAGGAAGCGTGAGGGGCGTGGTTCGGTTTGGTCGGACAAAAAACACAGGCTGTTGTAGTACCACAGCCTGTGAACATATATGTCATCTGCTGATGCTCCTGATCTCTGGGATTCCAGGACCTTCTTGCACTCCCTATTATATGTACTACGCAGGCTACCAATTTTGGCCTTCAAATAATTGATGTCTGCTGTGGGGTACAGAGGCTTTACCAATTCCAAGAGTTTCTCCATCGCTGCCTTCCTCTTGTTTTTATTTGAGTAATCCCTACTCTTCACTTTACATAGACATGGCAGCTCCCGGTACTGCTCTATAAATTCAGGCAAAAAGTCTTGCGCTGTGAATTTACCATTGTAAATTCAATTAGCAGATGCCTGCAAGACAGAATACAAGACAAACCATAATGTCAGGCTTAACTCATAAATATTCTTGTCCCAATATATGCCTCAATCTAAGCAGTATAGGCCACTAACCACTGATGCCCCAAGTTACAATTCTACCTTTGTTTTATGTTTCCTTTTGGCGATGTTGATCGTTCGTCCTCCATTCCCAGATCATTCCTACGGCTGTTACTTCGACCGCGCTTTATGGTTTTATATACATTGAGCATGCGTGAAACTCTGCTCTCAGTGCGTCATGACGCTGGGGCATGGCCATCTCTCTTCTGCATGCGACACACACAGCGGAAAATTCAGGAGTGTTAAAGCATGGTGGATTCCGAGAATTCAAGGCAGGTCTGCAGTGGTGGAGCTTATAGGAGGCACAAAGCCACCCCCATGAGCAAGGGTGAGATGATGGAGATGGTGCACATCCTTGAGAAGCACGACTATGATTCCAAACTGCGCAACTACGAAAGGCCCAACAGCCGAAAGGGCCTAATTTTGGAGAAGGTCATCGCCTTTTTGAGGTAGAATTTTAAGTGCACTGAACGAAGGACCAAATCCGAAAGCGATGGTCTGATCTAAAGCACCACGAGCAAGAACAGATGGAGTCCATCCATCACATAATCAAACAAAGTAAGCAATATTTGTATCTAACCAATATGTATATGTGTAAATTAGCTGTCTGTATATGTGCTTTCTCCAAGTAGGTTTTGACAATTCTAGATCATGTTTTCTCTAATCTTTGTCAGAATTTATTTTTTTAAGATGAAGTTAAATATAAAGCGAATATGAACAATATTTTTTCTTTTTTTGCTATTTTTTTAAAAAATTTTTTTACTCATCTTTCAACAAGGAAGCACAAAAAAGGGAGGCTACCCACGCCTGGGCCCCAACAGGGGAGACAATAAGGCCGTCTTCCCCCCAAAATCATAAGTGACAACTTCAAACACACTAATTTAGCCACTGACAGGTGTGATTCTAGGTGGGCCAAAGGCCTTGGGCTTAGGGCAGAATTTAAAGGGTAAAGAACACTTTCTGGTTGCTGCCTGGCTCATCAGTGCCCATTAATGCAGCCTTGCCAGGGTAGACATGGGTAGAGGAGAGGCCCCAGGGATCACAGTCACACAGAGTCACACCTGCTAGAATGATCCTCATATATCCCCTATCCCATAGGAGACAAGAGGGGTGGGGGCAACTGCATCAATGTTGGCACTTGTCCAGTCTTTCCCTTCTGTAAAATTACATCACCTTCCCTTTTCAATGCATTTTTAGGGGGAAAAAAAACACATTGCAGCATGGTGTAGTCCACTAGTCATGAGAAAACATTGTCCCCAGTGCAAGGTTGGTCAACTAATGTAGAAAATTGGATGCTAGAAACATATGTGACTTGGGGGGATTAAGGAGTGGTGTATTATTTCTTTTTAGAGGAAAGTGAGTGTGTTCAGCTGAACCAGGATGTTGGTTTTGAAGTGTGGGATCTGACACCTGGACCCAGCACAGACCTTCTAATTATTGATGTAACATCCCCTGATGCAAGTCCAACAGAGGGCCAAAGAGACCCAGAAGTGGAAGAAACTATTTGTGAGCCTCTTGTTTGCGCAAGTAAGTATTCTTTGCATCTGGCTTCAAATGTGTATACATGTCAAATGTTTAGATGTCCAAAACAAACACCCACTCCACACATTAGCAAAGTATGTAGTGCCTTAACATTAGCATGGAGAAGGAAGAGGTGGAAGGAGCTGGCAGTGTTGCTAGGTACCCTAGTTTTGTAGACCCAGTCACCAGTGCCAACATTGCAGAGTAGTTGCATTGTGTACATTCCTAGTAGTGTAGGTGTCTGAAGGGCAAGAAGGTTGCAAGCAACAATAGACTAGGTAGGTAAGTATTTCCCCAATTTGACTAGTAACTTGACCATAATTCACTATGTAGGGCCTCAACCACTTGACCATCGTTCCCTTAATACTTTTTTCTCTTCTTACAAGGACACGAGCTTCCAAGATGCACAATTGGCCGTATGAATTTACAAATGATGCAGGCTTTGATTGATCTAGAGCAAATAAAGGAGGCTGCCACTGCTTTACAGAGAAGAATACGTGATTATTTTAACATGCTTGTCAAATTTTAAGTTTATCTGGCCTGAAGTTTTCTTCCACTTGTTGGCTCCTGTTTGCAGTTTTCATATTTCCCATGTTTTTATTACTTTTAATCCCTGGTTCACATTGATGCTACTTTGAAATCGCCCTACTTCACTTGAAGTAGGGCGATTTCTAAGTACCAAGGTCAGTGCAATTTCAGGTGCTACTTGATAGACATTTGTGTGGCTTCATGCCCAGATTTCTATTGAAGTCACACCTGAAATTGGAAAAAGTAGTGCAGGAACTACTTTTGCAAATTTTTGCGGCGCTGCTAAATCGGTGTCGCACCGATTGGAACAGTGCCATTGTCTCAAATAGGCCGCGACTTGTCATACGATTTGATCAATCAAATCGCATAACAAATCGCTACAATGTGAACCTAGGCTTTAGTGTCTGAGGTCAGTGTTTAGCCACTCCACTTCTCTAGGTGCACCACCAGGTCCTGTTTTCTTTATTTTCCGCAGTATAAAAACGACTGTGTGAATTACTAACCTTGAAAATGACATCGTCACCTGTGCCAAAAGCAAAAAATATAGAAAACGTGACCTGGAAATGCATCTGGAGAAGGAGAGTTGTAAAACACTGCCCTAAGTAAGGTTTCAGTTGTAATCCTTATGTGTTTTTAAGAATCGCAAAGCCAAAAATTGAAGATGCACACAAATTGTGCCAAAAAAATTGTGATTTCCCTCACGATCCCATGCCTAAAATGTGTGTCTTTCCCTACATCTAGTTTGCTAAAGCCAAAAAACACACAGTGGGGGTTATTTCCAAAAGGTCAATCCACTTTGCACTACAAGTGCACTGCAAGTGCACTTGAAAGTGCACTTGCAGTGCACTTGTAGTGCAAAGTGGATTTGCCTTTAATAAATAACCCCTAGTGTGTCAACATGTGCTAGCTCCCATCATGCGGTATCAATGGACGTGTTTCGGGGGTGCAACCCCTTCCTCTCACCTACTTTAGTTTTGAGGAAAGGGTTGCACCCCCAAAGCGCGTACATTGATATCCCGTAATGGGAGATAGCACATGTTGACATACTGTGTGTTTTGGGGCTTTAGAGACTAACCTGTTTGTACCTATACACATTTTAGGCAGGGGATCATAAGAGACATTTAACAGTTATGCCTCTACGTGTACGGTGCTTCAAATTTTGGCTTTTAGAGGGGTGAGATCACCTCATCTGAGGAAGGCAACATCAACACAGTCTTGGGATACTAATGTCTCATATGGCCTTCACTTTAGCAAAGTCGAACTTTGTAAGTTGGGGGTTGGGGATGTGTATCTTATGTTTTAAAACATGCCTGTTTTTAGCCCCAAAAAAGGCAAAATAACGGCAAACATACATGTTATACACCAAGATGATGGTTTGTTCAAAAACCTTTTAAAATGCACATGTGAATGTGCTTGGAGTAAAATGTTTTATACTAAATAATGTGTGGCTTCTTATTTCAATGCTCAATACCAGTGCATTTGTTAAATTGGTGTAGTTATAGTGACAATGTGCTCTAAAATGTGGCAAACGCAGGCAATTTTAGACCCTCAAAGAAATTAATTAAAGGAGTTGAAAAGGCCGAATATTTTTAACTTTAATGCATTAGATACATAACAACAATAAAATTGTGTGTAGCAGACCCACAGCACAACATAATAGTTAGCTAAAGAAGAGATTGTCACCTCATGTAGCAAATAAGGTACATTTGCACTATTGTAGAAAATCGCCAAAATGAAGGCCATTTGAGACCTAGGAGACAGATAAGAAACACAAACAGTAGTTCAAATGGAATATGAGTTTTGGATCAAATTAAAGATTTATTCATGATCAGATAATTGTAGATTCTCTGCTCTGGGGTGAGGTTCCTCATAGGAAAGGGCTTCAGAAGATGTTCCTCCAGAGCAAAGGCTTCATCTGCCACAAACACAAAATTGAGGCCCTCAACATTGTCCTCAGCAGGTGGCAAATGTAAGGTGCCATTCTGGAGCCGATTGTAGAATTCGGTCTGCATAATAACTCCTCCAACAGAGTTGCAGCTGTTCTTCCCAACATGAACTTGTACAGGAACTTGTAGTTGGCAGACACTACCACTAGCATGACTATGCTGCAAAAGCCCTTATAGTTATAATAACAGGAGCCCGAGTTGGGTGATGGGACAATCCTCACATGCTTGCCATCAATCACCCCACCACAGTTGGGAAAATCCAACTGATGCAGGAAATGGGCTGCAACAGCCTGCCATTGCTGTGGGTTGGAAGTCAAAAAATAAAAAAATAAATACTACTTTTGCACATAACATTGCAAGCAGATATGACACAAACATTCTTGGCCAACATAAGTATAACATTTAAATTAGTATTTAAAGACAAAAGTATAAGGTCAACTTATCAGATTCCTCACCCCCTCTGGTGGCCCATTCTAAAAAATGATATGGTGGGGGGGTAATGGGTAGATGTTTTGGCTCACTTCCATGAGAGCTGAATGCATAAATAATGTGTGATACTTTGGCCACCCCATCCTTACTTACACTATTGGCAGCCCACTGGACAGATAAGAAGTGTCATAATCTGAAAATATGGATACACACTCTCCAAATTGAAGCACATTTTTATATTCATAAATTACCGATCAAGATAATAGGAGACAAAAACTTTCAACAGTACAATTTGAAGGAATTCAGGCAGGCCCTTGCACTACATGCTTTGGTGAATTCATCCAGAAATATGACCACGGGGGGGCGTGTCCGGATGTGAACGCAGGCAGCTGTGTTAGAGAGGAGCTCCGAGCATCCGTGATCTAATCCTGAGTCATCCTCACTTTTTATATGATAAAAAAGCCCAAATACCTGCCTGAGGACATCTATACTCTGCCTGCTGCAGTCGGTGAGGATATTGCAGAGATCCTCCATACGGTAACTCCTCAATCCTGCTGTTTCCGGATTTCTCGGCTGACCTGCAGCGCAAGAGGAAGTCCTTTAATGATGTCGGTAAGCGTCTACGGGAAAAGGTCATAAAATACAGCATGCTGTATCCCAGCCGTCTGCGGGTTCCTCATAATGGCTCCCTCATAATTGCTATCAGAAAGTTAGCACACAGTTTTCATCTCCCTTCCGGATCCATGCTCGGGGGGGTTGTTTTATCCAGCCGTCGGTTTCTGGTGTATAGCTACTTGGACATCATCATCAGATGTTGTTGCTAGATGACTCCTTTGCCCCTCATGCAGAATTTAAATGTTATCTTGGGTGGGAGAACATCCTATACCCGGAAGCTGGTGTGTTTGACTTCCCACTGACTGCGATTGTTATTTTTTCTTATTTTCCTAGACCCATTGATCACTAAAGATCCTTCTAGTCCTAAACTAGATGTACTATGCTTATACATTCTTCTACCCCAGAGCTACCTTGAAAAAAGTAACTCACAGAAGTATCAAACCCCCAGTTATATATACTCCCCGCCAATTGAAGAGGCATCGGCGACACTGAGTTGCCGTACTTTGGAACTTTTTTTTTTTTCAGAAGTCTGAAGATCTAAACGTTTGTGTTCCGGTTTTTGGTATCAAACTGACCATAGCTATTGTTCTATTTGTTCTATTTTCTCTTTTAGGGGTACTTCATGGTCAGTAGGGAGTTCACAGGTTATGTTTTTTTTCTTTCTTTTTTGTACGCTCTATATCCACTGACTGATGCTTATATTTCAGGTGTTCTATTAACGCTCACTATGTCCAATGCAAAATTTGTTAGACTTTTGACATTTCCCTTGGTTCTATGGGGGCTGGCCCCCTCCATACATGGGTATCATTATGTTGTACCATAATCCGTCATTACATTTAGGGAGTTAAAACTGGTATCATGGAATGTACGGGGTCTCAATAACAAGGTAAAAAGGGCATTAATGTTTAAATATCTGAACAATAACAGACCTCATATCTTGTTCCTGCAGGAGACTCATCTTCTGGGGAACAAGATCCTGGTGCTACGCAGACCCTGGGTACGGCAAGCATTTCATGCGACGTACTCCAGTTATGCAAGGGGAGTGGCCATTTTATTGAACAAATCCCTTGCGTATAAGGTCATGCATCTACATACTGATCAGGAGGGCCGTTTCATAATCCTACTACTGGAGATTAGAGCAGTAGTCTGCGCTTTCGTGAATATATATATACCCCCTCCCTTTAACCAACGGCTCCTCTACAAGCTATATGAGCTTTTAGCTACATTACAATTCTCCAGACTATACATAGCTGGGGACTTTAATTCTATTTTGGATCCGTCCCTGGACTCGTCCAATCCAAATAGAGTGTTTCGCCAGACCTGCTTCAATGGGCACAAGCATTTAATTATACCGAGATCTGGAGATGGAAGCATCAAACCACTAGGGCTTACTCTTTTCACTCCACCACTTATAAATCAGGTTCTAGGATCGATCTAGTATTTGGCAACACCTGTGCCCTGGCCGCGGTGAGGGGGTCTCGTACTTACCTGCGGGCCTCTCTGATCATGCACCCCTGGAGATCACCTTGGAGTTGTTGAACATCAGTAGGGATGAGCCGAACACCCCCCTGTTCGGTTCGCACCAGAACATGTGAACAGGAAAAAAATTCGTTCGAACACGCGAACACCGTTAAAGTCTATGGGACACGAACATGAATAATCAAAAGTGCTAATTTTAAAGGCTAATATGCAAGTTATTGTCAATAAAAGTGTTTGGGGACCTGGGTCCTGCCCCAGGGGACATGAATCAATGCAAAAAAAAGTTTTAAAAACGGCCGTTTTTTCAGGAGCAGTGATTTTAATAATGCTTAAAGTCAAACAATAAAAGTGTAATATCCCTTTAAATTTAATACCTGGGGAGTGTCTATAGTATGCCTGTAAAGGGGCGCATGTTTCCCGTGTTTAGAACAGTCTGACAGCAAAATGACATTTTGAAGGAAAAAACACATTTAAAACTACTGCGGCTATTGCATTGCCGACAATACACATAGAAGTTCATTGATAAAAACGGCATGGGAATTCCCCACAGGGCAACCCCGAACCAAAATTAAAAAAAAAAAAATGATGTGGGAGTCCCCCTAAATTCCATACAAGGCCCTTCAGGTCTGGTATGGATATTAAGGGGAACCCCAGCCAAAATTTAAAAAAAAAATTGACGTGGGGTTCCCCCTAAATTCCATACCAGACCCTTCAGGTCTGGTATGGATTTTAAGGGGAACCCCGCGCCAAAAAAAAAAAAAAAAAACGGCGTGGGGTCCCCCTAAAAATCCATACCAGACCCTTATCCGAGCACGCAACCTGGCAGGCCGCAGGAAAAGAGGGGGGGAGGAGAGTGCGCCCCCCCCCTCCTGAACCGTACCAGGCCACATGCCCTCAACATTGGGAGGGTGCTTTGGGGTAGCCCCCCAAAACACCTTGTCCCCATGTTGATGAGGACAAGGGCCTCATCCTCACAACCGTGGCCGGTGGTTGTGGGGGTCTGCAGGCGGGGGGCTTATCGGAATCTGGAAGCCCCCTTTAACAAGGGGACCCCCAGATCCCGGCCCCCCCCTGTGTGAAATGGTAAGGGGGTACTTACCCCTACCATTTCACTAAAAAACTGTCAAAAATTTTAAAAATGACAAGAGACAGTTTTTGACAATTCCTTTATTTAAATGCTTCTTCTTTCTTCCTTCATCTTCTCTTCTTCTGGTTCTTCTGGCTCTTCGGGTTCTTCCTCCGGCGTTCTCATCCAGCATCTTCTCCGCGGCGTCTTCTATCTTCTTCTCCTCAGGCCGCTCCGCACCCATGGCATGAGGGGAGGCTCCCGCTCTTCTCTTCATCTTCTTCTCTTCTTCATCTTCTTCTTCATCTTCTTCTTCATCTTCTTCTTCTTCTCTTCTTCATGTCTTCTCCGGGCCGCTCCGCAGCCATGCTGTGGCATGGAGGGAGGCTCCCGCTGTGTGACGGCGTCTCTTCGTCTGACGGTTCTTAAATAACGGGGGGCGGGGCCATCCGGTGACCCCGCCCCCCTCTGACGCACGGTGACTTGACGGGACTTCCCTGTGACGTCACGGGGAATGCCACAGGGAGCCTCCCTCCATGCCACAGCATGGCTGCGGAGCAGCCCGGAGAAGACATGAAGAAGAGAAGAAGAAGAAGAAGATGAAGAAGAAGATGAAGAAGAAGATGAAGAAGAGAAGAAGATGAAGAGAAGAGCGGGAGCCTCCCCTCATGCCATGGGTGCGGAGCGGCCCGAGGAGAAGAAGATAGAAGACGCCGCGGAGAAGATGCTGGACGAGAACGCCGGAGGAAGAACCAGAAGAGCCAGAAGAACCAGAAGAAGATGAAGGAAGAAAGAAGAAGCATTTAAATAAAGGAATTGTCAAAAACTGTCTCTTGTCATTTTTAACATTTTTGACAGTTTTTTAGTGAAATGGTAGGGGTAAGTACCCCCTTACCATTTCACACAGGGGGGGGGCCGGGATCTGGGGGTCCCCTTGTTAAAGGGGGCTTCCAGATTCCGATAAGCCCCCCACCCGCAGACCCCCACAACCACCGGCCACGGTTGTGAGGATGAGGCCTTGTCCTCATCAACATGGGGACAAGGTGTTTTGGGGGGCTACCCCAAAGCACCCTCCCAATGTTGAGGGCATGTGGCCTGGTACGGTTCAGGAGGGGGGGGGGCGCACTCTCGTCCCCCCCTCTTTTCCTGCGGCCTGCCAGGTTGCGTGCTTGGATAAGGGTCTGGTATGGATTTTTAGGGGGACCCCACGCCGTTTTTTTTTTTTTTTTTTGGCGCGGGGTTCCCCTTAAAATCCATACCAGACCTGAAGGGCCTTGTATGGAATTTAGGGGGACCCCCACATCATTTTTTTTTTGGTTCGGGGTTCCCCTGTGGGAAATTCCCATGCCGTTTTTATCAATGAACTTCTATGTGTATTGTCGGCAATGCAATAGCCGCGGGTAGTTTTAAATGAGTTTTTTCCTTCCAAATGTCATTTTGCTGTCAGACTGTTCTAAACACAGGAAACATGCGCCCCTTTACAGGCATACTATAGACACCCCCCAGGTACGAAATTTAAAGGGATATTACACTTTTATTGTTTGACTTTAAGCATTAATAAAATCACTGCTCCTGAAAAAACGTCCGTTTTTAAAACTTTTTTTTGCATTGATCCATGTCCCCTGGGGCAGGACCCGGGTCCCCAAACACTTTTTATGACAATAACTTGCATATAAGCCTTTAAAATTAGCACTTTTGATTTCTCCCATAGACTTTTAAAGGGTGTTCCGCGGCATTCGAATTTGCCGCGAACACCCCAAATTGTTCGCTGTTCGGCGAACTTGCGAACAGCCAATGTTCGAGTAGAACATGAGTTCGACTCGAACTCGAAGCTCATCCCTAAACATCAGGAGTCGAGACTGTTGGCGTTTAGCACCCAAGTGCTTGCAGGACTCGAGGGTGGGGGAGGAGGTCTCTCCCAGACTACAACAATACTGGGAGATCAATGAGGATTCGACCTCAGCGCAAGTAGTCTGGGACGCCTTTAAGGCCAACACCAGAGGAGAATACATTTCAGCTATTAAAGCAGTCCGTGTTGAGATGTCTAGTCAGGTCCAGGCACTTGAGGAAGAAGAGGCTAGGGCGGCGGAGGCTTTTTCTGGCTCCCCGACTCTGGATCACTTTAACCAACTAGCTGATGCGAAAAGAGCATTGTCTCTAAATCTTACCTCGGCCACACATTTAGATTTAAATTCCCTGGCGGGGAAGATCTTTGAATCCGGAGACAAAAATAGCAAACTCCTAGCGAATTTAGTTGCAGACTCTAAATTGCAGACGGTGGTGTCAGAAATCTGTGGTTTAGATGGTCAGATGATCTCTACCCCTGAACTAATTCTAGATGAATTCAAATCCTTCTATGAAAACTTATACAAGGCGGTCCCTGGCTGGCCTGAAGATCGGCGTAGGGAATTTTTACATTCCCTGCACCTACCCAATCTTTCACAGGAGGATCTTGAATTCTTAGACAAAGATTTTACCACTGAGGAGATAGAGGAGGCTATTTGCTCATTTTCTAGTGGTAAAACACCGGGACCTGATGGCCTACCTGGTGAATGGTATAGAATGCATGCATCACTAATCGCACCAAAATTGTTAAAAGTCTTCTCTGAAATTAAAAAACAAATGTCCTTACCCCTTTCAATGTATCAGGCACACATAGTCCTCATCCCTAAGCCCGGCAAAGACGTATCCCTGTGTGCTTCTTATAGGCCTATCTCCCTGCTAAACTATGACCTCAAGATCTTGACAAAAATATTAGCGACCAGACTGCGGACGATTTTACCATCCCTGATTATTATAGACCAAACTGGTTTCATGCCAGGGAAATCAACAGATATAAATTTACGCAGAGTGTTTACCCATCTTCAGCTACCTCCCACTGAGTCCTCCACAATGGTAATGATGACACTAGACTTTGAAAAGGCTTTCGATTCGGTGGCATGGCCTTTTATGTCCTCGGTCCTAGAGGTTATGGGTTTTGGAGAAGTATTCCGCAGATGGATTGATATTTTATATAAGGAACCGATGGCGCAGATTAAGCTTGGTGGTGCCCTGTCGGTGCCTTTCTCTGTTGAAAGAGGTACAAGGCAAGGTTGTCCACTGTCACTGGCCCTCTTTGCCTTGGTGATGGAGCCACTTGCCTCGGTCCTCAGACAAGCAGACGGGGTTAGGGGCATACAGGTGGGATCCATACACGAAAAAGTTGCTCTGTACGCGGATGATCTTATCCTTTTCTTGGGTGACCCTGCCCAGTCTCTTTGAGAGATGTTGTCCATTCTTTCTAACTTCTCTAGCTGTTCGGGACCCAAATTTTGCCCATAGATAAGACCGCAAAGGAGGTAGAAGATCCCAACTTACCCTTACTATGGACAGACAAAAATAAATATCTAGGTATCCACATCTCCACATTTACCTCTGACTATCATACCCTTAACTTGGGACCTCTTATACAAAGGATGAGAATAAGACTGAAGGCGTGGGCACATCTCCCCCTCTCTTTAATCAGGAGGATCAATTTATTTAAGATGAAGCTTCTGCCTGTCTTTCTCTGTGCTCTCAGACATGCACCTATCTGGATCCCAAAAAAGGTTTTTCGCCTAATAAACACCATTTTATTATCTTTTCTCTGGGGATCCGGTCAGCCGATATTTAAGCTGACAGTGCTGCAGAGACCGTGGGGAGAGGGAGGCTTGGCTTGCCCTGACCTTCACTCCTACTTTGTGGCGGCTATGTTATCCCATGCCCACAACTGGCTGGTCTCTGATGAGTCCAACGCAGCGGTGGTCCTGGAAGCAGCACGTTTGGGGTCTTATGAGGCGCTACGGAACCTACTTTACCGGGGCCCTAGAGCTCCCTTTCCTCTTACAGTGGCAATGAGGGCGGTCATCTGGGCATGGTCAGTGGCAAATTCACTATGCCCTATACCTTCCGGGCACATTTCCCCCTATAGCCCTCTTTGGTTTAACCCGAAATTGCCAGAATTCGGGTCCATTTCCGACGCTGGGGTATGGGCATGCAAGGGCATCAAATATATAAATCAAATTCGTCTTGAGGGCAGAATACAAACTTTTGACAGGTTGAAGCAACAGTATAATTTACCTAACTCACACCTGTTTAGATTCCTACAGCTTAGGCATGCCTTCAACACCCAGTTTGAAAACGCCCAGGTGGCCTTTTACACCTCGAATCTGGAGACTCTGCTCAGAGATGAAGCTCTATCTAAGCCCTTATCTACCATATATAAAGCACTACTCCCCAACGTCCATGCGGGGCTAGAAAACCTTCGGGCACAGTGGGAGGTAGATTTCCCTACACTAGACACAGAAGATTGGGAAGAAATATGGGAATACCCTTTTTCACAACTAGTATCAGCTAGAGATAAACTAGTGCAATTTAAAATAGTACATAAGGTATATTACACACCTGTGCGCTTACATAGAATCTATCCATCTATCTCTGCCTCTTGCTGGAGATGCAACTCAGCATCAGTGGATTTCACTCATATTTTTTGGAACTGTCCTCATATTGCATTTTTTTGGGTTGAGGTATCCAAATTTATTTTGACTGTCACCACCGTCCCTGTGCCATTGTCTATAGAGGTATGTCTGCTGGGACTGGTTGAACCACTGGCCCCACGCCTGGCACTCAGAACCCTGCTAGGATTATTACTTTACTACGCCCGTAAATCTATAGTACTCAGATGGAAGGCCTCATCTGCACCTTCATTAAATTTCTGGAAGAAGTTAGTGAATGCGGCTCTACCCTTGTACAAAGCTACTTACCTGTCACGTGGCTGTGGCAAAAAATTCCACAAAATATGGGATATTTGGACAGAATCCCTGTCCAATAATGCAGATTCAATTGATGACTAGTTGACTCTATTAGCACCGGGAATGGCACAAGTGACATCCCTGATCTCATGAACGTCACTAGGCTGCTCAATCGATAGTTTATGGGGAGGGGGGGAATAGGAATATGTTACTGTAACATACATCTCATTTCATGAATGACTAAAGTGGGCATTACAGGATATACATGGAATTAGAGGACTACTTTGAATATTCTGTGCAGGTGGTTGAGCGTACAGTGGTTTAGTTAGAATATATATATTTCTATATATGTATATGTGTTTTTTTTTTTTTTTTTATTAGTATGTAGTTCTTATGACCGAGCCTGGGTATGCCCAATAGGCTCTGTTTTGTTATTATATTTACCTTTAAATTACACTAAAAATAACTTAAAAAAAAAAAGAAATATGACCACAAAAGGGGTATAGTGTGTATGGGTTTTGCAAAGTCAACAGATAGAGTATTAGTGTCGGTCGGGGTGGGGGGAGGGAGGGTTCCAAATGAGTTTGTGCCCCAAAAAAATGGCCCTCTGCCTGAATTTGAGGACAACAATAACATTTGTACACATTTTAGGGGGTGTGTAGGGTAAGCACAAAAATGTAGCTGACAAAATACATTTTTAAGTTACTAGACTAGGTGTGTATAGGCCCAGGATAGCATGCTGGGGAGGTTAGTTAAGGAAAATATGCATGAAGGACAAAAAAGCATTAAAAGCTTACAGCATGCATGCAGACAAAGAGGACATTCACAGCATATTACAATAATGGTAATTATGGAATGAAAAAATGAATTCAATACAAATGAATACAATATTAGCAAACATTAAATACACAGAATGTGATGTTAAAGGCTAAAACTTACCCGAATATAGTCCTTCTGCAGGACTTGGATAATGGCAGAACAGGTCTCTGGAATAATGAGTCCCAGAGCCTGAGGGGAGATCCCAGTTGTAAACTTCAGGTCCTGGAGACTTCTCCTCATTGCCAAGTACCACAAGGTGACTATGAGCCTTTGCTCAGGAGTAATGGCAAGCTGCATGCATGTTTCCTGCTTACTAATATAGGGGGTCAGCAATGCCAATAGATGGTGAAAGCATGGGTCTGTCATTTGGAGATAATTCCTGAAATAGCAGGATTATTCTCCTGGAGCTCCCGCAGCAAAGGCATATGAGAGAATTGGTCATGATTAAGCAACCAATTCTTGGTCCAAGAACTCCTCCTCCTATTCCTGGACTGGACTTGGGTCAAAGCAATAACACCAAGCCCAATGATAGCACAATCTCTCATACGAGAACGCCACATGGCTAGTAGACGAACAGATGTTCAGAAACTAACTGACAAGCACGACCTGAAAATCAGAAACATACTGACAAGCATGACCTGAAAATCAGAAACAAACTGAAAAGCACGCACTGAAAATCAGAAACGAACTGACAAGCACGACCTGAAAATCAGAAATGAACTGACAAGCATGAACTGACAAGCATGAACTGAAAAGCGCGAATCGACACTCACCAAACTACTAACACGCAATTAGCAGAAGGAGCCCAAAGGGTGGTGCATGACTATTGAACTTCCTTTTTATTGGCTCATAGTATATCCAGTATGTGACTACATTCGTGATTCTTGGCCAACAATTGTGTGCCGTGTGTATGCAAGACAAGTTTGGGCCAACGCCCTTAGAACAAAAGTCCACGATTTTGTTGGCAAACAATCCGATCGTGCGTATGAGGCTTAACTTAATACACACAGGACAAGAAATTTCCCAAGTTGTGAGGACCCCTAACAGTAAAATTATTTTCATAGAGTGGGTTGTCAGCACCCAAGGCAAGACAAGTAATTTGCACCCTTAACCCACGGACATTTAGCACTCCCTGAGTCCCTTCCACTCGTACAGTATTAAAACCTCATGGTACATTTTAGGATGTACCACTCTTTGTTCTCCTTTCTTTGCCTTTTTTCTCTCTCTATCCTAATTTCTTGGGGTTTTTTTCCCACCCCTCTCTCTAGCCTTCTTTATTGTTCTTTCTCTTATTCTTGCTCTCCCTTTTTCTTTGTTCCTCCCCCTCTTTTCCTCTCCCTTCCATGTATTCTCTATTTTATTCCTTCTCTTACTCCTCGGTGGGGGGAATGGGATCAGTGCCAGTGCTGGCAGGGAGTTGGAATGAGTGATAATGCTGGGGGGGAGTTCTGATCATACAACTTAGGTGCTCTTGATCCAGGTTATCTGCTGATCTGAGAACTGTAGTGGGGACCTTTAATGGCAACTATAATCACATACAGTGTTACTCACTGTGTCTCTGACTTTGTGGTGTCTCAAAGCAGTGACACCTATGCCGAAATCAGGAGATAGAGTCTCCTCCAGGCCCTCCCACTTCACATTCCTCACCAGTCAGCTGACCTCTAGTTTCTGACCCCCAGCCATGTCATGAACTGAATGGGCTGCTGCGAAGAGGCTGAGTGGGCAGCCGCAGGCTCCAAGAACAGCCCAGCTGTGTGGCAACAGGCTCCAGGGACAGCCCCGCTGAGCGGCCGCAAAAAGGCTTGTGTGTATGGGTGGGTATTCTGATTTACATAATTCAGAACATTCATTGAATCTGCCCAGTTTAAATCTCAGAAAATGATATGATAGAAAATATCTTATCTGAATTCTGCCTTGAAGTGCCACCCATTACATAACTTTGAAGTACACATGCATATCAGATAATTGTGATGGGAGTGGCATGATAGTGGTGTTTGTTAATATTACTCTAAAGAAGCAATCAACCTGCAGTAATGACCCCTTTATGCCTGGGAGGATTCCTGCTGACACAATTACCCACGTACACAGGGCCAGGTCAGGACTTGATTGGGTAAAGAGATTGAGGGGTCTGATCCAATAGGATATCATCTGCTCAGGAGGCAGAACTGGCTATTAATGACAGACCATTAGCATGGATTTTCTTACAGTATAAACTTGCTGGTTATACAACAAAAGCAGCATAGCAGCTTAGGCTGCAACCTTATTCTCCAAATGCCATACTGCAATCTCCAGCTGTATCACTAAACAGACAGGTGTCTCTTTTACAGCTACTGTGACATACGAAAAATACACACCCAGTCACCCCCATTGCCCAGCATCTAAATGCCAGTTTGGCAACAATTTCTGGCTTTGCAGCTGTTCCTGTTCCTTGTAGTGGAATATCTCCCGTTCTGTGACATTTTGATCTGTATTGTTCCACAGTGGCAGGTTTCTGCCTTCCATTTTTTCACACAGGCTTCCTGCCCCCACCATCATTAATATAATATCCATGTTGCTGGGCCATGCAGTCACATTTGGACCAGAGACATGTGATCCAGAAAGCATACCCCTGTTGAAGACCCATCGGTCGAAACATGTAGGGCCGTTTTTATCACTCTCTACATTGCCCTCATTTTATTTGTGATCATCTTTTATTTGTCAGCCAGTTTTTCGAAATAAATACCCCTTTTGATCTGCACTATGTGGAAGTAAATTTTGTTTCTCCACATACTATCCGGATGTCAGTGGACACGCTGTTCTGGCGAACTTACCACCAAGATCCAACCCTGATGGTCCTTGGATTGGAGGTCGATTTGGAGGTCACCCTCAGTTCCCCTGGATTCTACCCTAGTGGTCCAAACCATCTGGATATCGATACACCTGCCCTGTGGGGCATACTGCCTATATGACTCTATGTCGCTGACATTAGAGTCCCACTGTTCCGGTAAAAGCATCCACATGTCATTCAGTTGTTGATGATTTTCCAATTTGATGTTGCTTCTATGGATGGAGTTCTATTCCCATTTTCACCGCTCTTGGATTTTTTCCATCTGGTGTTGGATAAATTTGTGCACACAATTGGACATTTGTTTTCCAGTTTTTTCACATTATTGAGTGTTAGAGATTTTTTTCCCTGGTTTATCACCTTTTTTTGTAGATGTTTATTTCTTTGCAGATGGACTTTTGAGTCTTTTCTATTATTTATTGTTATTTGGCACATATATCACGATATTTGTGTATATCAGTTAGCGCTACATTTTTCACCACATTGTATCTCCTTAATGGCCCATTGAGTAATTTTTCTGATGCTTGTGAAGGATGCAGGATGGGGTGCACTGTGGGATCTGGTGGTTCCACCCCACATCCTGAAACTTGGTGATGTTGACTGATCAGTTGCTTCTGCCCTCTTCTCCTCAATGGCCCTTTCCAGTGATTTGCAGTCAGAACCACTAGTCCTCCCCAAATTGGCCAAGAGGCTATTAAATGACTCAAGCAATATGCTGCACTGCTGTTTTGCAGTTTGAAAGCCTAGGGGATAGGAGTAGCACTGGGGTAAAAATGTGTTTAGCTCTTTAGAAGCAGTTATAGAGATGGCTAACCCCATGCCACATTGTGCCAGAAATATCATTTATGACAATGCCACCCACCAGCTGCCTGCCCTTTGGTAGGGTGATCTCACAGCCTTGTCTGACACGTCTTCAATCTGGTGTGCAGCGGTTCCTTTTTAGGTACTCTGGCATACATAATTTTCAGAGGCTGTCTAGAATAGCATGCAGAAACCTCGGGTGATCATATTCAGGCAGTGTTTAGCTGGCTGACATTCAGTTGTAACTCACTCTTATTGCACACTGCATGATATGTGATTTGCCCACACTTTGGAAGTATACCCTGGGCATTCGAAGTGGCTGCACTTGCATAAGTGGGCAATAAATCATAATTTGTGTGAGTATTAAAATCTGTGCTGCAAATCTGTACAATTTATCTGTCTTCAGTCTCTGAAAATACACTTTTTTATTTCCAGAAGAAATCTGCTTGCATTTTCCCTCTAACCTAATGGCTTATCAAAAAACATTAAATACTGTTCTCAAGTTTAGAAAAAATACACATTTTTTTATATGCAGGTGTTGATTTGCTCTCTCACCATGGAATTGTATCCTAGCAAAAAATAAGTACATACTATCCAGCAAATCTTTCCAATTTATATTTCGTCAGTTCCAGAGAAAAAAAACACTGCATTATTTATTTTATACCTAGTCTCTCCCTGCTCCATTGTGACCTAGTAATAACACTTACATGTTGTACAGAATGTCTGTGCAATATTTCCAACTCTTGTCTTGACCATGACCTAATACATGTTTTCATAATATTGTAGTTTTGCCAAAAAAACTCATTAATAAATACTTAGGAGGAGGAGCTACGTCCCGACGACAACGCGATTCTCATACCCGGAAGACACGGGTTACCTCGGAGCCGGCCGGCTTTTTTCCACACGCTGTTAAACTGCAATGTGTCTGTAAGTGCAACTTATATTTTTTATTCAATAAAACGCTGGATTTTATGCTATGTGGAGCACTTTGTTTTTTGCATGGTGATATTCCCATATCTGCTGATGCTGGTTGGAGAGAGTCCCTGGAGTTGGACGCTGAGTGCCTGGTTCAAAGACCCCTGGCTGGAGTTGCAGCCACCCGCCCCCTTAGGTCTCCTGTAACTAAGAGACCAATTTTATCTGGTAAGAGGCAGCTATTTTCTAAGAGGTGGAGGTCTGTCTACGCACTCTAGTTTCATCACAGCAAGATTCTGTTACAATAATTCACAGAGCACTTGGAGACAAGCTATATTTTATGCATGTTAATTTACACGGATGGACTTTAACTAATATAATTTTTTTTAGCCATGGACTTTTTTTGGGTCTACTTTTTCCCTATATTTATTTTGGTTTAATTTTTACAGTCACAAATTTGTTACAGCATTATTTCATCATTATTTGAGATATTGTCCTGTTATTGATTGTGTCACTTAATATTAATTTTTTCATACGGACATAGTTATTTTTATCTGTGTCCCATCCATTTATATCACTTCTAGCTTTGTTTTATTTGTATAGTGCATGTTTTCATTACTTAGCACTCCTTTATAATTTATTCACTCATTGACCACTATTCACCCTCATATTTCTATGAGGTTTTTTTGGCATTTAGTCCTTAGCGCGACTTTTTGATTTTTATATGGTTTATGGTTTACTACTTTTTAGTCGCAGCTCATACCAATTAGTGTAAGCGCAATTTTTGCTTTTTACATTAGCAGAGTCAGGCCTGATCCCTGCGATCGCTAACAGTTTTTGGTAGCATTTTGATACAGTCGCCAACAGTCAGGAGCTTTTTTGCGTGTGAGTCTCACTAGTGTACCACTAAATTTAGAGCCCAAAATGGCAAATCGAAGGTACACTAGTGAAGAGTAAATAATGATATTTGAAGCGCTTCACAATGTGCATGAAAATGAATATATAAGAATAAATATAGATAGTCAAATAAATCCAGCGGTGAGTAAAAATTCCTAAAAAATCCAGCAATCAAAATAGTGTAAAATTATAAAAAATTAGTGACACCAAATGTGTAAAAAATTCACATAAAAAATCCACATAAAAATAAATATATAGGGATGTATTCAGAAGGTTCAATTATACAGGTGTAGAATCCTGATTGGTATAGAGCTTTTGATCACTAGCAAAGCTGTTTAAAAACACTTGCTTAATTAAGGTGCTCATTGATCAACCAATGTGAGAATCATAAACAGGCAGATAAGAGAAAAAAAACAATCATTGTGCAATAGTTAGGATACCAAGGTACACAGGCAAACTTCAATCCACTCACGTGTGCCTTATAATGATAAGGCATATGCGGGTTTTACTATAGCAGTCAGCCGCCTTAGACAGGAGCAGATTCAGTGCAGTACACTGTGTGAAACTGCTGATCTGCAAAGAGCGTCCTTGGCTCCTCCCACGCGTTACATCACAGTCACGTGACTTTTTCAAGGCTAATACAAGCTCTGACGGACTCAGCTTTATAGCACAACAGCAGATTGGTTGCCATGGCTACAGCATGAGTTTATCATCATCCTGCTTCCTGCATAAACTTCAATCCTGTTAAAACCTACTTTTTTTAGACATGTAATTCATATGAATATCGTTGGTTTATCAAAACCACGATTCCATGTGTAAAAAACGCAGTGTGTAAAAAGTAAAAAAATATATACATTGATATCTCTAATCACGTTTACTTCTTCAACTCCCTCCAGTGGTCACAATTGGTATAACATCTCACAGAGGGAGATGTATATATGGCAAAGCATTGTCCCTAATGGTTTTGATAATTGATAATTGATATACTCCTTCTGTGAGATGTTATACCAATTGTGACCACTGGAGGGAGTTGAAGAAGTAAACGTGATTAAAGATATCAATATCTGCAATAGCTGCAAAATACTCACTATGCCTCTCAGCAAATAGCTTGAGGTGTCTGCTTTCCAAAATGGGGTCATTTGGGGGGGTTGTGCCAACTTAGCATTTTATGGCCTTCAAAACTGTGATAGGTAGTGAGGAGTGAAATCAAAAATGTATGCCCTTAGAAATCTTGAAGGCGGTGCTTGGATTTCGGGGCTCCGTACACGGCTAGGCTCCCAAGAAGTCCCACACATGTGGTATCACCATACTCAGGAGAAGCAGCAGAATGTATTTTGGGGTGTAATTCCACATATGCCCATGGCATGTTTGAGCAATATATCATTCAGTGACAACTTTGTGCAAAAAAAAAAAGTTTGTTTCGCAACTTGTGGCAAAATATAAAATGTTCCATGGACTCATTATGCCTCTCAGCAAATAGCTTGGGGTGTCTACTTTGAAAAATTGGGTCATTTGGGGGGGGGGTTTGTGCCATCTTAGCATTTTATGGCCTTCAAAATTGTGATAGGTAGTGAGGAGTGAAATTAAAAATTTACGCACTTAGAAATCCTGAAGGCGGTGCTTGGTTTTTGGGGCCCCGTACGCGGCTAGGCTCCTAAAAAGTCCCAGACATGTGGTATCTCCGTACTCAGGAAAAGCAGATGAATGTTTTCTGGGGAGAAATTCCGCATATAACCATGGCATGTGTGAGTAATATATCATTTAGTGACAACTTTTTGCAAAATATATATTTTTTTTGTCATTATTCAATCACTTGGGACAAAAAATTAAATATTCAATGGGCTCAACATGCCTCTCAGCAATTTCCTTGGGGTGTCTACTTTCCAAAATGGGGTCATTTGGGGGGGTTTGTACTGCTCTGCCATTTTAGCACCTCAAGAAATGAGATAGGCAGTCCTAAACTAAAAGCTCTGTAAATTCCAGAAAATGTACCCTAGTTTGTAGACGCTATAACTTTTGCACAAACCAATAAATATATGCTTATTGACTTTTTTTACCAAAGACATGTGGCTGAATACATTTTGGCCTAAATGACTAAAATTGAGTTTATTGGATTTTTTTTATAAGAAAAAGTTGAAAATATCATTTTTTTTTCAAATTTTTCGGTCTTTTTCGATTTATAGCGCAAAAAATAAAAACCACAGAGGTGATCAAATACCATCAAAAGAAAGCTCTATTTGTGGGGAAAAAAAGAACACAAATTTCGTTTGGGTACAACATTGCATGACCACGCAATTAGCAGTTAAAGCAAAGCAGTGCCAAATTGTTAAAAGTGCTCTGTTCAGGAAGGAGTAAAACCTTCCGGGGCTGAAGTGGTTAATGGGGTTCATATTTATCTCCAAAAGCTGGTGCAGATCAGAAAAGGGCCTGTAAACTGAACCCAGGTATGTTTTGCTCATCCTTGCAGCTATTCATTGAGGCCCCTTTTCACATATTGTGATTTGGGACCAAGGGCAGAATTTCGCACTACAGTTCCGACTCCGCATGGAGTAGCTGCAGCTCTTATTAGCTCCCACAGCACGACCCAAAAATCTGCCTATAAACTCCAGCAAGGCCCTCCACTGCAGCCTGCAGCCCCCTTGGGTGACCCCCGAACACAGATGGACCAGTTTGTTTAAAAACAAGTCTCACACTCGCAAACGGCCCTGGTGGCCCAGTTGCAAATTGAGGCCCCAGTCTCGGCCTTGCCGGAAGATGCAGCGGACACCCCGGACATGGAGGTAAGCTGCTGCACTGCCTCTCCACCCTCACATCTTGCTTCTCCAGCCACATATCATGCCTCCTCCTCCTCACAGCAAGCCTCTCCCTCCCGACATCAGGGGGATAGCAACACAGAGCGAATAGCTCAGGCGGTAGCTGCACTTCTATCCCCCATGATAGCAGCCTCAGTGGAAAAAGCAGTGAATGCAGGGATGAAGCAGCTAAAGCAACAGCTGGGAGAACATGCCATGAGGCTCAAGGAGGCAGAACACCGTCTCTCCAATGTGGAGTAAGAACTGTACCAGGCACAGGCCACTGAGCAGGCCCAGGACAAAACGAACCAATATATACTTCAAAAACTGCATGATTTGGAAATAGATCCAGAAGGAGCAATCTGTGATTCGTGGGCATCCCAGAATCCCTGCAAACATCTGCCATTGTGGAATTCTGCACCAGATGCATCCCAGAAGCTTTAGGCCTCCCAGGCCCCTGCACGGTAGAACATCCCCACCGCATGAAGCAGAAGCCTTTCTATGCACACTCCAAGCTGAGTCACACTCCACCTCCCCCTCCAGGGTCACCCCAATTAATCGTTCTCTGGACCACAGAAGCCCGAGGAAGGACTCTCCAAAATGCTTCAGACCTGCTGGACCTGTTCACCGCTACACCCCTTGTTGATCAGGTAGAAGCTAAACATGCTTTGATCTAACATGGGCACATGTAATGTTCCCCTAATATAGTTATACCAGGTCAGTTGACACCTAGACTGACTTTTCTTTCCTCCACCATGACATCCATTTCACTGAATGTCCTGGGTAATATGATGTTTTTGTTACTGTTAACCTTACCCTATCTGCTTTATTCAAGTTACCTCCTATGGACTTACTGCTTAATGCCTTCTCCCTCCTTCATGCATGACCTGTCCTTGCTGCGCATGGCAACATATAAATATGGGCTCACCTCTGCTACAATGCTTGGGTCATTACTGGGAGCTGGCCTATACAGTGACTCCATGCAGAAAAAGTGAAGTGCTCTCAATTTTTGTACTATGTTTTTTCCACACACCCACCCCCTCATTTTCCTCCCCACCCCATATACCGCTACCCTATGCCACCTAAATAACACCAGATGCTTAGACACTACCTCCATACCACAGCAACAACACCTAGTCCCACACTAAAGCGGGGATAAACCTTTTAACCCCAGATTTCCACCACATGAAAAAACTCTGGGTGGGTACTGTCTTAGGCTCAGATCCCAAGCAGGGGTTCTCATATTGATCCACAAAAATCTCCCCTGTGTAGTTATCTCAGTTGACACTGATAATCAGTAATCAGGGGCGCTTCCTTTCAGCACACATCCACCTAGGGAACAGAGATCTGGTGATCGCCAATATCTACGCTCCCAATAGCCCTGGAAAACCATTTTTCAGCGAACTCTTCACCTGGCTCCTGCGCAACCCACTTGTCCCACATATAGTGGGGGGACTTGAACTCCACCCTTCACCTGACAGAAGACAGGTCCCCACCCAGACTCTCTTGAAAACCACCCAAAACCTCCAATCCCACGCACTTCGCATCCACAATGGACTCTTTTCACTTCTGAGACATTTGGCTACTTTTACACCCAGCAGGCAGGGACTTCACCTTCTACTCCAACCCACACAACATATTCACCAGAATTGACTATCTCTTCTGTATTGACAGCCTCGTCCCAATAATTTCCGGTGCAGATATCCACGACATAGCCATATCAGACCACGCTCCCATTTCAACAACATTGGAAAACCCTGACCTACATCCCAACCCCAGAATATGGCGTTTTCCATCCTACCTCCATAACAATTCTGATTTCCAACATTACATAGAGAAAGAGTGGACAGAATTTTCCACAGCCAACTCAACACACACTGACCATCCAAACCTTTTATGGGAAGCTGGCAAAGCCTTTCTCAGAGGCCGGATCATTTCCTATGCTGTTTCTTTCATAAAAATACCTTAGCAAACTTCAAGACAGCTAGTACTAGATTTCGACTGGCACAACGTTCTCTATACACCATAGACTCCCCTGAAAACAGAAAAGAATGGCAGGCAGCAAAAAGTGCTTTTGACACTTGGGCTGACACACTCGATCGGATAAAAAGAGCCCATATGGACGCAATTATCCATAAATTTTGAAACAAAGCAGGTAAGCTGCTAGCAAGGCTCTGCAAAGGCCCTTTCTGCCCCACACATATAACCTCCCTAAGAGACACCTCAGGCACCGTTAGATCCACTCAACAGGACATCAACAAAATCATGCTAAAATACTATTCATCTTTATACACACCTGACCCCATAGACAAAAAGATTGCGCAATCCTGCCTTGATGAAATGTCTATTCCTTCGATGATTCCCTCCCAACTTGAGACCCTAAATGCACCCATCTCCTTATCCGAGATATCTGAAACTATTCACTAACTAGCTCCCCCGGGTCCTAATGGGTTTACAGGGGAATTTTATAAAACCCTGCAAAGCATAGCAGAACCCATTCTCTTCCAGGTCTACAGTGGTATATGGTCAGGCGGCCCCTACCTACCTACGGAAATCAGGCCATCATTAAATAGCTCTCAAAGAGGGGCAAATACCCCCAAGAACCGGGCTCCTACCGTCCCATATGGCTCTTAAATCTAGACGTCAAAATACTTTCTAAGATTGTAGCCACCAGTCTAGCTAGCATCATAACCTCTCCGTGTCAGGACAGCCCTTCCTTCACTGAGCTGGCGGCTCAGCTGTCGGCTAATTGCCAGCTCCTATCTCTCCACAGTTACTCAGCTGTTGATGATATCCTCCTTGTCAGTCCTGCCTACTTAAGCCGTCCAGTCCAGAGGAGCTCTGCCTTCAACTTGGTCAACATCACAGAAACTATCGCCTGCGATCCTGTTCAAGACTTGCTGTGCTGACATCCCTTCTGGCTCCAGATCCTGCTTGCTTGTTCCACTACATTGATACCTGACTTCTGGCTTGGCTGACTTTCTGTTCCAGTTACTGAACTTTGGCTATGTTTTGACTATGTTTGTTCTTTTTACTTTTATTATTAAACAAGTGATTTAACTGTACTTCTGTCTCGGCCTGATTTCATGGTTTCTGACACTCTGATACACCCCGCCCAATAAGGCTTTGTGAGAGGGAGAACAGCCACTTTAAACATCCGAAAGGTAATGATGGTCCTAGAACATGCCAAATGGAATCCAGGGGGGGCCACACCATCATCACTCTGGACGCGGAGAAAGCCTTCGACAACGTCAGTTTTGAATGACTCTCAATGGCCATGTCTAAATTGGGGTTCAGGCCTCCTCTCGGATTAATTCCGTGGTGTATTTTCACAAAATACTCTCCAAGGGCATGAGACAAGGATGCTCCTTTTTTATATTGCTTTAGAACCCTTGTCTTGGTACTTAACACAAAAGGCCCCATTACACAGAATCTGCATTGGCAAACATGAAATACGCACTTCCCTTTTCGCTGATGATGTCCTTATATTTTCAACCAACCCCTTCGCTGACATGTCCACTATCAAAAACATATTTTATTAATTCAGACTTTGCTCAGGTCTCTGCATAAATTATAGCAAAAGCGAAATCCTCCCCATAGACACCCTCTCCAACCCTTCCTGGGCCCACCATTCACCTTTCACAGTAGCCAAATCACACATAATCTACCTCGGCATCAAAATAGGGAAGCTACCCTCCTCTATCTACCTCCTCAACTATCCCCCTCTGATCGATCAGAAAGATATCTCAATAATTGGAAAACTGGATGGATCTGCCCCTCTCACTCCTGGGAAGTTGCTACTTAGTGAAAATGGTCAGTTTTGCTCGCTTACTATACCCACTTCAAACGGTCCAACTACTTTTGCAGCACAAGAACTTACAAACCTTGAACAAAGCCATCTCTAAATTTATCTGGCAAAACAAATGACCACGCATCGCTTTTACAAAACTATATCTTCCCAGACTCGAAGGGGGTATCAGCCTACCAAATATTAGAACATATAACCTTTTCTAATATCAAGTGACGCTATATTTCCATAAAGTGATTCCTTGCAGTGAATTAAAATAATTCGACCTTTCTAAAGCAGTGTTTCTCAACTCCAGTCCTCAAGGCGCCCCAACAGGTCATGTTTTCAGGATTTCCCTTAGATGAAACAGCTGTGGTAATTACTAAGGCAGTGAAACTGATCAAATCACCTGTGCAAAATAATGGAAAGCCTGAAAACATGACCTGTTGGGGCGCCTTGAGGACTGGAGTTGAGAAACACTGTTCTAAAGTGTAATAATTAAATGAGATTTGATCAAATTTAACACTGTAAACAGTCCATTCTATTGATAGTAGATCTCCACTGTGAAACCAGCACACAATACACCTGGGAATAGTGATGAGAGAAAGATCTGCCTTCCACCTCCACACAGCCGCTTACCGACTTCTAATGATCTCTTATTATAGGAGATCTCATGAGCTTCTGGCTTGTTACCCTGCCCGAGCCTTTTATGTATGCAGTCATGATCTCAGTGTTTTCCCAGGTGTAATACCCCTTACAGGTACACTTTGCCGGATATTCCCCATAAAAAAATAATAAAAGCTTCCATGCCATAAAATCTTTGGGTAACTTTAATGAATAAAAAAGTATTGCACTTACATTTGTATAGGCAAAATCATGCAGTATAAAACACAGAGCTGGCCGGCTCTCGATTGCAGCCGTGGTTCCGGGTTTTGTGTGTATCACGGTTACGTTAGCACGTCACTCCTTCCTACATATTTCGTCACAATTGTTGGATTGGCTCTGCAAACTCCTCTTCTCCGTTGCCGATACCTGCAGGTTTCCTGCCAATCCCCTGGACAGGTTTGTTGGTGGTGGGGTCCTCTGGGCTTGTACGACCCTCTCTATATCTGGGTATATATGGGGTATTTCTGTGAGGAGTCAGTCAGATTTGCGCTCTTTACTCAGCTCCGCCCCTTCCTCTCAGCATGCGAGTGCAGTATAAACAAAAATCCAAGACATGCCATCTTTGTGTTCAAACATGAGATCAATTCCTTGGACATGTCATCTCAAAGAAAGTAGTAGCCATACAAGAATGGAGGTCCCCAAGGACTGACTACAGTCAGAACTTTCCTAGAATTGGCAAGATATTACTGGAATTTGCTCCTGATGAGTGGTAGTTGCCACGAAACGCGTAGAGCCAATAGATGCCTTATTATTCCTACCTTTCAACACTACTAACTGTTCCTCTTACCAATTGGACTGTATCAATAACTACAGTTATATTTCCTACCAAGGAGACACACTTCAATGAAAGTGAATTGCTTTTTACCATATGCACAGTATGAACAAACCTTGATATCAATATACTATGCTATCATTATCACTGGTATATATTGTATATGTTTTAAAACTATGTATCTATTCTGTCACTAATTTACTGTGTGAATACCATTTTTACTGTTAACTCTGTACAATAAATCAGTGACTGCTCAATACCGATTCTAAAATGGTTTGTATGTTCATAGCCTTAATATTCTGAGTACTGTTCGCTTTCATTTACATCGTGTCGGCTCTAGGGATGCAAACTTCATTTAAAGTCCCACCCCTCTCTTTTTTATTTATCAAATTGCCGGGGATGGAGGCGCTGGGCGATAGTTGGCCTGCATCCTCATTTAAAGTCCCATTTAGTTGTTCTAGTTTTTTAGATCCTATGTATTACTGGAATTTGATCAAGTACTACCCCAATTCAAAAGCTCTTACATATAGAAAACCAGAAGGGAGAACATATGAAAGTGGATATGAGGATCAGAACAGAAGATGTTGTTTCACTTCTTTAAGCAACAGCTGATTTTGGCTCCCACATTGTCCTTTGCTGGTTTTTACCTTTTGCTCCAGCTAAGAACCAACACCAGTACTAAGCACCTGGGGCCATACTCCCACAAGTAAAAAGTGGCCAGGAGAGGGTCTATGCCTACTCTGGTCAAATCATATATGTAAGTGAAAGGAACCCTGCAAACTACAGCTCCTTTATGCTGGTGCTGTTGGCCTTGGTGTGGGTGATCACCAAACATTGTGATGAGTACCTGACAATAACCAAGTTTTTGGTCTGCACAGATAATAATCTGATGGTGTATCTTCAAACAGCTAAAATTGGCATTCTATAGTGATGTTGGGCAGCCCATCTGATGAAGTTTGAATTCTCCTTACATTATCACACTGGAAAGTACAGCAAGGCAGCAGATGCCCTATCCACTAGACAGGCCTCATTGAGATGTGGATGAAGAAGCTGAAGAGATATTACTTGACTTGACTGGAGGAAGGCCAAAGAGTAGGCCTCAGATGAACATTATCCATGTACTGGAAGAGTATAACCAGACAGAGACATGGAGAGAGGTTGCCCCTCTAATAAAGGTAATTAGGTCATGACAGTAGTCTAATTCTAAAGAAATATAGCAGCTACTGCCAGAAACCAACAAACTTCTGAGTGAATGGGTATACTGCAAACTGATAATAATGTTCCCCCATAACTTGTCAGTGACTTGGCAGGTCATATTGACAAGGGCCCTGGCCCTCTCTGTGGAAGAGAGAATCTACATGGACACTCCGGGGTCTATACACTGTTAACCTGGTTTAACAGACAAGACATGTGTGAGTCTGTTCCAGTTGGTTGAATAAATCTGCTGACAAAATGTGGTCTGTTAAGTGTTGAAAGGTGGGGAGGCCTGAAACCACCTTTTGCCTATTACATGCCTTTACCATTGGACAATCGACTTTCCTAAACTTGACATGTCAGAAGACAGATACCACCATGTTCTAGTCATAGTGGACCACTTTCATAAGTTTGTGGTAGCCAGACTGCTGAAACTGTCTCCAAGATGATGTGATAGCACTTCTGTCTTCCACTTCTGTCCACATAAAATACACTATATTACCAAAAGTGTTGAGATGCCTGACTTTTTATGCATGTGAAGTTTAATGATATCCCACCCTTTGCATCTATAACAGCTTCAACTCTGCTGGGAAGGCTGTCCACAATGTTTAGGAGTGTGTCTATGGGAATGTTTGACCATTTTTCCAGAAGCGCATTTGTGACGTCAGGCATTGATGTGGACGAGAAGGCCTGGCTTGCAGTATCTGCTCTAATTCATCCCAAAGGTGTTCTATTGGGTTGAGGTCAGGACTCTGTGCAGGCCAGTCAAGTTCCTCCACCCCAAGCTCGCTCATCCATGCCATTAAAGTTAATGTGCATGTAAAGGCAGGCGTTCCAATACTTTTGAAATAGAAAAGTATATAGGGCGCACAGGACTAACGTAATCCAGATAATGTCTCTATTAGAGATCGGCAGTCCAAAATAAAAAGGAGAGTGCTGGTAGGGATGATGAGGATGGTGGGATGGTAATCTTCAGCAAAAAGGGCTGCAGCTTTAGAAGACTGAAGCAGGATCTATAATGACACAAAAAACAAACAAAGGCGCCTCTAAGTGCAGAAGATAAACAAGTTTAATGCCCCAACTGGGTTAAAAAACACTTACAAGATGGAGGGTGTAATCAGGCACATCATGGGTAATGCTGCATTGGAAGGGGTCACGGTCAGAGGAAGCCTTCAGAGGGGATGGATGTAGTCACTGACAGCAGCGGTGTGGAGCGCAGGGAGCCGCTGTGAGGCCGGCGTCGTCAGCATAGAAAGACGGCGAACCCGGAAGTGATGTCATCCGCTGAACGGCTCTGTAACCAGCCTGAACCGCAAGCAAACAGCCAGAGAAGGGATGTGATGTCATCAATAAGGGACGCGTTTCGGAACCGTCAATCGTTCCTTTTTCAACCTATGGCTATAGTGATGACTGGGGAGGATATATATACACACACACTAGCAGTGGATTGGCCGGGGGGCGGGGACAACAAAATTTGATAACGATGAGTCCATTAAATACATATGGATATAAACATACACCTGCAACAGCATTCTTAAGAACGGGGCAATAGAAAAGAAGAGAAATATGATAATAAAAATTTAAAGATTGGGACAATGAGAGTTTAAAAAGCAGATCTATATAATAGTCAGAGTATCTAATGTCTAGTAATGACAGGTCATGGTACTTGCATGCACATAACAAAATATAAACAATTGGAGCAAGCAAGATGATATCAGTGTTGAGATTAAAACAGAGGGGGACATTCATGTCATGAATAATATCAAAGTATTATCATATAAAAGTGTGTAAATATGGCATCAAAAAACCCCCATAAATTAAAATAATAATAATAACCCCTCTGTTTTAATCTCAACACTGATATCATCTTGCTTTCTCCAATTGTTTATATTTGTCTCTCCTGAACTTTATAGAGAGAGATTTATGAACATATTTGCAATTAGCTATTTGTTTATTAACTATTTACTGAAGTAATTTTAGCTAGATTTTCTGTTGTTAAAAATACATATAGACTATGCTACATAGCCACATGTTACCCTGATTGCAAGAAAAAGAGGGTTTGGGACTTTAAATGAGGTAGGCTAAAAGCATGGCTAAAAGATAAGTCATTGTAAGAAGACATGTTTTATTCAATACATTAAAAAACATGACATAGCAAAATGAGTACATGCATGGTAAATAAGCATAACAATCACATAGTATTAACCTGTCTGCAACAAACTCACTGCTGTTCATGACCTCTTTGTCACTAATTCCTTTAATCTACTTGCTCTCACAGAAACCTGGCTCCACAAATATGACACCCCTTCTCCTGCTTCCCTCTCCCAGGGTGGCCTTCACTGGACTCACTCCCCCAGGCCTAATGCACGCAAGGGAGGTGGAGTGGGATTCCTCCTATCCCCCCAGAGCACCTTCCAGGTTATTCACCATCCTCCCTCTTTTTCACTCTCATCATTCGAAGCCCACTGTATACGTCTATTCTCTCCTACTTCCCTAAGAATTGCTGTGATCTACCGGTCCCCTGGACCATTATCAACTTTCCTTGATGAGTTTTCTGCCTGGCTACCCTACTTTCTCTCTTCGGATATTCCCACAATCCTTCTCGGTGATTTCAACATCTCTGCTAATACAAAAACTCCTGCTACTTCTAAACTTCTTAATCTAACCTCTTCATTTGACCTGAAGGAATGGGTACAGGCTTCTACTCACTCTGATGGCAACACCCTTGACCTTGTATTCTATTACCTATGCACTCCATGCAACTTCTCATACAATCCTTTTCCTCTCTCCGACCACCACCTTATTAGTTTCTCTCTCCCCCTGTCTTCTACCACCTTTCCCTCCAATCGCCTAACCATCACCCGTAGAAACTTTCGCAACTTCAACTCCTCTCTCCTCTATTCTGCTACCAACCACCTCTATGACAAAATCTCTCCCCTGTCCTGCCCCAACCAAGCCATGTCCATCTACAATAAATCTCTGTCCTCCACCCTGGACAAGCTCGCTCCCCTCACTACGTTCAGAATCAGGCCTCGACCCCTACAACCCTGGCAAACAGATGACACTAAAATCATCAAAAAACGTAGTCATGCTCTTGAGCGTCTGTGGCACAAGACTAAGTCTCTCAAAGACTTCAACCAATACAAATCTGCCCTCCAAAAATACTATTCTTTCCTCCACACTGCCAAGCAAACCTATTTTACAACTCTTATTAACACCTTCTCATCCAATCCCCGTAAACTCTTCTCTACCTTCAACTCTCTACTTTGTCCTCCACCGCCTCCCCCCCCTGACTTACTCACTGCCCAGGAAATCGCTAATCACTTCAAAAACAAGATTGATACAATCCGTGATGAAATCTCCACTCTACAGGTATCTCCCCAGCTAAGACCCCATGTCAACAGATACAACTGACACTCCCCCTATTCAAATCTGCTACTCCAGACGAAGTTGCTAAACTCCTTTCTATCGCCCACCTAACCACCTGTCCCCTGGAACCTATTCCCTCTCAAATGCTACGGTCACCCTCTGACCCCATCCTACACTCTCTAACCCACATCTTCAATCTCTCCCTCACCTCTGGCATCTTCCCTGATGCTCTAAAACATGCACTGGTCACTCCCATACTCAAAAAGCCGTCCTTGGACCCTACCAATCTTAACAACCTACGCCCTATCTCCTTGCTCCCCTTTTCCTCTAAACTCCTTGAACGCCTGGTTTACAACCAACTGAGTGACCACCTCATTAAAAACAACCTTCTTGATCCCCTTCAATCTGGATTTCGCCCTCAACACTCCACAGAAACTGTTCTTTTAAAACTCACAAATGACCTACTAACTGCAAAAACCAACGGACACTATTCTGTACTCCTACTTCTGGATCTTTCAGCTGCCTTTGACACGGTTGACCACCCCCTCCTCCTCGAAAAACTTTACTCCCTCGGTCTCCGTGACTGTGCTCTTCAGTGGCTCTCATCCTACCTATCCCAACGCACCTTCAGTGTCACTTACAATTCTACTTCCTCCACTCCTCTTACCTTCTCTGTCGGGGTCCCCCAAGGTTCTGTTCTTGGACCTCTTTTGTTTTCAATCTACACCTCTTCTCTGGGTCAGCTGATAGCCTCTCATGGCTTTCAATATCATTTCTATGCTGATGACACACAAATCTATCTCTCCACCCCTCAACTCACTCCATCAGTCTCCTCACGCATCACTAACTTACTAACTGACATATCTGTATGGATGTCCCTCCACTTCCTCAAACTCAACTTGTCCAAAACCGAGCTTATAATATTTCCTCCCCCACGTGCCTCTTACCCTGACTTCTCTGTGAAGAGCAATGGCAAAACCATCCACCCGTCCCCACATGTAAGGGTGCTAGGTGCTATCCTAGATTCTGAACTCTCCTTTCAGCCCCACATCCAATCACTTTCCAAAGCTTGCCGCCTCAACCTCCGCAACATCTCTAAACTACGTCCCAGTGAAACCACAAAGCTCCTGATTCACTCCCTGGTTATCTCTCGCCTTGACTACTGCAACTCACTCCTCATTGGCTTACCTTTAAATAGACCATCCCTCCTTCAGTCCATCATGAATGCGGCTGCCAGACTCATCCACCTTACAAACCGCTCAGTGTCTGCTACCCCTCTCTACCAATCCCTCCATTGGCTACCACTCGCCCAACAAATTAAATTCAAAATACTAACAATAAGTTGCAAAGCCATCCACAACTGTGCCCCCAGCTACATCACTAACCTAGTCTCAAAATACCAACCTAAACACCATCTCCGTTTCTCCCAAGATCTCCTGCTCTCTAGCTCTCTCATCACCTCATCACATAGGGCAGTTGTCCATCATAAAGAATCGCTTGAAAATAAACATTTTGCATATAGATAGGGATGGAGATGTGTGAACTCACACACCTCATTTAAAGTCCCAAACCCCTCTTTTTGTTTCACATGTTACCCTGATTAAGCCACAGAGATATTGCTGTGAAACGCCCATGTTTGTGCAGCTTTCATAATCTGTTTGTGCAGATTTCATAATCTGGCAATATTCTCCAATATATGCTTGCTCACCGCCAACCTGAACCTGTTTTACATTTTTCCTTCTGAGTTTGTACCTGTTTTGTAACAGGTACAAAGTTACTTCCTGTTACTTCATTCTATTAAAACTGTATTGTGTGTTTTTCAGGCAGGTGACAGATTTTTACAAATACATACACCCAAACGCATGCTACAGAGAAAGCTGCCAATTTAATCAGACTGTAAGGCAGACTG
The DNA here is from genome assembly GCA_037952925.1 of Lithobates clamitans. NCBI lineage: Eukaryota > Metazoa > Chordata > Amphibia > Anura > Ranidae > Lithobates > Lithobates clamitans. The sequence continues at coordinate 3,035,451 of JBBGZY010000089.1, read as the reverse complement.
AGGCACAAGCACATTAGTATGTCCAATCATTCCGTCAGGCTGACTGAACCTCTCATTATTATTTGAGAAAGCATTTCCAAAATTGTTTTTCTAGCAAGAGCTGTGACACATATTCAATCTATTTCCACAGTCAGGCTATTAACACTGTTCTTCATTGCTTTCTTAGAGTTACATCTTTTGAGAAATTATATTGCTGTTCTAGGCCACACAGTTGACAAATTACTTCCAATTTAAGAGCACTTATTAGGAAAAGTATGAAGGTGTATTTTCACAAAATAAGTTGCTGTTTTAGTTCCAAGATCTACCATTCTATCTCTAAACGTAATGTGCTAAATGCTGCACGCATTGAAAACAAAATAGGCCTAAATTCATAAAATGTTTTGCTCCTCTTGACCTGACAATGTTTTAATCATCCCAATTTACTAAAATATATTAAAAGACTACAGTAGGAAAAACTAAAAGACTAAAGTAGGAAAAAATTGTGTTTTTCCAAAATGCATGGCTGTGTTTAACCCACATACAGACCATCTGTTTCTTTAATTGACCACATTAAACGTTGCATCTATTTTGAAAAACATAGCAGGGCATTATAATGAAATACATCACAGTTTGGGCTGCCTTTTACAAAAAAATTTCTAGTTTAAGTTTCAGGAGCTAATAATTTCTTGTACTACAAGCTACACTATTAGAAGAAAAAATGAGACATGTTTTTTCAAAAGATCATATCATTTCAGTCCCAGAAACAGGCTATATATTTAGTAGGTATACTTAATTTGATTGAATGCAAAAGTGTTAATGCTGATGTCCATTCCCTTTGGGGGTCAGACTGGCAACCAGGAATAGTAATAACAAGTGGAACTAGGCAGTGGCATTGGCCATGGGATACCAGGATTAGACATGTGCAATTAGTTTTGTTACAAATCAAAATTCGGCCAAAATTTTTGTCATTCGAAAATTCAGATGTATCCAAATTTCCGAATCACAATGGTAACAAATCTCAATGAATCCAAAATAAATTATAACAAACAAATTAAACAAATTCAGATTCAAAATTAATTTGAATTGAAAATGGAAACATATTGAAATAAATGCAGTAAGGTATACTGTTTAGACTGCTGAATAGAATAGAACAAAATAGAATAAAAAAATAGAATATAATAAAACAGATTAGAATAGAAAATAAAGTAATAGAATAAAACAGAATTGAATACACAATGAAAAAAACAATAAAAAAATAATAGAATATAATAAAACAGAATGTAAAAGAAAAGAATAGAAAACAATAGAATAGAAAAAATAAAATAGAATAGAAAATAAAAGAAACAAATAGAAAAGAATAAGAATAGAATAGAATAAAACAGAATGTAAAAGAAAAGAATAGAATAGAATAGAATAGAAAAATAGAATGGAATAGAAAATAAAAGAATAGCATAGAATAGAATAGAAAAAGAATACATTATAGTAAAACAGAATGTAAAAGAAAAGAATAGACTAAAATACAATAAAAAATTTATATTCTATTAAGCAGCCTAAGTAAGAATCATCATCTTATTTCACTTTTATACCTTACTGTATTTATTGCAATATGTTTCCATTTCAAATTCAAATACATTTTCAAATTACATTTTAAATTTATTTTCTATTCGGTTTTGTATTCTATACCATTCCTTTATTATCTTTTCTATTCTATATAATTGTATTGTAATCTATTCTATAAAGCAGCCTAGGCAAGATTCATAATCTTTTTCCACTTTTATACCTTACTGTGTTTATTTCAATATGTTTCCATTTTGAATCAAATTCAAATTCATTTTCAAATTCATTTTCAAATTTGGATTTACATTTTTTCTATTCTATTCTATTTTATTATATTCTGTTTTATCCTTCTCAGTTATTTTCTATGCTATTCTGTTTTATTTTATTATATTATATTCTTTTTAATTCTATTTAGTAAAGCAGCCTAAGTAGGAATCATCGTCTTATTTTACTTTTATACCTTGCCTTATTTGTTGCAATATGTTTCCATTTCAAATTCAAATTCATTTTCAAATTTGAATTAATTTTCAAATTCAAATTCGATTCGAAAATAATAGTTATATGAAATAAATCTGAATAAATGAAATTAATTCTAATGTCCCGTACACACGATCGGATTTTCCGATGGAAAATGTGTAATAGGACCTTGTTGTCGGAAATTCCGACTGTGTGTAGGCTCCATCGCACATTTTCCATCGGATTTTCCGACACACAAAGTTTGAGAGCAGGCTATAAAATTTTCCGACAACAAAATCCGTTGTCAGAAATTCCGATCGTGTGTACACAAATCCGACGGACAAAGTGCCACGCATGCTCAGAATAAATAGATGAAAGCTATTGACCACTGCCCCATTTATAGTCCCGACGTACGTGTTTTACGTCACCGCGTTTAGAACGATCAGATTTTCCGACAACTTTGTGTGACCGTGTGTATGCAAGACAAGTTTGAGCCAACATCCGTCGGAAAAAATCCTAGGATTTTGTTGTTGGAATGTCCGAACAAAGTCCGACCGTGTGTACGGGGCATTAGAATGAATCATTCTAACATGATAATTATGACAAAACTAAATTATTAACTTAACAAACGAATCCGAAATGAAACAAAACACATTTTTTGGTCCTGCACATCACTAACTAGGATACCTGTTGAAACTGGAGTGTAGAACAAGTAAATGTGACATTCCCTTCCTCCAACCCACCCCTTTATTAGGGCCTCCCCACTCTCCACAGTCCAAGCTTTACAGGAAAATGGAGACAAAACCCATTAAAGCCCATTAAATCTACCTATTATGGAATCCAGAACCTGATGGGCCTTGTATTATTGGGATGGGTTGGCAATAATGGTAATAAGGGAAAAGGTGCAAGAAAATCTATTCAAAACCAATGGCTCAAGTAGACACACATGGAGGGAGTTAGAAAACTTCAACATAAGGTGTCAAGTATAGGGATGAGCCGAATACCCCCCAGGTTCGGTTTGTACCAGAATTTGACCCGCTACTGCCCCAAGGGACATGTATCAATGCAATTTTTTTTTAAATGGACATTTTTTCAGGAGCAGTCATTTTAAGAATGTGAAGCAATAAAAATTAAATATTCCTTTAAATATCGCCCCTGGGGGGTCCCCTTAGACTGTAAAGTAGCACATTTTCCTCATGTTTAGAAAAGTACCGCGACAAAATGACATTTCTAAAGGAAAAAATGTCATTCAAAATTGCCCACGGCTGTAATGCATTGCCAGATCCCGGCAAGATACATACCAGACCTTCGGGTCTGACATGGATATTAAGGTGGACTCCACGCCAATTTTTTTTTTTAAATGGCGTGGGGGTCCCCCCAAAATCCATACCGGGCCCGAAGTGTCTGGTATAGATGGGGGGAACCCATGCCGTTTTTTTCTTAATTCTGTCATAGGGCTCCCCTTAACCACTTAAATACACTATATTATATATTGTACCCTGCATTATATACCCTGCACTGTATTATATATACTACACTAAGTGCACTATTTACTCTGAACTGCAGTATATATACTATACAGACTGTACTATATACTCTGCTTAAAAATTGGGCCTTAGGTGTTGGTGGTGGCAGAACGCGGTAACCCCTCACAGTTACTCTTGTTGGGCGCAGGAACGGTCCCTGCTGTTAAATATTATTTCAAAAATTGTAATTACATGCCCCAGTTATACAGGGGCAGAAACATTGGGCCTTAGGTGTTGGTGGTGCCAGAACACTGTAACCTCCCCCAGTTACTTTTGTTGGGTGAAAAAAAGGTCCCTGCTGTTAAATATTATTTCAGAGGCTGCTTGCCCTCTTTCAGAGGTCTGTGAGTGTCTGCCTCTCCTTGGAGACCTTCCAGACATGATGGGTATTTTTATTTTAACACTGCACTACACTGTATTATGTACTGTGTACACTGCCTGCACTGTATTAGAAACTGTACACTACCAAATGCACTGTATATATGGGCTACGCTGAATGCAGAGTATGTATATATACAGTATCTCACAAAAGTGAGTACACCCCTCACATTTTTGTAAATATTTTATTCTATCTATTCATGTGACAACACTGAAGAAATGACACTTTGCTACAATGTAAAGTAGTAAGTGTACAGCTTGTATAACAGTGTAAATTTGCTGTCCCCTCAAAATAACTTAACACACAGCCATTAATGTCTAAACCTCTGGCAACAAAATTGAATGGCTGTGTGTTGAGTTATTTTGAGGGGACAGCAAATTTACACTGTTGTACAAGCTGTACACTCACTACTTTACATTGTAGCAAAGTGTAATTTCTTCAGTGTTGCCACATGAAAAGATATAGTAAAATATTAACAAAAATGGTGTACTCACTTTTGTTAGATACTGTATATATATATATATATATATATATATATATATATACTGAAAAAATCTGAAAAAAAAACTCATCAATTGCAACTTCACTGTGCCCATCAAACGCAGCCACTGTGCCCATCAATTGCAGCCACTATACCATCGAACGGAGCCATTGTGCCATCAAACGCAGCCACTGTGCCCATCAATTGCAGCCACTGTGCCCATCAAACGCTGCCACTGTGCCCATCAAATGCAGCCACTGTGCCATCAAATTATGCTACTGTGCCCATCAAATGCTGTCACTGTGCCCATCAAATGCAGCCACTGTGCCCATCAAATGCAGCCACTGTGCCCATCAAATTCTGCCACTGTGCCATCAAATGCTGCAGCTGTGCTCAACGAATGCTGCCGCTGTGCCCAACGAATGCTGCCACTGTGCCATCGAATGCCGCCACTGTGCTCCCCCCACACCCGCTCGCCATCTTACCCTGTCTCGGTGGGGCAGCGGGGGACGGTGGTGAGCGGTGTCCTTCATGCGTTTCTTCCCATCCTCTCCTTCCGATAGGTGTCCAATCACAGCGCCTGTCATTTCAGACAATCAGGTGATGGGTAGCAGACCTGAGCACCTGATTGGTGGAGAGGCAGTTCAGTGTTAGGAAAGCGAGTATTAATTTGCTGTTCTAGCACACCTGAGTGAACTAGGTCACCTTTTTTGATGCCTATTAGAGCCCATGGCTCTAATCAGGTGCTTCAAAAACACCCCCCACAGTTGTAATTCAAGGCACCCTGCGACCGAAAAAGGGCCGAGTGCCTGAATAGGGGGTAGCAGCTGCAGTCCTGGATAGATTCATGTAATGCATGAATCTATCCATTGGTCATAGAAGGGGTGGCTAGAGAGATGGGGCGGCACCCGTGTGCCCTTAATGAACCCACCGTCACTGTCAAATATACTACCTGTACTGACTGAATACTGTATATCAAATACACTACCCGTACTGACTGAATATACAGTCAGTCAGAGTTTACACTGTAAATACATGCTATGTTGAATGCAGGGTATATATATGTATACTAGTCTGAATGTATATATATATATATATATATATATATATATATACACAGTCAGATCCATAAATATTGGGACATCGACACAATTGTAATCTTTTTGGCTCTATACACCACCACAATGGATTTGAAATTAAACAAACAAGATGTGCTTTAACTGCAGCTTTCAGATTTAACTTGAGGGTATTTACATCCAAATCAGGTGAATGGTGTAGGAATTACAACAGTTTGTATATGTGCCTCCCACTTTTTAAGGCAGTGGTCATCAACCCTGTCCTCAGGGCCCACTAACAGGCCAGGTATGCAAGATAACTGAAATACATCACAGAGATATCATTTGCTGCTCAGTGATTGCAGTATTCTAGCCTGCATCTCCCTAAGGTAATACATAAAACCTGGCCTGTTAGTGCATCCTGAGGACAGGGTTGATGACCACTGTTTTAAGGGACCAAAAGTAATGGTACAGAGTAACTATCATCCACCAAACTTTCACTTTTTAATACTTGATTTCAAATCCTTTGTAGTCAATTACAGCCTGAAGTCTGGAACGCATACATATCACCAGACGTTGGGTTTCATCCCTGGTGATGCTCTGCCAGGCCTCTACTGCAACTGTCTTCAGTTCCTGCTTGTTCTCTGGGCATTTTCCCTTCAGTTTTATCTTCAGTAAGTGAAATGCATGCTCAATCGGATTCAGGTCAGGTGATTTACTTTGCATAACATTACACTTCTTTCCCTTAAAAAACTCTTTGGTTGCTTTCGCAATATGATTCGGGACATTGTCCATCTGCACTGTGAAGCACCGTCCAATGAGTTCTGAAGCATTTTGCTGAATATGAGCAGATAATATTGCCCAAAACACTTCAGAATTCATCCTGCTGCTTTTGTCAGCAGTCACATCATCAATAAATACATACACACCCATGCCATGACACTACCACCACCATGCTTCACTGATGAGGTGGTATGCTTTGGATCATGAGCAGTTCCTTTCCTTCTCCATACACTTCTCTTCTCATCACTCTGGTACAAGTTGATCTTGGTCTCATCTGTCCATAGGATGTTGTTCCAGAACTGTGAAGGCTTTTTTAGATGTTGTTTGGCAAACTCTAATCTGGCCTTTCTATTTTTGATGCTCACCAATGGTTTACATCTTATGGTGAATCCTCTGTATTCACTCTGGTGAAGTCTTCTCTTGATTACTGACTTTGACACACATACACTTACCTCCTGGAGAGTGTTCTTGATCTGGTCAACTGTTGTGAAGGGTGTTTTCTTCACCAGGGAAAGAATTCTTTAGTCATCCACCACAGTTGTTTTCCATGGTCTTCCAGGTCTATTGGTGTTGCTGAGCTCACCGGTGCGTTCTTTCTTTTAAAGGATGTTTCAAACAGTTGATTTGGCCACACCTATTGTTTTTGCTATCTCTCTGATGGGTTTGTTTTGTTTTTTCAGCCTAATGATGGCTTGCTTCACTGATAGTGACAGCTCTTTGGATCTCATATTGAGAGTTGACAGCAACAGATTCCAAATGCAAATAGCACACTTGAAATGAACTCTGGACATTTTATCTGCTCCTTGTAAATGGGATAATGAGGGAATAACACACACCTGGCCATGGAACAGCTGAGCAGCCAATTGTCCCATTACTTTTGGTCCCTTAAAAAGTGGGAGGCACATATACAAACGGTTGTAATTCCTACACCGTTCACCTGATTTGGATGTAAATACCCTCAAGTTAAATCTGAAAGTCTGCAGTTAAAGCACATCTTGTTTGTTTAATTTCAAACCCATTGTGGTGGTGTATAAAGCCGAAAAGATTACAAAATGTGTTGATGTCTCAATATTTATGGACCTGACTGTATATATATATATATATATATATATATATATACAGTCAGACTAGTATACATATATATATATATATATATATACTGTATATATATATATATTTCAAATACACTGCCACTAACTAACCTGCCTGCCTAATCTAGCTCAATCTCTCTATATCCATCCACTATAACACACTATGCGGGCACTGAGCCATGATGGGCAAAAATGGACTGCTGGGTACTGACATTAATAAGATTATTATGGGTAAACTCTGTCCATGATCAAAGAGTTATGCAGCATACAGACGGTCGGAATTTCCGACAACAAATGTTCGATGTGAGTTTGTTGTCAGAAATTCCGACCGTGTGTAGGCTCCATCGGACATTTTCTGTCGGAATTTCTGACAACAAAAATTTGAGAGCTGGATCTCAAATTTTCCGACAACAAAATCCATTGTCATAAATTCCGAGCGTGTGTACACAATACCGATGCACAAAATTCCACGCATGCTCTGAATCAAGTATGAAACGGAAGCGCTCGGTCTGGTAAAACTAGCGATTGGAATAGAGATAGCACATTCGTCATGCTGCAAATGTTTTAATCTTTTAATGCAGTGCATTTTCTTCTTCTTTATAATGCTAGAAGTTGTTTTGCTGCTAATATTCACACAAAATTCTGACAAACTGATTTCCTTATTATTTCTTGTGATCTCATGAATAATCTTTATAATTTTTTTGCCAGATCTACAAAATAATGTTTATTTTTTTATAGTGATCTACTTTTTTTTTGTTTGTTTTTTCTAGTGATCTCCATAATATTTTTTTTTTCATTTTGTGTGTCAAGTTACCACAACACCATTATTATCTTGTATTTTTTAACCTCAAATAGGTTGGTTGGTGTTGGTGTCCCTTGTTAATTTGACATTGTATTTTTGAAATGTACCTGCCTATTCACAAACAAACTGTCCTTTTTGAACTAAAACACATAGCCAAGTATTTGTGATAAAAAAATAGACATTTATTAGGGGTCATAACAAAATAAAGAGGAAGGCAATGCTGGCTAAACAAGATATTGGCAAAGCCTTTGTACCCCAGGGCACACATCAACTATTTGACAGGCAAAATTTTTAGCCTGAGGAGTCCATTTAATAGGGAGCACAATACGGTCCAGGACTCCGAGAGATCGGGAGCAGCAGCAGATGGCATAAATGTCCCCAGGCTGTGATCATACAACAGCCTGCGTCTTTTGTCAGACCAGACTGAACACAGGCCAATACACTCTTGTCTTCCTTCCACGCTTGCTTCCACGCTTGCTTCCGGGCTGTGGCTCTGGTGTTGGAGTTGTGGCAGGAGGTGGAGGGGGTGGAGGAGGTGGAGGAGGTGGAGGAGGATGATCCACCTCACACAGGTGGGTTTTGCTTATGAGTTCGCCCCTCAACCCCTTATTTAAGGCCAGATAGCTTACTTCCTCACAAAAGAGACGTTGGCCCACCTCCATTTCCTGCCTTTTGCTGGCTACCATGCAGGCACAGGCCTCTTGAATATTGGGGGTGGTTCTGAGGGCCGCAGTAGCCTGCCGAATCAAAGAAAGCACTGACTCCTGCACTTCCTCCCCTTCCTGGTCCTGTTAAAAGGTGGAGGGGAGGAACCTGGGATTTGGTCAGGCTACTGGCCACATCCTGGCTGCCACTTGCCCCCGCCACCTCCTGGCTGCCACTTACCCACGCCACCTCCTGGCTGCCACTTTCCCCCGCCACCTCCTAGCTGCCACTTTCCCCCACCACCTCCTGGCTGCCACTTTCCACAGCCTCCTCCTGGCTGAGGCTTTCCTGTGTATGAAAATGGGACAGTTTTAGTTTATTGTTCATCAATCAAACACAATTTTGTGAAATATGTTAAACAATGCTATACCTGACTCAAGCTGGGTTCCTCCACATCTTCTTCCTGGGTGGAAGGCCCAGGTTGGATGTGGGAAGCCTCAGCTGGGGTGGAAGGAAGCATGGAAGGAAGGGTTGAGAGTGATGGCCTTATTTCAGTCTGGTCTGACAGAAATCGCAGTCTGTCATAATACCACAGCCTGGGGACAAAAATGTCATCTGCTGCTGCTCATGATCTCATGGAATCCTGGACCTTCTTGTGCTCCCTATTATATGTGCTCCTCATGCCACCAATTTTGGCCTTCAAATAGTTGATGTTTGCTGTGGGGATCTGCGGCTTCACCAATTCCAGCAATTGATCCAGCGCTGCCTGCCTCTTTATTTTATTAGTATAAAAGGGGTGTTTTACCTGCCACAGACAGGGCAGCTCACTGTACATATCAATGAATTGGGGGAGGAAGCTGTGATCATTGAATCGATCCATTTTCTCTACAAGACACAACACAAGACAAACCCTAATGTCAGGCTAAACTCTCATAATCTTGTTCCAATATAGGCCACTGATGCCCCAAGTTAAAATTGTACCTTCATTATCACGATCGGTGCTTACGCTACTCTGTCCTCTGCTCCCAGATCGTACATACGATGCACGTGTGTTATGCTTTATATACACTGTGCATGCATGAAACTCTGCCCGCCCCTGATGTTCTTTCTAGTATATTCCCCACCCCTTCTCTTTCGGCGCAGTGGGAGAGCACATGGCGAAGAAAGAGCAAGTGCATTCAGAGGAGACCAGCAAGGAGGAGGACGACGAAAGCCCGGAGCCACAAACATCCCGATCCCGGAGAAGATTTAAGGCCTAACGTTGTGAAAAGTCTGCAGAAGAATTTTGGGATACGGCGATCCAAGGATCAACTGAGGAAATGATGGTCAGACCTCAAATTGAGGGAGCAGAATCAGTATAGAAGAATCAAGAGAGTGCTGCAAAAAAGTAAGTATTTTGTCGTGTGTTCATATTATTATTATTACATTCGTGCTGGCTTTTCTTTACTGTTGTACTGTACAGTTTAAAATGGCAAGTTTCAGGTTTGTGGGTACAGTAATGGTTTGTAGTAAACATCATTTGTTCACTCACTAATACGATGTTTTTGGCAGATGCAGGTTAACTACATTTGTTCATGCCTATTTGTATTAAAATAAGTTTATTACATTGTTGTCTAGATGGGTTTGTAACTAGAATGAAATGCAAACTTGATTTAGTGTAAGGAGAGGACACTCAGCAGCTGTTTACACATCTGGACGCAGGAGAACTAGTGTGGGACACCAGAACAAACTTTTCAGAACAAAGTATTCCAGCTTTAGAAAGGGAAAAAAATAATGTCTTCAGCTTGGAACTCTGCCAAAACAGACAATTGTACAACACTTCCAAGCAATGTTTCATATTCATATTTCTGGCCTCAAATATCTGTGTGCTAAGTATACCTTTTTTTTAATTCACATAGGGGAGAAAAGAATCGGGAGATCAGAGGACACCAGGGACCCCCAACCTCATAAAGAAGGGGAAGTCACCATACCACAACCTCACGATGTGGAGGAAGGAGAGGTTTATGAAGTGGGTGAAATAGTGACCACAACAGGTGAGTGTGTGAGACCACAGCTTCAGGTAATAGATGTATGCCTGCATATTTTTAATACATGGTGTGTTTTTTTTATTTTAGGTGATGTGGATGTTGTGGAAGAAGAATCTCATTTCACAAGTGCAAGTGCACAGATCCTCATAATAATGGTGTGCAATTGTGATTTACAGAAGATCAAGGAAGATATCAATGATGTGGAAAAAAGGCTCAAAAACATCATTGATGTTTTAGGCAGAATCTAAAACACTTCAAAATTATTCAAGTTTGTTCTTAATTTTCTGATTTTTCAAACTATTTTAAAGTATTTTGAAAGCCAAATTTTGAAGATGCACACAGTGTGTCAACATGTGCTATCTGTCATCACGGGATACCAATGTACGAGTTTTGTGGGTGCAACCCCTTCCTCGCAACTAAAGTAGATGAGAGGAAAGGGTTGCACCCCTGAAACCTGTCCATTGATCCCCCATGATGGGAGCTAGAACATGTTGACATTAGGCATGGGATCAGGAGGGAAATCCACATTTTGACTCCCAATTTGTGTCCATCTTCAAAATTTTGCTTTCACAGGGGTGACATCACCCCATCTGAAAAAGGCAATATCAACACAGTTTTGACATACTAATGTCTGATATTGTCAAATACCTTCACTTTGTCAAAGTTGAACTTTGTAAGTTTCTGAGTTGTGTATTTTTATGGTTTTAAACATGCCCGTTTAACCAAAAAAAGGCTATTTCTACTGTCAAACCTAAAAATGTTATACAACAAATTTGTTGGTTTGTTAAAAACTCTTTTCTAATGCACATGTGAATGTGCTTTGAGTAAAATGTTTTCTACTCAACAAAGTGTGGCTTTTGTAGTAAAAGTGTGGTTTTGTAAGATACACAGACAGCTGCCGAGAGACCGGGAGACAAACTTTCCTATGCCGCAGTGACCCGCGCTCTCCCTTCTGGGACCCCAGTGAGTACCCCTCAACTTATGGCACATTTCACGGCTCTCTCAGAGCACCCCACGGAACAACCCATGACACCCCCCTCGCAGACTCCCTCCCCTCACATTACAACAGGGCCTGAGATGCGCTCGCTCCAGCCCACACTATCCTCACAGCCCCTGACCTCTTCTCCCAGTTATCAGCCCTGCTGGATAAAGGTCTGGCTCAAACTGCAGCCAAAATAACTGGCGATATCAGGGAAGATTTCCAGGCCCTGGGCTCCAGAATATAGGCAATCGAAGATAAACTTGACCAGACCATATCTAAAACCAGACAGAACTCTAACCACATACAGGTCCTACAGGATCAACTGGACATTGCTCTCTCACGCATCGATGACCTTAAAAACAGGTCCAGAAGGGAAAACTTTAGACTTAGAGGACTCCCAGAATCTATAACCGACTCCACGACGGTGGTTTAAGACTTCATTAAACAACTTATCCCTGACATTCCTCCACATAAGTTGGACTTTGGGACCCCCGAGGAAAGATGGCCTCCCCAGAGATATCGTGGTCAAGCCACACTACTTCTCGGGTAAGGAAGAGGTGATGAAAAAGTGCAGATACCAACAGCCCCTCACGTGCAGAGGACATGCCAAACAAGTCTTTGCAGATATTTCACCTAACACAATACAAAAAAGGAGGGCACTGAAGCCCCTACTCGCCGTGTTGGCGCAACATGAAATTAAATACAAATGGGCCTTTCCATTTGCGCTCAAGTTTGATCACAGAGGTAAAACACACTCTTTCCGCAGCCTCCCAGAAGAAGAACGGATCCTGTTAGACCTCCGTCTCATCTCTCAAGAGTCAGCTATGGACTTCAACAATTCATCGGTGGGGTCCTACAAACGCCCATCTCCTGCAAGCCCCTTGCAGCCCCTGTGGGAAAAACCTAAATACAAATGCTCCAAAGAAGCCAGACCTCCATGAGACCACGAGTCAAGAAGATGTTTGAATGACTGTCCCTTGTCTCTTTTTTCCCCTTTGTGATCCTACACGAATTCAGTAGACTCTTTCTTATTAATTTTTTCTACTTTTTCCTTTTTGAATTTTAACTGAGATCTTTTTTCCCCCGGAACGCATATAGGGCTCCGGGTGAGGGATTAGGAGGTAGCCCCTGTCTTTTCTTCCCCAATATACGGGGAGAAGGAGCAGAGTGCTTAATTATCTCAACATTAGATGGTCGGCTTTAGAAATTTTCTTTTAGTTGGGGGGAGGGGGAGGGGACTTTTGGTCCCCCCTTTCTTCTTCCCCTCTTTCTCTCTTTACCTTCTCTTAGTAAGAATGCCATACGCACAACACTCTGATCCAGTGCAGTCCCGTGGGGGTAACCCTATTGGGCCTTGCTCAGGTTTATGTATTTCACTGTGAGCCAACACGATCCTCAGGTGGTTATCATATATTACTTTAATGTAAAGATCTTACCCTCTACACTAATTTAAGATCTAGATATCCAAGGCATAGTGTAACAAAGTACTATTCCATGACACTTCCTAATGCAGTGCTTTAGTTGCAGGAAAGAGTTCTATTTTGCCTGGGCTACAGGCAGTCTTCCCCACCCACTCGGAACCGTATCCCGGGTGGGGGGGAGGATGGTGGGACAAAAGGGTTGGCGGGGTCCCCTTCGGATCCCCAGTTTGGACTTGATCTGATCAGTAGTTTTATTGTTCTTTATTTCATTAAGTTGCGCCGAGGTCGCGGCAGTTAGGCTGCACCTCCACTAATCCCAAGGACCAGGTGATGCCGGTCTCCTGGGTTAGGAGTCCACCCTGCTCGCAGGATTCGGACACATCCTCTACTGTGAGGGGTGATGTGCTCTGTTGCCATCACTGCTAACTCAAGTTCTGCGAGGACTTGATTTACCCTTCCTCCCCTCCTCCTCTTTTTTCTTCTCTACTCTCCTCTCTAACAATTTATTCTCTTGTAGTTGGCTGTCTGCTGGGTAATACCCACTCTTCCAGTGAGACGCGCAGGGATGTTTTAGCGGTTCTAACTCCGGTGCCCACTCTCCAACTGGAACAGGTAAGCGCTGAGGGATGGGGGGCTAGACCTCTACTTCTGCTCCATGGCTGTCACTGACAATTTAACCTCCCTATTGAGGGTGGCCACACATAATACCCAAGGGCTGAATTCACCTTCTAAATGAAGGAAAGTACTAGATTTTATGAAATCCCGCAAGATTGATCTTTTGTTTCTCCAAGAAACCCACTTCCCGATTCGGTACAAACCTAACTTTATCCACGCTCAGTTTCCATTATTTTATTTAGCTAATGCGGAAGATAAGACCAGAGGGGTCGCTATCCTTATCTCTAAAAATTGCAGATCACACTACATAAGGTACAGCGAGACCCAGAGGGTAGGTACATCCTAGTTAAGGGCTCCGTAGAGGGCAGACTATATTCCCTGGTATCTTACTATGCTCCTAACACAGGACAGCAAAAAATTTTTAGCTCAATGTTTAAGACACTTGGACCAATGCTAGAAGGCTCCATAATTTTTGGAGGAGACTCCAATGTAGCCTTTGACCAGGGCCTAGATAGATCTAAACCCCCCAACGCCCAAAACATCCGTCCAACTAAAACCAGTTTGAAAATAGCTAAGTTGTTATATGCACAAGGACTCACAGACATTTGGAGGGAGTTAAATCCCACCAAAAAAGATTACACTCACTTCTCCCATGCCCACCAATCCGACATGCTGGACCATCTGACATTCTTCCCCACGTCCACATAGAGAAACTTGCATGTGGCCGACACCACCGCCAACATCACAATACTATTAAACCCCTTAAAAATTATAATAGTATGACCCCGAGTTGGGGGGGTGGGACGTGTTTCCCATCGATTGCCCCTCCGCAGTTGGGAATGTCCCACCGCTGGGCAAATTGGGAAGCCACAGTCTGCCATTTCTGTGGCATTGAAAGAAACTGTGGAGTGAAACAAGAAAAAAATAAAATAGTACTTTTGCACATAACATTGCAAGCAGATTAGATACAAACATTATTGGCCAATAGGGATGAGCCGAACACCCCCCTGTTCGGTTTGCACCAGAACATGCGAACAGGAAAAAAGTTCGTTCGAACAAGCGAACACCATTAAAGTCTATGGGACACGAACATGAATAATCAAAAGTGCTAATTTTAAAGGCTTATATGCAAGTTATTGTCATAAAAAGTGTTTGGGTCCTGCCCCAGGGGACATGGATCAATGCAAAAAAAGTTTTAAAAACGGCCGTTTTTTCAGGAGCAGTGATTTTAATAATGCTTAAAGTCAAACAATAAAAGTGTAATATCTCTTTAAATTTCATAGCTGGGGGGTGTCTATAGTATGCCTGTAAAGGGGCGCATGTTTCCCGTGTTTAGAACAGTCTGACAGCAAAATGACATTTCGAAGGAAAAAACCCATTTAAAACTACTCGCGGCTATTGCATTGCCGACAATACACATAGAAGTTCATTGATAAAAACGGCATGGGAATTCCCCACAGGGGAACTCTGAACCAAAATAAAAAAAAAAAATGACGTGGGAGTCCCCCTAAACTGTCTCTTGTCATTTTTAACATTTTTGACAGTTTTTTAGTGAAATGGTAGGGGTAAGTACCCCCTTACCATTTCACACAGGGGGGGCGGGATCTGGGGGTCCCCTTGTTAAAGGCGGCTTCCAGATTCCGATAAGCCCCCCGCCCGCAGACCCCCACAACCACTGGCCAGGGTTGTGGGGATGAGGCCCTTGTCCTCATCAACATGGGGACAAGGTGTTTTGGGGGGGCTACCCCAAAGCACCCTCCCAATGTTGAGGGCATGTGGCCTGGTACAGTTCAGGAGGGGGGGCGCACTCTCATCCCCCCTCTTTTCCTGCAGCCTGCCAGGTTGCGTGCTCAGATAAGGGTCTGGTATGGATTTTTGGGGGGACCCCACGCCATTTTTTTTTTTGGCGCGGGGTTCCCCTTAAAATCAATACCAGACCTGAAGGGTCTGGTATGGAATTTAGGGGGAACCCCACGTCATTTCTTTTTTTTAAATTTTGGCCGGGGTTCCCCTTAATATCCATACCAGACCTGAAGGGCCTGGTATGGAATTTAGGGGGACTCCCACGTCATTTTTTTTTAAAATTTTGGTTCGGGGTTCCCCTGTGGGGAATTCCCATCCGTTTTTATCAATGAACTTCTATGTGTATTGTCGGCAATGCAATAGCCACGAGTAGGTTTAAATGGGTTTTTTCCTTCGAAATGTCATTTTGCTGTCAGACTGTTCGGGAAACGGGAAACATGCGCCCCTTTACAGGCATACTATAGACACCCCCCAGGTAACAAACTTAAAGGGATATTACACTTTTTTTGCTTGACTTTAAGCATTATTAAAATCACTGCTCCTGAAAAAACGGCCGTTTTAAAAACTTTTTTTGTATTGATCCATGTCCCCTGGGGCAGGACCCGGGTCCCCAAACACTTTTTATGACAATAACTTGCATTAAAGCCTTTAAAATTAGCACTTTTGATTTTTCCCATAGACTTTTAAAGGGTGTTCCGCGGCATTCGAATTTGCCGCGAACACCCCAAATTGTTCGCTGTTTGGCGAACTTGCGAACAGCCAATGTTCGAGTCGAACATGAGTTCGATTCCAACTCGAAGCTCATCCCTATTGGCCAACATAAGTATAAAACATTTATTTTAAGGAGTATTTAAAGACAAAAATATAAGATTCACTTATCAGATTCCTCACCCCCTCTGATGGCCCATTGTAAAAATTTTAGGGTGGGGGGGATGTTTTGGGCAGGTAACCCTCTCCACTTCATTGAGAGATGAATGCATAAAATAATGTGTTTTACTTTGGCCAGCCACTCCTTTCTTACACTATTGGCAGCCCACTGGACAGGTAAGAAGTGTCATAATACAAAAATATGAATACACACTGTCCAAATTGAAGCACATTTTTACATTCTGCAATTACCTATCAAGATAATAGGAGAACAAAACTTTAAACAGTACCATTTGAAAGTATTCAGGCAGGACCTTTCACTAAATGCTTTGGTGAATTCATCCATGAATATGAACACAAAAGAGGTAGGTATAGTGTGTATGGGTTTGGCAAAGTCAGCAGATAGAGGATTGGTATCGGTTGACTTAGCGGTTGGGGGAGGGAGGGTTCCAAATGAGTTTGGCACCCTCAAAAAAAGCCTCTTGTACTCTGTCTGAATTTAAGGACAAAAATAACATTTGTACACATTTTAGGGGGTGTTTAGGGTAAAGCACTACTATGGAGCTGACAAAATACATTGTTAAGTGACTAGGCTAGGTGTGTATGGGCTCAGGATAGCATGCTGGGGAGGTTGGTGAAGGCAAATATGCATGATGGACATTCCTTTTTTGAAGGACATGAGGACAAAGAGGACATTCACAGCATATTACAATCATGGTAATTAGGAAATGATGAAAGAAATACAATACATTAAATACATAGAATGTGATGTTAAAGGAGAAAACTTACCCTAATATAGTCCTTCTGCAGGACTTGAATGATGGCAGAACAGGCCATCTGGAATAATGATTGCCAGAGCCTGGGGGGAGATGCCTGTTGAGAACTTGATGTCCTGCAGACTTCTCCCCGTCACCAAGAACTGCAACTTGGCGACGAGCCTTTGCTCGGGAGTGATGGCTTGCCGTATGCAGGTGTCCTGCTTGGTAATATAAGGTGACAGCAAAGCCAACAAACTGTGAAAAACGGGGTCTGTCATCCTGAGATAATTCCTGATATCATCAGGATTATTGTCTTGGATCTCCCGCAACAAAGGCATGTGCGAGAATTGGTCACGCTGGAGCAACCAATTCTTCGTCCATGAACTCCTCCCCGCCCTGTTAATGGACTGGACTTGAGTCAAAGTAAGAACCCCAACACCAAGCCCCCATATAGCACGAACTTGAGGAGTACGTAACCGCAACATGGCTTCAAAACAGTCGGGTGGTCAGAACGAACTAACAGAACGCACTGAAAATCAGAAAGACCTGAGAAGAGCGACCTGAAAATCAGAAACAAATGCAAGACAAGAATGCACTGAAAATCAAATACGTACTAGAAATAGCATGCACTGAAAACCAGATGCAAACTGACTATACGCACTGAAAACCAGATACGAACCCACAAGCACAAATTGAAGAGCAGTAATGATCGGAAAAGCACGAGGCTGAAAAGAGCGAATCGTCTCTCACCAAACTTCTACTAACACAAGATTAGCAGAAGGAGTGTTAGCTGGGCATAACACTGAGTCTGGAAACCTCCCGAATGAACTCCAAGGCTGCTGTTAAAGGCAGTGACAGAAGTGGTACAAAATATGCCATTTTGGAGAAATGGCTATGACCAACATTATTGCCATCAGAGGGATACAAGTCAGTAATAACATGGCTTTCTCAGGCACAGGGATTGAAAAGTAGAGGTTATGAAGGAGCTTAAGTGAGAGATTTATGCCGCGTACACATGATCAGACTTTCCGACAACAAAACCTTGGATTTTTGTCCGAAGGATGTTGGCTCAAACTTGTCTTGCATACACAAGGTCACACAAATGATGGCCTGAAATTACGACCGTGAGAATGTGGTGACGTACAACACATACGACGGGACTATAAAAAGGAAGTTTAATAGCCAGTGTGCCACCCTTTGGGCTCCTTCTGCTAATCTCGTGTTTATCTTGTGTTAGTAGAAGTTTGGTGAGAGAGCCTCGTGCTTTTCAGTTCATTTCTGCTTTTCAGTTTGTGCTTGTGGGTTTGTATCTGTTCTTCAGCGCGTGTTGTCAATTCATTCCTGTCTTTCAGTGCATTCTATTTATAGTTCGTTTTTGTTTTTCAGTGCGTTCTTGTCCACTTGTTTCTGATTTTCAGCTCGTTCTTCTCAGGTCCTTTCTGATTTTCAGTGCATTCTGTTAGTTCGTTCTGACCAGCCGACTGTTTTCTAGCCATGTTGTGGTTATGTTCTCGTCAGAGAGCTCGTGCCGTTGTTGGGCTTGGTGTTGGAGTTCTTGCTTTGACCCAAGTCCAGTCCATGAACAGAGCGAGGAGGAGTTCATGGACCAAGAATTGGTTGCTCCAGCATGACCAATTCTCTCACATGTCTTTGTTGCAGGTGATCCAGGAGAATAATCCTGACGATTTCAGGAATTATCTCCGCATGACGGACCCTGTTTTCCACCGTCTGTTGGCTTTGCTGTCCCCTTATATTACGAAGCAGGACACCTGCATGCGGCAAGCCATCACTCCTGAGCAGAGGCTCGTCGCCACCTTGCAGTACTTGGCAATGGGGAGAAGTTTCCAGGATATTAAGTTCACAACCGGGATCTCCCCCTAGGCTCTGGGAATCATTATTCTAGAGACCCGTTCTGCCATAATTCAGGTCTTGCAGAAGGACTATATTAAGGTAAGTTTTATCCTTTAACATGACATTCTATGTATTTAATGTTTGCTAATGTAATGTATTTATTTCATCATTCCATAATTACCATGATTGTAATATTCTGTGATTGTCCTCTTTGTCCTCATGCATGCTGTAAGCTTTTAATGCTCCTTTTTTGTCCTTCATGCATATTTACCTTCACTAACCTCTCCAGCATGCTATCCTGGGCCCATACACACCTAGCCTAATCACTTAACAATGTATTTTGTCTGCTCCATTGTAGTGCTTACCCTAAACACCCCCTAAAATGTGTCCAAATGTTTTTTTTTCCCTTAAATTCAGGCAGAGTGCAAGAGGCTTTTTTTGGGGGGGGTCAAAACTCATTTGGAACCCTCCCTCCCCAACCACTAAATCTGCTGACTTTGCCAAACCCATACACACTCTACCTACCTCTTTTGTGTTCATATTTATGGATGAATTCACCAAAGCATGTAGTGCAAGGGCCTGTCTACTTGTCCAAAACATCTCCCCCACCCTAAAATTTTTACAATGGGCCATCAGAGGGGGTGAGGAATCTGAATCTGGACCTTATACTTTTGTCTTTAAATACTCATTTCAATAAATGTTCTACTTATGTTGGCCAAGAATGTTTGTGTCTAATCTGCTTGCAATGTTATGTGCAAAAGTACTATTTTTTTTCTTGTTTGACTCCACAGTTTCCTTCAAACCCACAGGAATGGCAGACTGTGGCTTCCCAATTTGCCCAGCAGTGGGACTTCCCCAACTGCGGTGGGGCAATTGATGGGAAACATGTCCACATCATCCCACTCCCCAGCTCGGGGTCATACTGTTATAATTATAAGGGGTATAGTGGTACAGTGTTGTTTGCGGTGGGGTCGGCAACTTACGAATTTCTGTATGTGGACGTGGGGAAAAATGGTCGGATGTCGGATGGTGGTGTCGTCTCCCAGATGGAGTTTTACAGACGGCTCCAGAATGGCAGCTTGGGTTGCCACCTCCAGAAGACAACGTGGCGGGACTCCCATTCTTCTTCATCGCGGATGAAGCAATTGGCGCTGGGGGACTATCTTATGCAGCCATTCCCTATGAGGACCCTCACCCGGACCAGAGGGTTTTTAATTACCGGCAGGCCATTCCTTACTGCAATAAATATGGTGGAATAAAAACTAAACCACATTATTCTTTGCTGCTGCATTTTGCACAATTTTTTAAGAAAAAATGCAACCAACTATCTGGCCTCAGTTGCGACTGAGGCTGTCTCACTGGACCAAAACATGATGGCACTTGAACCTGGCCATCCTGGCTTGCCCCCCCCAAAGCGCCCGCAAAGTACGGCAAAGCTATCTGGAGTACTTCGCGGGAAGGGGGGGCAATTGATATGCCAGATACTGTTTAAAACCTATAGAAAATAAATTTGTTGTTAAAAACTGAACTCATATTTCATTTGATTTACTGCTTGAGTTTCTTTTATCTGTCTCCTAGGTTCTCCAATGGCCTTTTTTGGGCATTTTCTTCAATAGTGAAAACGTAACTTATTTGATACATGAGGTGACAATCTCTTCTTCAGCTAACTATTATGTTGAGCTATGGGTCTACTACACACACATAATGTTTTTGTTGTTAATGTATGTAATGCATTAATGATAAAAAGAATCATCCTTTTCAACTCCATGAATTAATTGCTTGGTGTCCCTAAAATGGCCTTATTGGGGCAAATTTTAGAGCACTGTGGGGGTTATTTACTAAAGGCAAATCCACTTTGGACTACAAGGGCACAAGTAACCCCCATTGTCACTGTAGCTACACCAGCTTACTCCAAAAACACGTATTGAGCATTGAATGAAGAAGCCACACATTGTTGATTATAAAACATTTTACTCCATGCACATTTACATGTGCATTATAATAGGGTTTTTTAACAAACCAACATCTTTGATGTATAACATGTATGTGTGACAGTATATAGCCTTTTTTGTGGCTAAACAGGCATGTTTAAAACCATAACATACACATCCACAACTCAGAAACTTACAAAGTTCAACTTTGATAAAGTGAAGGCAATATGAAACATTATTATGTCAAAACTGTGTTGATTTTTTGAAGATGCACACAATTTGGGACTCAAAAATGTGGATTTCCATCATGATCCCATGCCTAAAATGTGTGTCTTTTCCCTACATCTATTTTTCTAAAGCCACAAAACACACAGTGTGTCAACATGTGCTAGATCCAATCATGGGATCTAGCACATGTGTGTTTCGGGGGAGCAATGAACGTGTTTTGGGGGAGCAACCGCTTCCTCTCACTTACTTTAGTTGCGATGAAGGGGTTGCACCCACAAAACGCGTACATTGATATCCCATGATGGCTGATAGCACATGTTGACATACTGTGTGCATCTTCAAAATTTGGCTTTCAAATGACTTTAAAATTTATATGAAAACATAGAAAAATAACGAAAACATTGAAATTAGTTTTTTTGTTAGATTTTGGATAATGTGTGGGGTTCCTGGTGTCCCCGGTTCCCCCGATTCTTTTCTCCCCTTTGTGAGTACAAAAAAGGTATACTTAGCACACAGATATTTGAGGCAAGAAATAGGAATATGAAACATTGCTTTGAAGTGTCGTCAAATTGTTTGTTTTGGCAGAGTTCCAAGCTGAAGACATGATTTTTTCCCTTTCCAAAGCTGGAATACTTACCTGTTTTGTTAAAGTTTCACACATGGAGAGACCCCTAGTATCCACTGGAGCACCTGCGTGGGACATCATAAAAAGATTGTTCTGATGTCCCACACTAGTGCTCCTGCGTCCAGATGTGTAAACAGCTGCTGAGTGTCCTCTCCTTACACTGAATCAAGTTTGCATTTCATTATAGTTACAAACACATCTATACAACAATGTACTAAACTTCTTTTCATACAAATAGGCATGAACAAATGTAGTTAACCTGCATCTGCCAAAAACGTTGTATTAGTGGTCGAATAAACGATGTTTACTATGAACGATTACTGTGTCCACGAACCTCAAACTTGCCATTTTAAACTGTACAACAGTAAAGAAAAGCACATGGACCAGCACTAAAGTAATAATAATAATAGGAACACATGACAAATACTTACTTTTTTGCAGCACTTTCCTGATCCTTCTACACTGATCGTTCTCCCTCAATTTCAGGTCTGACCAGCATTTCCTCAATTGCTCCTTGGATCGTCGTACCCCAAAATTCCTGTGCAGACTTTTCACAACTTTAGTCATGATCTTGGCCCGTCTCATATCTGGGTTTGGGCAAGGTCCATACTTCCCATCATTGTCTGCCCTCTTCAAGATGTCCACCATCTCCACCATCTCTACAAAGGACATATTTGAGGCCTTATATCTCGTCCTGGACCTGGAACTGCCTTGCTCTGTGCTTTCCTCATCTTCCTCTTTACTGCTCTCTGCAGGCACCTGCTCTGTTTCCGCCATGTGCTCTCCCACTGCTCCGAAAGATAAGAGGTGGGGAATACACCAGAAAGAAGGACAGGGGCGGAGTTTCACTCATGCACAGTGTATATAAAGCATAACACGCGTGCGTCATACATACCATCTGTGAGCAGAGGACGGAGTAGCGTAAGCACCGATCGTGAAAACGAAGGTACAATTTTAACTTGGAGCATCAGTGGTTAGTGGCCTATACTGATTATAGATTGAGGCCTATATTGGGACAAGATTAGGAGAGTTTAGTCTGATATTAGGGTTTGTCTTGTGTTGTGTCTTGCAGAGAAAATGGATAAATTTACAGACCCAGACTTCCTGCCAAACTTCATAGACAAGTACAGCGAGCTGCCATGTCTCTGGCAAGTTAAAAACAGGGACTACTCCAATAAGCTAAAGAGGAAGGCAGCGCTGGAGCAACTGTTGGAATTGGTGAAGCCGGTGACTCCTGCAGCAGACATCACCTATTTGAAGGCAAAAATTGGTGGCCTGAGGAGCACATATAATAGGGAGTGCAAGAAAGTCCAGGATTCCATGAGATCAGGAGCAGCAGCAGATGATGTTTATGTCCCCAGGCTGTGGGGACAACACTGTACTGTAGTGTACTACGACAGACTGCGTTTTTTGTCAGGCCAGAGTGAACCCAAGCCATTACTATCTGGCCTGGGTTCACTTTAATGGCCTTCCACCCAGGAAGATGTGGAGGAGCCCAGCTTGAGCCAGGTATAGCATTGTTCAACATGTTTTTGGCCAAAAAATGAATGATGTTAACTAGATGCTATTATTGATCACTAATTTCTGATTTAACAAAGTGGTTTACATATCAATAGACAATAGTATCCTTAGATGCAGACAAGCAAAGAAAGTGTTTCCACCGCTCAGGCTGACACTGACCCAGGTGTAAGTAGAAGTTTCAGAGCAGAAGAGCTCCAGGTGCTGGCTGAATGCTAGGCAAAGCAGGCTTGAATGGAGGAGAAGATTTGGATGCCGCACACCGGATGTAGTCAAAAAACTTCACTTTATTGAAAAAATGGGATCATCAAAATAACAAGACTGTCATGCAGAAAGTACAGGTAAGCTGACGTGTTTCGCACTCAGGACTCAGTGCTTACTCATAGCTCAGTCCTGAGTGCGAAACGCGTCAGCTTACCTGTACTTTCTGCATGACAGTCTTGTTATTTTGATGATCCCATTTTTTCAATAAAGTGAAGTTTTTTGACTACATCCGGTGTGCGGCATCCAAATCTTCTCCTCCATTCAAAATAGACAATAGTAGCCGAAAATAATTGGGACAAGAATGAAAAATGCTGGGGTCAGAATGATAGTCATTCTATTTGCAACAGTCATGAGCTCAAAATTGTGTGTAATTGATGACCAAAAAACTAAAACTATGTACCATTTTCATACACAGATAAGTCTCAGCCAGGAGGAGGCCATGGAAAGCAGCCTGACTGAATCCCAGGTTCCTCCCCTCTGCCTTCCAACGAAAAGGACCAGGAAGGCAAGGAACCTGGAGGAGTCAGCGACTATTTTAATTTGCCAGGCTACTGCAGTACTAACAACAACCCCTGGCGGCCCCCGAGTCATATGGCTGTCTGACAGCCAGTGAACTGGAACGAATGGAGGAGGGCCAATGCCTCATCTGTGAGGAGATAATTCTTCAGGCCCTAAACAAGGGGACGAGGGGCCAACTCACAAATAAAAGCCACCTGTGTGAGTTGGACCATACTCCAACACCACCTCCAACAACACCACCACAGCCACCCAACCCACCACAGCAGCCTGGAGGGTAGCGTGGAAGGAAGCGTTGAGAGTGATGGCCTGGGTTTGGTGTGGTCTTTGTTGTAAGACCACAGCCTCTGGACATATATGTCATCTGCTGCTGCTCCTGATCTCTCAAAGTCCTGGACTGTATTGTGCTCCCTATTAAATGGACTCCTCAGGTTACCAACTTTGCCTGTTAAATAATTGATGTCTGCCCTGCGGTACAAAGGCTTCACCAATTCCAATTGTTACTCCAGCGTTACCTTCCTCTTTATTTTGTTAGGACCACTAATAAATTCCTAATTTTTGTTTTGACAGTTACTTGGTTGTGTGTTTTACTTCAAAAAGGAGAATTTGTTTGTGAGCAGGCAGGTACATTTCAAAAATACAATGTCAAATTAACAAGGGTCACCAACATAATTGTATCTCTTTGTGGTTAAAAAAATACAAGATAATAATGGTGTTGTGGTAACTTGACACACAAAACCACAAAAAATATTAGGGAGATCACTATATAAAAAAAAAAGATTCTTCTGGAGATCACTAGAAAAAAAAAAAAAAAATTTATATTCTGGAGATCTTGAGAAAAAAAACAAACAAAAACAAAGATTATTCAGGAGATCACAAGAAATAATATAAAATCTGTTTGTCAGAACTCTGTGTCAATATCAGCAGCAAAGCAACTTCATTATTCTAGCATTCTAAAGAAGAAGAGAATGTGGCATGTTCACTAATGCCAGGAGCATGGCGGACAAGATGGGTGAACTAGAGATACTGTTGTACAAGGAGGATTTGGATTTTGTGGGAATTTCAGAGACCTGGTTCAACAGCTCTCATGATTGGCTGGCAAACATTCAAGGGTATACCCTATACCGCAAGGATAGAGAGGGTAAAAAAGGGGGAGGGGTATGCCTATATATCAAGAATAATGTACAAGTGAATGTGAGAGATGACATCACTGAGGGGGCTAGGGAGGAGGTGGAATCTTTATGGGTAGAGCTCCAAAGGGATGAAGCTAAGGGGAAAATAATACTGGGAGTATGCTATATGCCCCCTAACCTGAGGGAGGAAGTGGAGACTGATCTCCTATCACAAATTGGATTAGCAGCAAGGATGGGAAGTGTTATCATAATGGGGGATTTTAATTATCCAGACATAGACTGGGCGGAGGGAATCGCGCATTCATTTAAGGCTCGCCAGTTCCTTAATGTCTTGCAGGACAATTTTATGGGTCAGATGGTAGACGCACCAACTAGAAATAAAACATTACTAGATCTACTGATTACCAACAATACAGACCTGATCACAGATGTGGAAATACGGGCCAATTTAGGTAACAGCGATCACAGGTCAATTAGTTTCAGTATAAATCACACAAATAGGAAACATGAAGGAAACACAAAGACACTGAATTTCAAAAGAGCCAACTTCCCTAAACTACAAACCTTGCTAAAAGGCATACATTGGGATAAAATATTAGGAACAAAGAATATGGAGGAGAGATGCGTTTGCTTTAAGAGCATATTAAATAAGGGCATTAGCCAATGTATCCTATTGGGTAATAAATTTAAAAGAGCGAACAAACATCCTGGATGGCTTAACTCTAATGTAAAAATGCATATAAAAGCAAAGGAGAAGGCCTTCAAAAAATACAAGGTTGAGGGATCATCCTCAGCATTCAGAATTTATAAAGAATGCAATATAGATAGAACATGAAAGACACATAGCGGAGGAGAGCAAAAAAAATCCCAAGAAATTCTTTAAGTATGTAAACAGTAAAAAAGGGAGGACAGACCATATTGGCCCCATAAAGAATGAGGAAGGACATCTGGTTACAAAGGATGGGGAGATGGCAAAGGTATTGAATTTATTCTTCTCCTCAGTCTTCACGAGTGAATCGGGGGGCTTCAGTAACCAAAACTGCAGTTTTTATCCTCATGACACAACACAGGAAGCACCTACATGGTTAACAGAGGACGGAATTAAAATTAGACTTGAGAAACTTAACATTAATAAATCACCGGGACCAGATGGCTTGCATCCGAGGGTACTTAGGGAACTCAGTCAGGTGATTGCCAGACCGTTGTTCCTAATTTTTACAGACAGTCTATTGACTGGAATGGTATCAGCTGATTGGAGAAAAGCCAATGTAGCACCAATATTTAAAAAGGGCCCAAAAAACATCCCTGGGAATTACAGACCAGTTAGCCTAACATCGATAGTATGTAAACTCTTGGAGGGGATGATAAGGGACTATATACAAGATTTTAGTAATAAGAATGATATCATTAGCAGTAATCAGCATGGATTCATATAGAATCGTTCTTGCCAAACCAATCTATTAACCTTCTATGAGGAGGGTGAGTTGCCATCTAGATAAAGGAAGGCCCGTAGATGTGGTGTATCTGGATTTTGCAAAAGCATTTGACACAGTTCCCCATAAACGTTTACTGTACAAAATAAGGTGCATTGGCATGGACCATAGGGTGAGTACATGGATTGAAAACTGGCTACAAGGGCATGTTCAGAGGGTGGTGATAAATGGGGAGTACTCAGAATGGTCAGGGGTGGGTAGTGGGGTTCCCCAGGGTTCTGTGCTGGGACCAATCCTATTTAATTTGTTCATAAACAACCTGGAGGATGGGATAAACAGTTCAATCTCTGTATTTGCAGACGATACTAAGCTAAGCAGGGCAATAACTTCTCCGCAGGATGTGGAAATCTTGCAAAAAGACCTGAACAAATTAATGGGGTGGGCGACTACATGGCAAATGAGGTTCAATGTAGAAAAATGTAAAATAATGCATTTGGGTGGCAAAAATATGAATGCAATCTATACACTGGGGGGAGAACCTCTGGGGGAATCTAGGATGGAAAAGGACCTGGGGGTCCTAGTAGATGATAGGCTCAGCAATGGCATGCAATGCCAAGCTGCTGCTAATAAAGCAAACAGAATATTGGCATGCATTAAAAGGAGGATCAACTCCAGAGATAAAACGATAATTCTCCCGCTCTACAAGACTCTGGTCCGGCCGCACCTGGAGTGTGCTGTCCAGTTCTGGGCACCAGTCCTCAGGAGGGACGTACTGGAAATGGAGCGAGTACAAAGAAGGGCAACAAAGCTAATAAAGGGTCTGGAGGATCTTAGTTATGAGGAAAGGTTGCGAGCACTGAACTTATTCTCTCTGGAGAAGAGACGCTTGAGAGGGGATATGATTTCAATTTACAAATACTGTACTGGTGACCCCATAATAGGGATAAAACTTTTTCACAGAAGAGAGTTTAATAAGACTCGTGGCCACTCATTACAATTAGAAGAAAAGAGGTTTAACCTTAAACTACGTAGAGGGTTCTTTACTGTAAGAGCGGCAAGGATGTGGAATTCCCTTCCACAGGCGGTGGTCTCAGCGGGGAGAATTGATAGCTTCAAGAAACAATTAGATAATCACCTGAATGACCGCAACATACAGGGATATGTAATGTAATACTGACACATAATCACACACATAGGTTGGACTTGATGGACTTGTGTCTTTTTTCAACCTCACCTACTATGTAACTATGTAAGAGAATGTGCTGCATTGAAAGATTTAAAAATTTGCAGCGTGACGAATGTGCTATCTCCATTATGAACGCTAGTTTTACAGGACCGAGCGATTCCGTCTCGTACTTGATTCCGAGCATGCGTGAACTTTGGTGTGAGGACTTATGTACACACAATCGGACTTTCCAACAACAAAGTGAAGTTGGCTGAAAATTTGAGAACCTGCTCTCAAACATTTGTGGGTGGAAATTCCAACAGCAAATGTTCGATGGAGCATACACACGGTCTGACTTTCCAACAACAAGCTTACATCGAACATTTCCGGTCGGAAAATCCGATCCTGTGTACTTGTCATAAGTCTGAACATACTTTCACATACTCCTCCACATCCTCAGTGCTGGTGAAAGAGAACAACAAAGGTTCTATGAACCTTCGGGTATCAAATAGACTGATGCCCGGTACACACGGTCGGATTTTCAGATGGAAAATGTCCGGTCGGGGCTTCTTGTCAGAAATTCCGACCGTGTGTGGGCACCATCGGACTTTTTCCATCAGATTTTCCGATACTCAAAGTTTGAGAGCAGGCTATAAAATTTTCCAACAACAAAATCCGATTACGTCAATTTCGATCGTGTGTGGCCAATTTCAACGCACAAAGTGCCACGCATGCTCAGAATAAATTCCGAGACGGAACTGCTCGGTCTGGTAAAATTAGCGTTCGTAATGGATATAGCACTTTCGTCAGGCTGCAATGTTTTAAATTGTTTAATGCAGCGCACTCTCTTCTTCTTTATAATGCTAGAAGAATGAAGTAGTTTTGCTGCTCATATTCACACAGATTTCTCACAAACTTCTTTCTTTATTATTTATCGTGATTTCATCAATATATTTTGATTTGTCACATCTGACCAAAAAATTTTTTTATTTTTTTCAAGCCTGATCTTGTTTTTTTTTTTTTTTTTTTTACTCCAGAATATTTTTGGATGTGTTTTGTGTGTCAAGTTACCACAAGTTGTATTATTTAATCTCAAGGGGATTGTTTGGTGTTGGTGTCTCTTGTTAATTTCACATTTGTATTTTTGAAATGTACCTGCCTACTCCCAAACAAACGTTCCTTTTTGAAGGAAAACACATAGGCAAGTATAATTGAAACAAAAGATCCTTTATTAAGGGCTCATAACCAAACAAAGAGGGAGGCAACGCTGGACAAACTGCAGAAATTGGAGAAGCCTTTGGCCCCCAGGGCACACATCAATTATTTTACTGAAAAATTGGTGGCCTGAGGAGTCCATATCTAAGGAAGTGCAATCTGGTCCAGAAGTCCAAGAGATCATGAACAGAAGCAGATGACATGTATTGTCCCCAGGCTGTGGTCATACAAGAGTCTGCATCTTTTGTCAGACCAGACTGAACCCAGGTCATCACTCTCTGGTCTTCCTTCCACGCTTCCTTCCATGCTGTGTCTTTGGTGGTAGAGGTGTGGCAGGAGGAGGAGGAAGATGGTCCAACTCACACAGGTGGGTTTTGGGTGTGATTTCACCCCTCAACCCCCTAGTTAAGGTTTTATAAAGAATGTCCTCACACATGAGGCGTTGACCCTCCTGTATGTCCTTCAGTTTTGTGGCAGCCAGAGGCAAAGGCCCCTTCGCGAGTGGGGAAGGCTCTGAGGGACACAGAAGCCTCCTGAATCAGCCTGAGTGCTGAATCCTGCACATTACTCCCCTTCCTGGGTCTTTTGTTTGGAAGGCGGAGGGGAGGGACCTGCGATTCTGTCAGGCTCCTACTGGGCCTGGCCTTCTCCTGGCTGCCACTTAGCCCCGCCTCCTCCTGGCTGCCACTATCCTCTGCCTCCTCCTGTGTGCCACATTTCACAGCCTCCTCCTGGCTGAGGTCTTCCTGTGTATGAAAAAGGGACATAGTTTTAGTTTTTTCTTCATCAATCACACACAATTTTCAGCACGATCAGCACGATCAGTATAGAAGGATCAGGAGAGTGCAGCAAACAAGTAAGTAGTTGTGTTCCTATTCCTTATTTTTATTACGTTTGTGCTGCTCCATGTGTTTTTCTTAACTGTTATACAGTTTAAAATGGCAACTTTCATGTTCATGGGCACATTATTCGTTCGTTCGGCCTAGAAAACACCATGTTTTGTCCAAATGCAGTTCTAAACAATTTTTCAGGCATACTTCTGTTAAATAAATATTGTTGTCTAGATGGGTTTGTAACCAGAATGAAATGCAAACTAGATTCTGGGTAAGGAGAGGGTGGGTTTGGCAAAGTCAGCAGATAGAGGATTGGTATTGGTTGACTTAGCGGTTGGGGGGAGGGAGGGTTCCAAAAGATTTTGTGAACCCAAAAAAAAAGCCTCTGGCACTCTGCTTGAATTTCAAGCACACATCACAATTTTACACATTTTAGGGGGTGTTTGGGGTAAAGCACTACAATGGAGCTGACAAAATACATTGTCAAGTGACTACATGAGGTGAATATAGGCCCAGGAGAGCATGCTGGGGAGGTAAGTGAAGGAAAATATGTAAGAAGGACAAAAAAAAATGCATGAGGACAAAGGGGACATTCACAGCATATTACACTCATGGTAATTAGGGAATGAGGAAAGAAATACAATATATTATCAAACATTAAATACAATAAAATGTGATGTTAAAGGATAAAAATCTTACCTTAATATAGTCCTTCTGCAGGACCTGGATGATGGCAGAACAGGTCTCTGGGATAATGATCCCCACAGCCTGGGGGGGAAGATGCCTGTCAAGAACTTAAGGTCCTGCAGGCTTCTCCCCATCGCCAAGTACTGCAGGGTGGCGACTAGCCTCTGCTCCAGAGTGATGGCTTGCCTCATGCAGGTATCCTGCCTGCTGATATAGGGGGTCAGCAAAGCAAACAAACGGTGAATTAAGTGTCCATCATCCGGAGAAAGTTCCTGAAATCATCAAGATTATTCTCACAGGTCTCACGGAGCAAAGACATGTGACAGAACTGGTCACGCTAGAGCAACCAATTCTTGGTCCATGAAGGTAAGGAACCCAACACCAAGCCCCCGCACAGCATGAACTCTACGATGAGTACGTATACGCAACATGGCTAGAAAATGGACAGCTGCTCAGAACGAAGTAACAGAACACACTGAAGAACAGCAAGGCCTGTGAAGAGCGACCTGAAAATCAGTAACGAACTAACAAGAACACGAAGACAGAGTCAAGCGTAACTCGCTGCAAGCACCGAAGACCAGATACAAACCCACAAGCACAAACTGAACAGCAGAAATACGATCTGAAAACCACGAGTCTGAAAAAGCGCGAATCGTCTCTCACCAAACTTTTACTAACACGAGATTAGCAAAAGGAGTCCAAAGGGTGCCGCACTTAGTACTGAACTGCCCTTTTATAGTCTCGTCGTACATGGTGTTCTTGGCGATCGGAAATTGCGACAACTTTGTGCGACCGTGTGTAGACAAAACAAGTTTGAGCCAACATCCGTCTGAAAAAATCCATGGATTTTGTTGTCACAATGTCCGATCAATGTCCGATCATGTGTACGGGGCATGAGAGTAGTTTGGTATGTAGATCTGAGGGCATGACAGTTTTACCTGGAGGGAAGGTAGAATCTCAAAAGGTAGTCAAAGCCAGAATCAGAGTGGGAGAGATGATATACTCTGGCTTGATGGATGTTTCAGAATCCTGGACATAAAAGAAATAGGAAAGGGAATCTGCTCGAGAATTTGTCATTCCTGGTTTGAAAGTAATGACAAAGTCGAAGTGGGAGAAAAATAGGGATCAGCAAGCCTGTCTTTGGGTCAAGATACAAACCACCTGAAGATAATGCAGGTTGTGTATGTGATCCATAAACCATAATTGTATTCTGGTGATGACCTTTCTAAGAGCTACGGACACTCTTCCAGGGCCAGCTTAACAGCTAGTAATTCTTGATCTCAGATGAAGTAGTTCTTTAGGTTCACGAGGACTGAAAATCAACTACTCCAACACTTGCTAAAAAGGCATTCATCTCAGTGGAAAATTGCTTGAATAAGTCCTGCTTCAGAAATGATGGGATAGAGATGAAAGCTCGTTTTATGGTGTGAAAGGCTTTCAATGCTGCCAAGGTGCAGTTCTTCAGATTGGCATTCTTCCTGGTAAGAGCTGTAATAAGAACAACCAGCACACAGTAATTCGTAATGAACTGTCAATGATATTTGCTGAAACCAAGGAAGCAATGGGTAGCCTTTATGGATAAATGGCAGTAAGAGATGATGGCTACAATTTCTGGATCCATGGAGAGTCCATCGTTAGAGATTTTGTAGCCCAAGAAGGGTACTGTGGAAGCTCAAAAAGACACTTTGCCATAGTGTGGAGGTCAATGTCTCAAAGACACTAGACAACAGTGCAGACATGTAGTCTATGCATGTGTATATCTGAAAAGAAGATAGATATATAATTAAGACAGACAATACAGACATATAGAAGATTTTTAAAAAATCAAATTAACAAAGTATTGAAAAACATGGGGTGTTACAGAGGCTGAGGGGCATCACAAGGTATTCAGTGGCCATCTCTAGTGTTGAATGCTGTTTTACTCTTGTTACCTTTCTTGATTCTGATTAGATTGCAGGCACCCTGTAAGTCTAATTTAGTAAATATAAGTGCTCCCTGAGGCCCTTTAAATAATTTGGTAGCTTGGCAACTGATAGCGGTATTTCAACAAGATAGCATTCAGGCTGTAATTCAGTCTATGCACAGGCAGAGAGAACCATCTTTCCTCTCAACAAAGAAAAAACATCCTTAAGCTGAGGAAAAGGATATATGGATAAACCCCCACCTACTCTATTTACTAAGCTTACACAGGAGCTGGGTTTGATTGACTTATGATGATATTTGGAGGGGCGTGCAGTATTTTTGTTTTTTTTCTTCACATCAATCTAATTCAAGAACTGACCTGACCACACCTAACTTTCTGTTCTTAATTATGGCTTCCACTTTGCTTCATGAATTTATTTCAGATCTTCGCTCTCTAATAGTGCACATTGTTCAAACCCCTTTTTTTGTTCAATTGATCTACATTTTCTTATAATACCGATGACTCAGCTGATGTTTTAACTGTGTGGGATTCCTTTAAGTAGTGTCTTACTTAGCACA
Organism: Lithobates clamitans; assembly: GCA_037952925.1. NCBI lineage: Eukaryota > Metazoa > Chordata > Amphibia > Anura > Ranidae > Lithobates > Lithobates clamitans. The sequence continues at coordinate 3,002,344 of JBBGZY010000089.1, read as the reverse complement.
GTTAACCACATTAAACATTAAACAACAAGCCCAAAACTATATGCACACCTTGCAGCTCAAGCAGAATTAACTTGACTCTTCAGACTCTAACAAGTGAGTATGGCAAGAGCCCTTAGTAAGTTTGAGTCTTTGTATGTTAAGCATACTCACATCAGAACCTATTTTTTCTGAACAATCCATTTTCGAGCAAGGGAACACCACTATACAGGTATACCCCACTTTTAAGTACACAATGGGGTTTATTTACTAAAGCTGAAAAGTGCAAAATCAGGCTCACTTTTGCATCGAAACCAATGAGCTTCTAACCTCGGTTTGTTCAATTAAGCTTTGGTAATAAAACCTGAAAGCTCATTGGGTTCTATGCAGAAGTGAGCTTGATTTTGCACTTTCCAGCTTTAGTAAATAAACCCCATTGTGTACTTAAAAGTGGGGTATGCCTGTATATACGTTGACTTTACGGGATAAACATATATTTTCTCCCTCTACAATTCCATATATATATATATATATATATATATATATTGATACTACTGCTTGTATGCTGTATACTGGTATCACTGCTGCTTTGCATATGGGTACCAATGCTAGACATCCACACTTTGACTCTGATGCCGTGTGCACACGGTTGGAATTTACGACAACAAACGTTCGATGTGAGCTTGTTGTCAGGAATTCCGACTGTGTGTAGGCTCCATCGGACATTTTTTGTCGGAATTTCCGACAAACAAAATTTGAGAGCTGGTTCTCAAATTTTCCGACAACAAAATCCGTTGTCGTAAATTCAGATCTCATGTACACAATCCGATGCACAAAATTCCACGCATGCTTGGAATCAAGCAGAAGAGCCGCACTGGCTATTGAACTTCATTTTCTCGGCTCGTCATATGTGTTGTACGTCACTGCATTCTTGACCGACAACATTTGTGCGACCATGTGTATGCAAGACAAGTTTGAGCCAACATCCGTCGGAAATAAACCCAGGATTTTGTTGTCGGAATGTCCGATTATCTGTACGTGGCATTAGACTCACTAGATACCACTATCATGGTAGATGAGATCTATTTATACTCTCAGTGAGAGAAAAATACATTGGATAAGCTGGGCTAGAAATTACATTAGAGATGTATTATGAAAAGTGAAATTCTGTCCGAAAGGGTGAACATAGGCTTTAAGCCATGTCTCTGCACTTCCTGTTATTATTGTGCTCTCTCCAGCCAATATCTTGCTCCTTTCTCTACTGCTGCCTTCCTTATATTTGTTACCAACCTTTGGCTTGTTCCTTGAGTACGCTTCTGCTTAATCCCAATTTGCAAACATTCGTTACTGACCTTTTGCTTGTTTATTGATTATGGTTCTGCTTGATCCCTACCTGCTTATCTGCCACTGGACCCAGGCTTGCTCACCTCTTGGTGGGGCGATCCTGAGGAGCGCAACCTGGTTCTAACACACAGAAAAACCCATCTCCACCATCATGAGCTCTGGCGAATACCGGTTAGTACTTAGACGTTAGGTGAACCTGTGTCGTCCACCAGGGTGACCTGCTTGTCTACCTATCCCACTGGTCGATGCTGCTTCACTGCTATAGCTACTGGCCTTTGAGCCTGACTCCATACTGTGACAAAGAAATAAGTGAGGTCAGTATCACAACAGCAGGTGGTGAGATGGTCTCTACAGTGTAATAGAGAGTTGCCAGGCTATTTAAACATGTCACTGCGACTCAAACCTTATCATATTCCAGAGGCCCGCAGACAGGCAGTACTCGAAGAGAACCAGATGGGTCCTTAATGTTTTGTAATGACTTCAGAAAACTGAACAAAGTTTCAAAGTTTAGAAACCTACCCCGAGCCCTGGGTTGATAAACTAGTTGAGAAGTTGGGCCCTACCAGATACATAACCACCCTTGATCTCACTAGGGAGTATTGGCAGGTTAACCTGACAGAGGAAGCAAAAGAAAAAACAGCTTTTGCGACTCCAGAGGGCTTGTGGCAGTATGTCCAGAAGCCCTTTGGGTAAATAGATTCCAGCAGATGATGGATGAGATTCTTAGCTCACATAAATGCTATTCTGTGGCCTATTTAGATGCTGTAGTTATTTGCTGTAGTTATTGGAAGCACAAATTGTGAAAGTCACCTACCTAAAGTGCAGGCTGTCATAAATTCTATTATAAATGGGGGCTTAACAGCATACTCAAAGAATTGTGCTGTAGAGGTCAGTATCTAGAATACACCATTGGGCGGGGCCTAATCAAACCCCAAATCCATAAGGGCAAAAGCTCCTCTTTAGTAATCAAGTGGAATTCCAAGGCTGAAGAAGCTTTCCAAAGACTGAAGGAGGATCTGTGTAAACAGCCTCTGCTGGTAGCCCTAGACTTTAGTAAAGAATTCTTAGTCCAGACCTATGCCTCAAGTGTAGATCTGTCTTGTCCCAAGTGTTAGGTGTAGAAGAACATCCGGTGGTCTATTTGACTTGAAAGCTTACCCCTTCAGAAATAAATTATAGTATTGTAGAGAGAGAGTGTTTGGCCATTAGGTGGGCCTTGGAGGCTCTACAGTACTACTTTCTGGGGGCCACTTCCTACTCATAACAGACCAGGCTCCCTTAAAATGGATGGCCTGAGCTAAGGAACATAATGTAAGGATTACCTATTGGTTCCTGGCCCTCCAAAATTTTTGTCTTAAAGTGGAGCACTGGACTAGTCGTAATCAGAAAAATGCAGATGCTCTTTCTAGAATCCACTGTTTGGTATCTGTGTTCAAACAGGTTGGGGGTTTGTGACAAACAGTCCCTGTCAGTTGTGTATGGATTATATCAGCAGCATAGCATTTTACAGTTCATGAGGTGAATGGGTGGCAGTTGAAATTAATCACTGACTACACCTTGTTCCCCACCTGGGATATAATTTGCCTCTCCCTGTATTAATGGGTTGTTGTAGGAAAAGGATGCATGCAGGTTGTGAGTAGGGATGGGCCGAACAGACAACTGTCCGGTTCGCACCAGAACTTCCAAACACAGTGAAAGTTCAGACCCGAATAACGAACCCCATTAAAGTCAATGGGACCCGAATGTCAAAAATCTAAAGTGCCTATTTTGAAGGTTTTGAAATCTTATATGCAAGTAATTTGGCATACAATGGTTATAGGGGTCTGGGTCCTGCCCTGGGGGACATGTATCAATAAAAAAAAAGTTAGTAAAAAACTTCATTTTTAAATAAGCAGTGATTTTTTGATTTTTAAAGTGAAAGCATAAAAATAAAAAAATCCTTCCAATATAGTGCCTGGGGGGTCCCCTTAGTCTACCTGTAAAGTGGCAGATCTGTACCATGTCTAGAATCTGTTGTAACAATAATTGCATTTATAAAGCCAAAAAATGACATTTTCCCTGTAAGCTGCCTTTATTTTGCTCAGCAACAGCTGGGGAGCCAGTGTGAATGGTGAGGCCACTATGTAGTACACTGGGAACAAGATTAGAGATTTTTTGGATACATTCTGGTGTCACTTTGACTTTGGATAGAAGTAACGGGTGCATAGAAATTGGTCTTTGGGTGTCGGTGGCGCCTTCCCACTGTAACCCTATAGAGGTAATCTTGATGAAAGCAAGAATTGGCCTTGCTGTAAAAAATTGCGATGATATGCACCTGTCAAACAAGTGCAGAAAAATTGGTCTTTGGGTGTTAATTGTGCCAATGAAAACCATACCAAAAACATTCTTCTGGATAAAATGATTAAACACCTTCAAAGCTAGGCAGCCTTGAAGTCCTGCAGAGGTTCCACATCCCAAAAAGACTTAATCAGTGACATCGGCATCAGGGGCTTCATAGCTGGTAATAAAGGACTGATTCATGTTTATAAAAGTCAAGCGGTCCAGAAAGTCTGTGGACAGACGCGTTCTATGATCAGTAACGAAACCTTCTGCAGCACTGAATGTCAGTCTGAAAGCATGCTGGATGCAGGGAAGCCCAACAACTCAACAGCATACTGGGAAAGTTCTGGCCAGTGGTCTATTCTCATGACCCAGTAAGTCAGTGGATCGTTAGCTGGAAAGCTCTCCATCTCTGTTTTGGCCCCGAGGTAATCATCCACCATGCGATGCAGACGCTGCCGATGGGATGTGGAAGCTGACAGCCATGGGCGGTGAGGATTAAAAAAAATTATGAAATGCCTCACTTAGGCGGACGCCTTCTCCAACGCTCCTCTCTTGACCAACAGAAGACTCAAAATAACGTTTTCCACCACACTGTAACCTACTGGAGTTAGGAAAAACGTTCAATAAAATCTTCTTTAATGTATCCTCAAGAGATTTTATCTTCTGCACTCTCTGTGGGGACGGGATGAGCTCTGAGACTTTCCCCTTATAATGGTGGTCAAGGAGGGTTGCCAACCAGAAATCATCCTTCTCCTTTATGCCACATATTCTTGGGTCCTTTCGCAGGCTTTGAAGCATGAGGTTGCACATGCGCCTCAAATTTGCAGAGGCTTGAGAAGCAGACTCCCTGGGGTCACTCAGGATGACAGCATCTGGAAATTCTTCCTCCCAGCCACGTACTATTGCCAAGGGTCCTGGGGTTGGAAAGCCATTGCTTACAGATTGACGCATGTCTTCCTCTTCTTCGAAGCCTATGAAAGTGCCAGAATCCTCCTCCTCATCTTCCTCTCCTCTCTCCTCCTGTGCATTCTGTGACATAGGAATGATGTTGTCTGGATAAAGTGGGCCTTGAAAGGAAAGGAAGACCTCCTCTTCCTCCTGCTGCTCTGCCTCCAGTGCCCTGTCCATAATGCTCCAGCAGGAACACAACAGGGATTGTGTCACTGATGCATGCACTGTCACAGCTCACCATCCGTGTGGCCTCCTTAAATGGTGACAATACAGTGCATGCATCCTTAATGATCAGCCATTGGTGTGGGGAAAAAAGCCAAGGCAGCCTGAGCCTGTAATTGTGCCATACTCACAGAGGTACTCGTTGATGGCCCTCTGCTGCATGTATAGCCGCTGCAGCATTGCCAAAGTCGAGTTCCACCTGGTGGGCATGTCACAAATCAGGCGTTTTTTTGGGCAGGTGGAATTCCCGCTGAATTTCAGCTGAGCACTGGCTGTGTATAAACCGCCTAAAATGGCTACATACTCTTCTGGCCAGCTTTAGCCCATCTTGGAATTCTGGGTACATATTTAGGAAAAGCTGCACCACCAAATTGAGATCATGTGCCAGGCATGGCACATGTGTCAACTTTCCCTGTCTAAAGGCGGACAGGAGGTTTGAGCCATTATCACACACCACCATTCCTTGCTCCAGCTGGCGTGGTGTGGACCACCTCTGGGCCTGTCCCTGCAGAGCTGCAAGACTCTCTGCTACAGTGTTGTTCCTTTCCACTAAACACACCAGCTGAAGCACTGCATGGCACCTTTTAGCATGACTCATGGAATAGCCCTTTGAACACTTAGGGGTACCTGATGTCCATAGGACAATTCTGCAGAGGAGGGCATGGAGGTGGCGGATGAGGAGGAGGGGGTAGAGATCACAGGTCTGGCATCATCACCACTAGCTGTATGGAGACGTGGGGCACAACAAACTGCAGCACCGAGCCCTGTCCTGCATCCTTTGAGTTGCAAGCAGCGTTACTGTGTGCTGTGAACTAAATATATCATCCCTGCCCATGCTTGCTGGACCACGTTTTAGCAGTAAGGTGGATTTTATGGCTGACTGCCTTGTCCAACTATGCCAGAACATTCCCTTCCATGTGATGGTAGAGAGATGGAATGGCCTTACGTGAAAAGTAGTAGCGACTGGGAACCTGCCATTGTGGTACAGCACATTGTGCAAATTCACAATGAATCCAGTAATGGCTGGGCATCATCAGCTGACGCTGTGGTCAAATAACTCAGCTGACTCCTCAATGGCTGATGTTGGGGCTATGGCAGGAATAGATGTGGACAAGGAGGCATCTTTATCCACTCTGTCAACTGCAGGGGACTGCACACTTGTCTTTGCTTGCGTGACAGAGGATGAGGAGGATGAGGAAAGTTTAGTAAGCCTGTCCACCACCTCCTCTGCATGCTGTGGCTGGATAGCACAGGCAAACTCACTAAACAGAGGAAATGATGCCCTGCCTGAGGACTGACCACCACATCCACCTTTGCCTGTGGACACATTTGTTGCTGGCCCCCTTACAGTGCCAAGGGAATGTCTGCCTCTCCTTGCTGTCCTCCCAGACATTATTGGGAGGGAGGGGGCGGTACTTATAAGAAAATGTAAAGAAGAAGTGGAAATCTGTACGTAGATGAACTTTAATCAATGTAAAGTGGTGTTTGGTGCACTTTAATTTCAGTACTTACACTACACAGACACACTCCATGGCGTTAAACTGGCAGTAACGCACACAGAACTATATGGTGGTAAACTGACAGTAAGGCGCACAGAAGTAAATGGCATTAAACTGGCAGTAACGCACAAAACTATATGGTGTTAAACTGGCAGTAACGCACACAGAACTTTATGGTGTTAAACTGGCAGTAACGCACACAGAACCATATGGTGTTAAACTGGCAGTAACGCACACAGAACTATATGGCGTTAAACTGGCAGTAACGCACAGAACTATATGGTGTTAAACTGGCAGTAATGCACACAGAAGTAAATGGCATTAAACTGGCAGTAACTCACAAAACCATATGGTGTTAAACTGGCAGTAATGCACACAGAACTATATGGTGTTAAACTGGCAGTAAGGCACACAGAAGTAAATAGCGTTAAACTGCCAGTAATGCACAAAACGATATGGTGTTAAACTGGCAGTAACACACACAGAACTATATGGCATTAAACTGGCAGTAACTCACACAGAACTATATGACGTTAAACTGGCAGTAATGCACACAGAACTATATGGAGCTAAACTGGCAGTAACACACACAGAAATATACGGCGTTAAAATGACAGTAATGCACACAGAACTATATGGTGTTAAACTGGCAGTAATGCACACAGAACTATATGGCGTTAAACTGGCAGTAACGCACACAGAACTATATGGCGTTAAACTGGCAGTAACGCACAGAGAACTATATGGCGTTAAACTGGCAGTAACGCACACGGAAGTAAATGGCGTTAAACTGGCAGTAACGCACAAAACCATATGGTGTTAAACTGGTAGTAACACACACAGAACTATATGGCGTTAAACTGGCAGCAACACACGCAAAGCTATATGGCGTTAAACTAGCATTAACACACACAAAACTATATGGCGTTAAACTCTTAGTAACACAATTAAATAGATAGTATTCAACCGCCACTACACTGACGCTATCTGAACTGTCCCTACTCTAGCTATACACTAATGTAAAGATTACTGACTCGGTCTCACTACACTACAGTGAAACTATCTGGGCTGTCCCTATTCTAGCTGCACACTATGCAAAGCTGAATGATGGTCCTCCTCACTACACTTACACTATCCCTAGACTGACACTAAACCAATATTCTACACTGACAATTCAAGCAAAATAGCACAGTATAGCACACTAACTAACTAATAGCACTGAACAGAGCCATGTTCTATCTCTCTCCACGTCAAAATCACACTGAAAATGGCTGCCATTGAAAGAATACTTTTATATTGTGGGGCAGGAATGAGCCATGATTAGATAAAGTCATGATGACAGTGTCCAATCATGACTCTGACAGTGCTCTGTGCCCTGATTGGCTGAAGATTTCAGTGCTTGCAATGCACTGTTCAGCGCAGCAATGCATTGTGGTCAGTTCGGGTGGCCTAACAAATGGTCGAACAGCGAAAGTTTGGCCCAAAGGTTCGCCCATCCCTAGCAATTGACAGTTCCGTTAATGTAGAAAGGAGTTGCCATCCGTGGGTTTAACATAATTTTTGTCATATTTTTAGCAACTCCTTTCTACACTTATACTTTCTATCTTAATAATGAAGCATCATCCAAGAAAACGGAGTCTGAAAGGGTCTTACTGGTTAGATTCACCTCACAGTTTCATGGGCATTAAACTAAAATGGAAACCACTGGTCAACCCTATTAAAACACCCCCATTTAAAATTGTCTTTGTTTGAAAAATCCATGGTTTGTTATAGGAGAGCCTGTAATATTAAGAGAAAGGTGGCTCTGAGTAAAATAAAGTCTATACCATTAGCTAGTCTCTTTCTCTGCCTGTCTCTTTCTGTCTCTTTCTCTACCTCATTGTCTCTTTTTCTGCCTCAATTGTCTCTTTATTTGCCTCTGTCTCTGCCTCTCTCTCTCTTTCTCTGCCTCTCTGTCTCTTTCTCTTCCTCTTTCTGTCTCTTTCTCTGCCTCTTTCTCTACCTCTCTGTCTCTTTCTCTGCCTTTCTATCTTTCTCTGTCTCTTTCTCTGTCTCAATGGTCTATTTATTTGCCTCTGTCTCTGCCTCTCTCTCTCTTTCTCTGCCTCTCTCTCTCTTTCTCTGCCTCTCTCTCTCTTTCTCTACCTCTCTCTGTCTCTTTCTCTGCATCTGTCTCTTTCTCTGCCTTTCTGTCATTCTCTGTCTCGTTCTCTGTCTCCTTCTGTCTCTTTATCTGCCTTTCTGTCTTTCTCTGTCCCTTTCTCTGTCTCTTTCTCTGTCTCTCTCTCTCTCTCTTTTTCTGCCTCTCTCTCTCTTTCTCTACCTCTCTCTGTCTCTTTCTCTGCATTCGTCTCTTTCTCTCCCTTTCTGTTATTCTCTGTCTCTTTTTCTGTCTCCTTCTGTCTCTTTATCTGCCTTTCTGTCTTTCTCTGTCTCTTTCTCTGTCTCAATGGTCTATTTATTTGCCTCTGTCTCTGCCTCTCTCTCTCTTTCTCTGCCTCTCTCTCTTTCTCTGCCTCTCTCTCTCTTTCTCTACCTCTCTCTGTCTCTTTCTCTGCATCTGTCTCTTTCTCTGCCTTTCTGTCATTCTCTGTCTCGTTCTCTGTCTCCTTCTGTCTCTTTATCTGCCTTTCTGTCTTTCTCTGTCCCTTTCTCTGTCTCTTTCTCTGTCTCTGTCTCTCTTTCTCTCTCTCTTTCTGCCTCTCTCTCTCTTTCTCTACCTCTCTCTGTCTCTTTCTCTGCATTCGTCTCTTCCTTTCTGTTATTCTCTGTCTCTTTTTCTGTCTCCTTCTGTCTCTTTATCTGCCTTTCTGTCTTTCTCTGTCTCTTTCTCTGTCTCTCTATGTCTCTTTCTCTGCCTCTGTCCCTTTCTCTGCCTTTCTGTATTTCTCTGTCTCTTTCTCTGTCTCTTTATCTGCCTTTCTGTCTTTCTCTGTCTCTTTCTCTGTCTCTCTATGTCTCTTTCTCTGCCTCTGTCCCTTTCTCTGCCTTTCTGTCTTTCTCTGTCTCTTTATCTGCCTTTCTGTCTTTCTCTGTCTCTTTCTCTGTCTCTCTATGTCTCTTTCTCTGCCTCTGTCCCTTTCTCTGCCTTTCTTTGTCTCTTTCTCTGTCTCTTTCTCTGTCTTTCTCTGTATCTTTCTCTGTCTCTTTCTCTATCTCTTTCTGTCTCTTTTTCTGCCTCTCTCTTTGTGTGCCTCTCTCTCCTCTTCCCTCTCTCTCCTCTCTCCCATCCCCCTCTCCCTCTTTCCCTACCGCTCCAATATCTCTCTCTACCTCTCATTATCTTTATTCACCCTTCCCTCTTTCTTTTCCCCTCTTGCCATACCCACTGTTCCCTGGTCCTTATGTTCCATTCCAGGGTGCCCCAGGTCTTCATACTCCTAGTCATGCTGACATTATTTTTACACTGTTTGTTGTTTAAAACATTAACTCAGAATGATAACTTGTATGGGCATTGTTAATATTTGCAAGGTATTTATATTGTTTAAATATTGATTGGTTTCTACTAGGAGTTTAAATCATATATATTAGAATGTCAGTAAAAAAACTCGGTGTTGGTATATTTTCCCTGTTTTGTCAGTAAAAACAAAAAAGGGGTGTGTGGGAGGTTGGCAGGAGGCTGGGGGGTATGGAAGGAGAACTTCTCTGCAGGGGGGTGCCAAATGGAGTCCTTGCCCCGGGATAAGTCTAGCTTCGCCACTGACATACTGTATATCTTGTGTGCTGAAATTTACCAACTGTTTAATTTTTTATATATTATTTGTGGATGAAGAAACAGTCTCATGGGGATATATACAGTATCTCCCAAAAGTGAGTACACCCCTCACATTTCTGTAAATATTTTATTATATCTTTTCATGTGACAACACTGAACAAAATGACACTTTGCTACAATGTAAAGTAGTGACTTTCAAAGCCATCCACAACCTGGCCCCCAGCTACATCTCTAACCTAGTCTCAAAATACCAACCTAATTGTTCTCTTCGCTCCTCCTAAGACCTCCTGCTCTCAAACTCCCTTGTCACCTCATCCCATGCTCGCCTTCAGGACTTCTTCAGAGCCTCTCCAATCCTCTGGAATGCTCTACCCCAATCCATCCAATTTTCTCCTACTTTATCCACTTTCAGACAATCCCTGAAAACTCATCTCTTCAGAGAAGCCTATCTAGCCCCCACCTAACAACTGTACATTTATCTTCTCAATCAGCATATCACCCACAATTATTACCTTGTATCTTTTGACCTTCCCTCTTAGATTGTAAGCTCTAAGGAGCAGGGCCCTCTGATTCCTACTGTATTTAAGTGTATTGTGTTTGTACTGTCTACCCTCAAGTTGTAAAGCGCTACGTAAACTGTTGGCGCTATATAAATCCTGTATAATAATAATAGTGAGTGTACAGCTTGTATAATAGTGTAAATTTGCTGTCCCCTCAAAATAACTCAACATACAGGCATTAATGTCTAAACTGCTGGCAACAAAAGTGAGTACCCCTAAGTGAAAATGTCCAAATTTTGTCCAAAGTGTCAATATTTTGTGTGGCCTTATTTTCCAGCACTGCCTTAACCCTCTTGGGCACGGAGTTCACCAGAGCTTCACAGGTTGCCACTGGAGTGTAGTCACATGAAAAGATATAATAAAATATTTACAAAAATGTGAGGGGTGTACTCACTTTTATGAGATACTGTGTATATATAAATAATAGTGTGTTTCTGGCAAGAAATTAAAGAAATTAAATACTGAAAATGTATCAATATACAAATCAAACAGTAAATTGAACAGTAATTAGTAAATTGAATAGTCTATAAGGTGCAATATGAAAATAAGTCCATGTGCCAATAGCAATGAAAGCATATAGGTGTATCTTACATCAAAAGAGGTTTATTTAGAAATTGTATTGTCATTACAAATTCCACTTTTAAACTTGTAACCAAACATAATTTTCAGTAAATCGACCTGAGTTTACATTTATCTATAGAGAAATTGTGTAGATCAAAACATAGGGTAAATTCTGTACAAGAGGGAGAAAAGGAAAAAAAAAACAGTAACACAAGGAGGAAAGACAGAATTTATGACCGGTGAATCTTCTAGGTTGTTTCAGTAGGAGACCATCCACGTCGTCCAGCTAACCGTTTCATTGCAATTCTAATGTTTCACCTAAACTAGAACTAGCTCTAGCCTAGTGCCTGAGTCTGAACATTGATAATGTCGGTGAAGGTTTGGGAATATTTAAAAACATTCCATGGGTGCCAAGTTTCAAGAAAGCTTTCGACCTGTTCGTTCGCTTGTGCCAGAGTGTCTTCCATTTCATAGAGTTCTGTGACCCTATGGAGCCAATCCGCCACTGTTGGTACCCGACTTGATTTCCAATAAATTGGAATGAGGGATTTGGCAGCATTCAACAAATGTTTTGTGAGAGAATGCTTGTATTTCTTTAAAGGCCAGTTTGAAATGTGCAGTAGACAGCATGCTGCATCAAGTGTTAGAGAGGTTTCTGTAATTGTTTTTATGAGTTCTCGAACTGCGTCCCAATAATGGGCAATCAAGGGGCAATGCCACCAAATATGCAGCAGGGAACCACTATCTCCCAGGCATCTCCAGCAGCGGTGCCTGAGGGAACCATTTATTTAATTTTGCTGGGGTTAAGTACCATTGAGTCAACAGTTTGTAGGCTGTCTCTTGTACTTTGGTGCTGATAGAGCACTTGTGTCATAAAATGCAAGCGTTCCTCCACTGTTTAGGAGTTATGTTTACCTGTAAAGCTTCCGACCACCGCCTTCTGAGTGTGTCATCAAGGGGCGCTTTTGCGTTCTGCAGCCACACATAAATAATCGAGGTAGCTCTACTGACTGGGTCTCCCAAGTGGCACAGCGACTCAAAGTCCAGTAGAGGTCTGGAGAAGTCACTTGTGGTTGCTGCTAACATAGCTTCTGACTTGTAGGTAGGTCCAAAAGGGTAAGTTAGTCACGTTGTCATTCTGTTTAAGTGTCTGATAGTCTTTAGTTTTGGCCTGTTGGTAGCAGTCCCCTGTCAAAAGGGGTCTGTCATTGTGGGAAGACTTGAGGTGAGAGTTACTTACCCCAGGGATGAACTCTGGGTTGTCCCTCAGTGGGGTTAATGGGCCTAATGCAGACCTAATGGGCCTAATGCAGACGTAATCCCTGTGTCTTTAGGTATTTCATGAATCAGTTTCAAGGTGACCCCTGCTAAAGGGTGTTGCTTTAGATCGTCAGGGTATGTGTGCCAATGTCACCAAGGGGCAAAAGTGAGTGGTGAGGTGTGAAGGTCCATTTCTAGTTTCACCTAATCTTTAGTGTCACGATGGCAATGCCAATCTATGACCCTCGTTAAGTGGGAGGCTTTGTAGTAGTCACTTAAGTTGGGTACTCCTAACATCCCTGATACCTTCGCTTTCTGTAGGGTTTCAAATTTGATTCTTGGTTTTTTATGTGCCCAAATGAATTTAAAAAACAAAGCTCTCAGAGTCCTGAACATGTTGGCTGGCAATTTAATCGGCAATGTACGCATTAAATTTAAGAGCTTATGTCAGGTACTCACTAAGGCCGAGTTGCTGAGCTGGGCGCACGATACCCTCTGGGAGTGGCACAGCGGGTATTGGGCACAAAGGAGCACGGGTCGCCAGCAGGTAGTAGAGTAGCTGGGCGGTTCTTCAGGTAGAGAAGTGATCCGTGCAGGGTGGCTGACACCTCACCGAAGCCGACTGAGCAGGAATCTGGAGATGAAGGCTGAAGCTGGATGCAAAGGGTCAAACACAAGCAGGGGTCCAGGAACGGGCCAGGGGTCATACACGGGTAGTAAAACAGGCAGGCAATCCAACACTGGGGTGAAGCAGAGACAAAGTCCAAGAGCAGGCTGGGGGTCAAACACAGGTAGTCAAGCAGGCAGATGATCCACACTAGGATGAGGCAGAGGCAAGTCCAGGAGCAGGCCGAGGGTCAAACACGGGTAGATCAGGCAGGTAGAGAAGTCCAGAAGGCAGCCGAGGGTCAAGCACAAGAGAGGTTCAAGAAAGGTCAAGGTCGATCAGGGTCACAACGGGAAGGCACAGGTACACAGGTTCAGGAACAGATAACAGGAGCTGAAAAGACAAACCAGCAACAAACACAGGACATAGCTGTCTTTATATAGGCCCACCAGGGGAACGTCAGAATGTGCGCGCACGCGTTCGTACTGATGCGCTGCGTCGTGCACCCACGTGAGCTTATCCGTTCGGGACATGCGTTCGTACCCGCTGATTGTGAAACGGTACGCGCTGATGTGCAATTCTACCACGCAGGCGCATGGGGAAATGCCTATACTGACAGGCTCTGATTCTGACATTCCCCTGACAGTGCCCCCGCCTAAGGGGCAACCTCCGGGTGCCCAACCTAGCTCAGATCCCAGGATGTCTTCTGTGAAACTCTCGCACTAAACGAGGGGCATGGATATTGCTAGCAGGCTCCCAAGAATTGTCCTCCGGGGGATACCCTTTCCATTTAACTAAGTACTGTTCCTGTCCCCCCTCCATTTGTAATCTACTATTGCCTCCACTTCAAATTCTTCTTCCCCTTCAATCCGGATTGGTGGGGGAGGTAGTTCTTCTTTTCCTGGAAAAGAGTTGGGGGTGACCGGCTTTAGTAAAGAGGCATGGAACACCGGATGTATCCTATAGGAGTTAGACAAGGTCAGTTCGAAGGCCACGGGGTTTACAACCCTCTTAATCTCAAAAGGACCAATGAATTTTGGGCCTAGTTTGCGTGATGGGCAAGGTAATTTGAGGTTGATGGCCATACTTTATCTCCAACCTTGAAACTTGGGTTACTTCTTCTTCCCCTGTTATAGAACTCTTCATAGCTTTTTTGGGCTTTCTTCATTGTTTCCTGAATTTGCAAAAAGTTTGTTTGGATAACATGTATACGGTCTTGTACTGCAGGAGTTGAGACTTCGGGAATGGAATACGGGATAAAGGAAGGGTGGAAACCATAGTTTGCCCAGAAAGGTGTTTGGTTGATGGCGGAATGTATAGAATTGTTGTAGGCGAACTCTGCGCACGGTAAGAGAGAAGACCAGTTGTCTTGGGAACAGGAGCAGAAACACTGAAGATATTGCTCTAGAGATTGATTCGTTCTTTCTGTCTGGCCATTGCTTTGTGGATGATATGCGGAAGAGAGGGATGTCTTGATTTCTAAGGACTTACACATATCCTTCCAGAATCTTGACATGAACTGAATCCCCCTATCGGATACAATGTTGTGGGGAACGCCATGGAGTCTTACTATTTCTTTTATAAAGACTTCTGCAGTTGTGGAAGCAGAAGGGGTGCCTACTAAGGGCAGGAAGTGTGCCATCTTCGAAAGGCGGTCGACAACCACCAAGATACTAGTAAACTTCTCAGAAGGGGGCAGATCAACAATAAAGTCCATAGAGACTTCCGTCCAGGGAAGTTCAGGTACAGATAAAGATTTTAAAAGTCCCCACGACTTGGCATTGGATTACTTATTACGTTGGCAAGTAATGCAAGATTGTATATATCTTCTGCAGTCTTGTCTCCAACCCGGCCACCAGAAAGAGCGATTAATTAGTTCGGAGGTCTTCTGTATACCAAAATGTCCTGCCAACTTGTGATCGTGAAAGGTTTGTAAAATCTGAAGTCTTACAGGGAGTGGAACGAATACCTTGTCCTGGGCCCACAACAGACCATCTTTCTTTTCTAGTGAGGATACTTCAGGTTCCATACATTGACTGGAGGCTTGTATAATAACTGACCTAAGATTGGGCTGAACGAGGCTAAGAAAGTGGTGAGGAGATAGAATGGTTCCAGGTTCTTCTGATCCACTGGTTTCTGGGAACATACGGGAAAGCGCGTCCGCCTTCCCGTTCCTAGAGCCAGGTTGGTAGGTAATATGAAAGTTGAACCTGGAGAAGAACAAGGCCCAACGGGCCTGATGAGGTCGGAGGCGTTTAGCTGTTCGAAGATACTCTAGGTTACGGTGGTCAGTGAAGATCATGATGGGTTGAGATGCCCCTTCCAGCAGATATCTCCATTCTTCTAAGGCAAATTTTATAGCAAGTAACTCTCGATCCCCAACATCATAATTCTTCTCCGGAGGGTTGAGATTACGAGATGCAAAGGCCACAGGATGGAGCAGGGCCTTTTGGCCACTTCTCTGAGACAGGATTGCCCCTATTGCTGACTCCGAAGCATCCACTTCAAGGACATAGGGTAAGACTGGATTGGGATGTTGGAGAATAGGAGCCGATATAAAAAGTCTTTTTAGTTCATCGAAGGCTTCTTGAGCTTCCGGGGACCATTGGAATCTAGTCTGCTGGCGAGTTAGTTGAGTAATAGGGGAGATGATAGAGGAGAAACCTTTAATAAATCTGCAATAAAAATTGGCGAAGCCAACGAATCGCTGAATTCCCTTCTTATCTACGGGAGCTGGCCATTCCTGGATGGCCCTAACTTTCTGCGGATCCATTGCGACCCCTCCTACTGAGATAATGAATCCAAGGAACTGGATGGTGTCTTTCTCGAAGTCGCATTTTACCCCCTTTAAATATAGACCATGATTTTTGAGGATCGAGAGTACTTTCTTCACATGGGTGCGATGTATTTCTAAAGTGGTGGAAAAGATCAGGATGTCATTGAGATAAACAATTACAAAGTTATCTAGATACTCACGGAAGATATCGTTGACTAAATGTTGAAAAGTAGCCGGGGCATTGCAGAGGCCAAAGGGCATCACCAAATATTCGAAGTGCCCGAATCTGGACCGGAAATCTGTCTTCCATTCATCTCCTTCACGTATCCGAACCAGATTGTATGCTCCCCGGAGATCTAATTTGGTAAAGACTTAAGCGGCTCGGAGACGCTAGAAAAGTTCAGGAATAAGGGGGAGCGGGTACCTGTTCTTGATGGTAATTTTGTTAAGCTCCCTATAGTCCACACAAGGCCTCAAGGATCCATCCTTCTTCTGGACGAAAAAGATTCCTGCTCCAGCTGGAGAAGAAGAAGAACGGATGAATCCCTTTTCAAGATTTTCGATGATGTAGGAGCGAAGGGCTTCTAGCTCGATCTCTGATAGAGGAAAAATGCGGCCGAAAGGGATCTCAGACCCGGGTAGGAGGTCAATGGGACAATCATAAGGTCAATGAGGTAGTAGACTGTCAGCTTTCTTTTTTTCAAAGATGTCCAGGAATTCATGGTATGCTGCAGGGACATGTTGAAGATTATCTGGTGCTGGTTGTACAGTTAGACAAGGAGCCGTTCTGTCGTATCTTGGTGAAAGGCAATGCTGAGAGCAGTACGTAGAAGAGAAAAGGACTTCTTTCTTGCTCAAACTTATCTGAGGATCATGGGCCTGCAACCATGGGAACCCCAGAATGATGGGAAACATAGGTGAACTAATAATGTCAAAGCGAAGAAATTCTGAATGGTCAGAGTCCGTGTAGGTGAGGATAGGCTTAGTTTCCTGTGTGACAGGCCCAGAGCAGGGTAGGGACCCATATGCCAGATGGATTTGTAGGTGTTGCTCCTTGACTTGTAGAGGAATGTGCAGGCTTTGGGCTAAAGATGCATCCAGGAAGCAACTGCAGGCTCCTGAGTCAACGATGGCTGGCAACCGGACCTACTCTTTCGCCACCTGTAATGAGATCATGAGGACAAGGTGAGACTGGCTTGAACTAGCAATTTGAAAGTTCGTGGCAGACCGTGAGTGGCACTGGGTCTAACAGGGCAGTTGTTTAAGAAATGACCGAACCCTCCACAATGTAGACAAAGGTTAGCCTGGCGCCGGCGGAGCTTTTCGTCAGGAGAGAGTGGGGGTCGAACTAAACCCAGTTGCATGGGCTCACCATGGGAGGATGAAGAAGAGGCTGTAGAAGATGCAGGAACAGGTGGTACCCGCGGCATCATCCAAGTGGGTCTTGGAGACTGGAAACGCTCGCTGCGACGCTCCCGTAAGCATCTGTCAAGTTTAATAGCGAGCTGGATCAGGTCTTCCAGGGAGACCGGGGTATCTACTCGAGCCAGTTCATCTTTTAGGGACTCTGAGAGCCCCTGGCGATACTGATATTTTAGAGCGGCCTCATTCCAATTGGTGTCCCCTGACCATTTTTGAAATTCCACAGTGTAATCTTCCACCGGTCTTTTTCCCTGGGTCAGGGTATGCAGGATGGACTCAGCTGTAGCGGTGCGCTGTGGATCGTCATATAGCTGGGCCATGGAGTCAAAAAATGTATCTGCTGAGTCAAGGAGGGGGCTCTTCTGCTCGAGAAGGTTGTGAGCCCAGGATTGTGGTTCGTCAGAAAGCAAGGAGATGATAAACCCCACTTTCACAGTTTCAGAATAAAAAGTCCTGAGTTGAAGGGCAATCTATAGTAAACAAGCATTTCTAAATGCCCTGTACTTCTTCCGGTTCCCAGAGAATCGTTCCAGAATGGGAACCCTGGGTTCAGGTAAGGCCATTACTGCTGCAGGAGCTGGGTTAGCTTGATCCCGAGAGGAAGATGTCCCACTGGCAGACGCTGACACGGTGTCCGAGGGGCTAGGAAACGTGGTTAGATGTTGGAGACGACCCTCAATCTGGAAATAGCCGTCTTGGAGTCTCTGGACAGCCTGGGTGAGGGCTGTAACCTGCTGGCAGAGTGCCTCAAGGGGAGAGCCAGCTCTGTCGGCCTCACTCATGGCTGGTTTGTACTGTCAGGTACTCACCAAGGCCGAGTTGCTGAGAGAGGCTCCCCTTGCAGCTGGGCACACGATACCCTCTGGGAGTGGCACAGCGGGTATTGGGCACGAAGGAGCACGGGTCGCCAGCAGGTAGTAGAGTAGCTGGGCAGTTCTTCAGGTAGAGAAGAGATCCGTGCAGGGTGGCTGACACCTCACCGAAGCCGACTGAGCAGGAATCTGGAGATGAAGGCTGAAGCCGGATGCAGAGGGTCAAACACAAGCAGAAGTCCAGGAACGGGCCAGGGGTCAAACACGGGTAGTAAAACAGGCAGGTAATCCAACAATGGGGTGAAGCAGAGACAAAATCCAAGAGCAGGTAGTCAAGCAGGCAGATGATCCACACTAGGATGAGGCACAGGCAAGTCCAGGAGCAGGCCGAGGGTCAAACACAGGTAGTCAAGCAGGCAGATGATCCACACTAGGATGAGGCAGAGGCAAGTCCAGGAGCAGGCCGAGGGTCAAACACGGGTAGATCAGGCAGGTAGAGAAGTCCAGAAGGCAGCCGAGGGTCAAGCGCAAGAGAGGTTCAAGCAAGGTCAAGGTCGATCCGGGTCACAATGGGCAGGCACAGGTACACAGGTTCAGGAACAGATCACAGGAGCTGAAAAGACAATCCAGCAACAAACAAAGGACATAGCTGTCTTTATATAGGCCCGCCAGGGGAATGTCCCAATGTGCGCGCACGCGTTCGTACTGATGCGCTGCGTCGTGCACCCACGTGAGCTGATCCGTTCGGGACACGCACTCGTACCTGCTGATTGTGAAACGGTACGTGCTGATGTGCAATTCTACCATGCAGGAGCATGGGGAAATGCCTATACTGACAGGCTCTGATTCTGACATTCCCCTGACAGCTTAGGCAAAACTGCCATTTTGATAATGGCAGCTCTTCCGAACCACAAGAAGGTTCCGGAATGCCATTTGCGTAGGTCGCTGTCAATAGTTTTTAGAAGAGGGGGAAAATTTTGTTCTTAAATTGTAGCTATTTGGGGCGTCAAATTCACTCCCAAATATTTCAGTCTTTTATGATCCCATTTGAAGGGCGAGTTCTCCATCACAGAGGAAAGTGAATGGTTGGACAGGGATAAATTCATGGCTTCCGATTTTGAGTAATTTATCTTTAAGTTTGAGATATAGCCATAATGTTCAAAAGCTTTCATAAGATTGGGGAGAGTGATATGAGGTCTAGATATAAAAAATAGCAAGTCGTCAGCGTAGGCGGCTACCTTGAACTCCCGTTCCCCCACCTGGAATCCCCTTACCGAGGTGTTTGCATTGATCTGTCTAATAAATGGTTCCAGGGATAAAATAAATAGGAGAGGGGAAAGAGGGCATCCCTGTCTCGTGCCATTCGCAATATGTACCCGTTCTGACAGAGTGCCGTTTATTTTTAATCTTGCCATAGGGTTGTGATAAAGTGCAGAAATCCAAGCCAACATCCTATCACCCAGTCCAATATGTCTACAAGTAGACAACATGTAATCCCATGCCACATGATCAAAGGCCTTCTCCGCGTCCGTGGACAGGAGAAGGCCTTCTGTGTCACTGGAACTAATTTTGTGGATTAATAGCAGGGATTTGGTGACATTGTCTTTGGCTTCGCGATCAGGCATGAATCCAACCTGTTCTGGGCCAATTACTTTTTGCAGGAAGGGTCTCAGTCTGTCGGCAAGTATTCTCGCGAAAATTTTTACGTCTAAGTTCAGCAAGGAAATAGGACGATAGCTGGCACATTCAGAAGGGTCCTTACCCACTTTCGGTATGACCGTTATATAAGCTGAAAGTAAGTCTGGAGTCATAACCCTGGAGTCAGACATGAAGTTCAAGGCCGCCGCCAAAGGATCAGCTAACAGATCTACAAACGTTTTATAATAGATAGCCGTGTACCCGTCAGGTCCAGGACTCTTACCAAGTTTCAGATTTTTATTAGCCAGTCTAATTTCAGTTGTGTCTATTGGACCTTCGAGGGAGTTGGCTTCTGTGATATCAAGGGATGGAAGGCCACTCTTATTTAGGTAGTCTCGTATGACCTGCGATCTGTCTCCCTTCATTCCCGGCTGTTTGTGCTGTTGTGGTAAATTATAGAGATCCGAGTAGAATGTGTGAAAGTGCTTAGCAATCGCCTCTGTGGTGACGTCTAATGTACCGTTTTTCCGTCTAATGCCTAGAATGTTATTACTGTGAGTGTGTACTCGTAGTGCCCTCGCCAATGTCTTACTCAGCTTGTTACCCTCCTCATAATAGATCTTTTTCTTAAAAAATAAAAAACGTTTGGCTTTTGCGTCGAAAAGTGTCTGTAGCTGTTTCCTAGCTTCTAGTAGATCCGTGGCGGTATCCACTGCGAGGGATTGTTTATGTAGGGATTCTAGCTTATGGATGCGATCGATCAGATTTTTGGTCTCCCTTTCCCTATCTTTTTTCCGTCGGACACCTATCGAGATCAGTTCCCCCCTCAGGGTGCATTTATGGGCCTCCCAAATCATCAATCCTTCCCCGGGTGTTGTTTTGGACAAAAAAATTTGTCAGGGACTCCCTAATTTTGGGTAAGTGAATGGGGTCTGTGATTACCGAGGAATTAAGTCTCCATGTCTGGGACTTTGGAGGCAACTTCGTCAAGTCTAATGTTACTGCTACTGGGCCGTGATCAGATGTGGATTGTGTACCTATGCAAGCTTCTGTAAGAGCAGAGAGATCCTTCTGGGTTATGAAAAGGTAATCTATCCGCATATATTTCTCGTGGGGGGGGCTGAGTAAAACGTGTAATCCCTACCTTCTGGATTGGGAAATCTCCATGAGTCTATCAATCCGAGAGAATGGAGGAGATTTATTTATTTATTTATTTATTTATATATAATATACAGTGCCTTGAAAAAAATATTCATACCCCTTGAAATTTTCCACATTTTGTCATGTTACAACCAAAAATGCCAATGTATTTTACTGGGATTTTATGTGATAGACCAACACAAAGTGGCACATAATTGTGAAGTGGAAGGAAGATAATAAATGGTTTTCAACATTTTTTACAAATAAATATCTGAAAAGTGTGGCGTGTATTTGTATTCAGCCCCCCTGAGTCAACCACCTTTCATTACAATTACAGCTGCAAGTCTTTTTGGGTATGTCTCTAAATTACTTTCTAACTACCAGTTCTGACCTCCACTATAGACATGCCAATTTCATGTTTGATTGTATGAAGTTCTTCTTAGATTATAAGTACATTATTTTTGATAATCAGTTTTGCTTGCAGACTAGAGGCACAGTACTGGGCGTGAATTTCCCAAGAGCCAGAAGACAATACGATTTAACTTACCTGGCAGTATTCCTGAGTGTGGCTCGGGATTAATTTACATTACCATTAGCAGTAACACCCGAGCCACACTTTGCATTGCAGAATCCTGGTCAAGGTAACTTACCTTGTTCCCAGGATCCTGCAATGTCCCCCAGCTGTGTCCACCACCAGAACCTCCACCTGATGCTCTGTTTCGGCTCTGTTCCCTGCGAGCATCACGATGCATGGCGGAGCCCAGTGGCAAATTCAAAAAGCACAAAAAACATAACACATACAGTACACTTTAGACTGTAAGATTACATTACTGTATCAAATCATTTCACCTCTCTTTTGTCCCTATTGCTTTGTCCAGTGCCCTGCCTGCACCCTAATATTATATATACTGTTCTTTCTGCCTGGAAACTTGAGAATGTCCATGGCATCCAAAAATTGTCCCCTTACGTCAAAAGCGGTTTTAGACCAGCTAGAAAACAGCGATAGTAAATTAAAACACTTGCAGAATTGAGCGATAGTGATTAGTGGGGAAATTCATTATTATTATATATATATTTTTTTAATTATTTATAGTTATTTATTATATTATAATTTATGATTCTGTGTTTCAAACTTTATAATACCCAGGATGTCTACTAGACTCTTGTTTGGACAGATTTAAGTGAGTTATTCCTAAGAATTACAGGCCTACAATATAAAACGCCAAATTTCTATGCAAAACAATGTACCGCTTTGAGATTAAAAAATCTGACATAATCATACCGCCAGGGAGGTTAAAGACAAATACAGTATATAGACAAATTTTTCAGGAAAGGGTTATTCCAAAAAACTGGTTGATGAGGCATAAAAAGCCTACGTATATACACGAAGCATTAGGGATAAAGGAACCAAAAATGGTAATAATGGACATTAAATTCATGATGTAATTCCACAATAGATTTAGGCATGGAACACATTTTCAAAAAATATAGGAGAGCCTATTGCAATACCCAAAGTTAGGCCCACACCTACCCAAAAAAAAACCAAGATTTGTATGCCAGAGGGCACGTGTATGCAAAATAAAGTAACCCCTAGTAAGCTGAGAACAAGGCCAAAGCCTCCCATTTGTGGATTGTCTTTTTTGGCAATTTGGTGGTGATGTTTCAGTGTAAAAAAAGAAAAAAATACCTCTCTAATTCCAAGAAATCCCAGGGTTCAACATATGCTCGACTTAATTTGTAGTGTATTGTTTAGAGTGTCCCTGTGGCCTACTTTAACTGGATCACACTATCTGGACCCTAATAGCATGGTTCAGAGAACACTTTTTGTCAGGCAGAGAAAAGTGGAACATAGTGTACCGAGGCATTTTGAGACGCAATAAATCTACTAAGGGGGTTAAAGTTTGGGTCATTGAGGCCATTTCGAAAAGCATCTTTTTTGCAGAAAGATGTAATAAATTTGTAAATGATAGATGTTGGATATTTTCTCTGCAATACAATACTGGCCTCAATGAAGCAATTGTTATAAATACTATAATATCAAATTAATAATCCATACATAACAATAAGTTTTTCTTATCTTATCAGTTTAAGCTTTCTCTCAATTGCACTTTATTGTTTCATGCGAATGAGTTTGTATTTGGTTTTCAATCTATATTAGTTGGGTATTTGGTCCATTACAAATATCACATCATTTCTAATCTTTTATGTGTTACATTCTAGTTATTGTAGTCCTTTTATGACCTTTGCTTTATGAGCTTATACCCTTCATTTTTGGTTTTTCTACATGTTTTCAAGATTTTTAGCTGAACCTTGTAGTGTCCTTGCTGCAGTACATAAGTTCTGCATGAAACAATAAGAGACAGGTTCACCTGGAAACGTATTGCCTGTTGTTGGCACCACCTATCCCTGTTCTCCCAGAGTACCAAACACCTGTGTGAACAGCATGCATGCTGTGCGGCTTCTTTCCCTTGTTGCCAGCCAATTACAGGCTCTGCACTCACCATAGTGTGCTGCTAATATCCCGCTATGTATTTTCTGTTCACTTTGGCTTTGATGACATGCACTTCTCTGGATACAACTTGTTTAACATGTAAGCTGATATTTTGTGGGATTTTTTTACATTAAAGCTGCAATTTTGGACACATCTCTGTGCCCTGTTTTTTTACATATCGCCTGTCAGATCTTCCATGATCCCTGTGACAGGCTGCAAGGTGTTTAAACCACGATTTGCCTAATGCCATTTCTAAGATGACAGCTGCTTTTCCCTGGTTACCAGCCAGTTGTTCTACACTCTATTCACTCTATACACTCTATTCTGGCAGATAGAAGATGCTGAAGAAAAACAAGATATTTTTTGTTAAAGTGCCTGGATTGTAGATTAAAACACAACTATTTCTAGAACAGAAAAAGGTTTTATCAGCAGATTACGAGGCTTGCAATGGGCCCCCCAGTATTGCAAACATTTTCATGTCCACATGGAATAAAGAATATATATTAGGGGACAGACCCCATGAATTGTTGTGGTATAAACAATCCATATATGACATTCTATTCATCTGGGAAGGTTAGCAATTGTAAAAACATCTGTCTAACATGGACTGATTTTTTAGATCTGGCAATAAAGGCTGAGGAAGGCAAGTTTAAAACACAAACACATTTTAAGCCAATCAACAGAAATGTTTATATTCCTTGGGACAATTGCCACCATGTTTCATGGTTCACAAATATTCTGAAAGGACAACTGATGCGAATCTAAAGAAATTGTACCAATGAAGATATTTTTTAAATACAAGCACAGATGAAAAGAGACCAATTTGTTCAGAAGGAGTATACGAAAGATTCTATTGAGGAGGAACTTGCCAAAGTACTTACAATGAATAGACAGGATTTTATAAAGGACAAAACAAAATACCACAGAGTGAAGTGCAATATGACACAACAAATATTCTTAATAGTAATAACAACAGAAAATTTGAGCAAGTGATTAGGAGACATTAGCCGATTTTGAAGAGAGATGAACTCCTAGGTCCAACTCTTCCAGACATTCCTAGATATATTTCTAAAAAGGTTCCATCATCAGGAGATATCATATTGAAAAATGTAATGGACCATCCGGGACAAAAATATGCTCCTTCTTTGATCAAAAATGATTTTTTTGCTTGTGGCAGGTGTTATGCCTGCACAACAGTAAAACATAATATGAGAAGAAGAGAAGATTTTGTAGTGTATTGTATATGAATAAATTAATGATGCTCTTCTTGTGCTGATATAGTCAGATGACGTGTAACATTGTCAGCAACTGTACATCAATTCCATGTTTTAATTGCACAAAAACAACAGCACCAATGTTACTAGTTGTAGCTAACTTTTGTATTTGCTGTTTTCATACACCTACATATACAGCGGGTAAAATAGGTATTGAACATATCATCATTTTTCTTGGTAAATAGAAAATATATTTCTAAAGGTGCTATTGACATTAATTTTCACCACCTGTTGGTAACAACCCATGCAATCCATACATACAAAGAAACCAAAACAAATACGTTCAGAAATTAAGTTATGTGTAATAAAATGGAATTACACAGGGAAAAAGTATTGAACATGCTAACTGAAATGTTTTTAATACTTCGTACAAAATCTTTTGTTGGTAATTACAAGTTTCAAGACGCCTTCTGTATGGAGAAACTAGTCTTCAAATCTTGAAGTTTCCGTGGGCTTCTTCTATGAACTCTTCTTCCCATTTTCTATTGAATTCAAGTCAGGTCATTGGCTGGACCATTCTAGCAGTATTTTTATTTTCTTTCTTTGAAACCAATTTAATTGTTTCTTTGCTTTGTGTTTGGGATTATTGTCTTGCTGAAATGTCCACTCTCATTTCATCGTCATCATCCTGGTAGATGACAGCAGATTTTTATCAAGAATGTCTTGGTACATTTTTCCATTCATCCTTCCTTCAATGATATGAAGTTTGCCAGTACCGTATGCTGAAAAACAGCCTCACACCATGATGTTCCCACCTCCAAACATCACTGTTGGTGTGGTGTTTTTGGGGTGAAGTGCAGTGCCATTTGGCCTCCAGACATTGTGTGTATTATGGCATCCAAAGAGTTCAATTTTGGTCTCATCTAACCAGGCTATATTCTTCCAGTATTTCGCAGGCTTGTCGAAATGTTGTGCAGCAAACTTTAAATGAGCTTCAACGTGCTTTTTCTTCAGTACTGGAGTCTTGCATGGTAAACGAGCATACAGGCCATGGTGGTTGAGTGCATTACTTATTGTTTTCTTTGAAACAATTGCACCTGCTAATTCCAGGTCTTTCTGAAACTCCCCACAAGTGGTCCTTGGCTCTTGGACAACTATTCTGGATTTTTTTTCATATTTATTTAATATATATATTTTATTTTTGTTTATCTTTTTTGAGATTATCTAGTGATGTATGCTTTTTGTTCCTAGAAACATTGCATGGTTTTTGCTCCTGATGAGTGGCTATAAGGCCACAAAACACATCGAGCCATCAACTTTTACAATCATTCCAATCATGGGTCAATAAGTTTCTCTATGATTTAATCCATGTTTATAACATTTTACTACGGTATTTCTGTTACCATACCATGTTACCATACCCCATTTTTCTCTTTTCAATTTGAGAGGAACTTAAGAAGGTCAACAGATAATTTAGGTATTAATTGCATCATGTTTATATATACATGTGTGTATCAACTGCCACTTGTGTTTGTACTATATATGAATTTTTATTGGACTATGAATTATTATAAATATCATTTCTCAGTCATTATACTTGTTTATTTGCTGCTGTGTGCTATAAAGTCCAATTTCTCACCCTTTTCCTTTTAAAAATATTGATAGGGATGGAGGCAGGTACCCCCTAAGGTTCTTGCTTCATATAAAGTCCCAAAGCCCATTCCTTTCTTCTGATAATTATTTTCACTCCTCGGTCAGAAATCTTGCGAGGGGCACCTGGTTGTGGCCAGTTTATGGTGAAATGATGTTCTTTCCACTTCAGGATTATGGCCCCAAGAGTGCTCACTGGAACATTCAGACGTTTAGAAATCCTCTGTAACCAATAGCATCAGTATGTTTTGCAACAATAAGGTTGTGAAGGTCTTGAGAGAGATTTTTTACTCATGATGAGATGTTTCTTGTGTGACACCTTGGTAATGAGACACCTTTTTATAGGCCATGAGATGAGGCTGAACCAGCTTATTAATTAACATATAAATTTGCACTGACAAGGGATGGGATTGCTTTCTAATTACTGATAGATTTCAGCTGGAGTTTTGGCTTTCAATGCCTTTTTGCACCTCCCTTTCTTCATGTGTTCAATACCTTTTTCCCTGTGTCATTTCATTTTCTTACACATAACTTAATTTCTAAATGTATTTGTTTTGGTTTCTTTGTACAGTATGTATGGATTGCATGGGTTGTTACCAACATGTGGTGAAAATTTCATGTCAATAGCACCTTTAGAAACATATTTACAAATGGTGACGTGTTCAATACTTAATTTACCCGTTGTATGTATATGATGAAATGTGTATGATTATCTTTCAACTGTTTTGTTCACAGCTATCCACATGTAAAATAAAATTAAGCTATTGACATATTTGGAAGTCATACCTGATGGTCTTCAATGAAACAAAAAAAGCTGCTCCAGATGAGTGAGTCTCTGGTTAATCCCCACACACACTAGTTAGGTGCTAGCCCAGCTCGCATGCTGTGTATCATAAGGAAATGATTCCAGACGGCTGCACTTGCAAAAATCTTTTTATTGAAGCTTCATATGACAAGTGGTTGACAGATGGAGCAGGGGACAAAGAGGTAGTGCCTTAGTCATTACCTATTGGAACTAGTCATCACAATCACCTATATACTGCTCTAATGTGTGACAGGTTAGGTTATCCCTTTCCTGTTTTATACAATTCAACTACCTTTTCCCGCAGATCCTTTGACGATTCTTTTGCTTTCCTCATGACTCAGAATCCAGAAACGTCAGAGCAGCACTGGATGAAAGATGCAAGGGTCTGTCAGGAGTCCAGAAATGCATTGACCTTTTATACACACACACTAATTACAAGCAAACAGATCACAGGTGAGGATGGTTACCTTTAATAGACATTCAAACCCCGTAGTGTCAACATGTGTGCATGTTATCAGGCCAAAATCACCAGGGTATGTAAACTTTTGATCAGCGTCATTTGGGTAGTTTCTGTTGCTATTATGATTTAAAAAGAGTAAACACAGTTGATTGATAATAAATGGCTTCAGCCAAACGCTAACCATGAGTGAAAGAAATGTTTTTGTGTTATCAATTATATTCTCTGAAAAATGGCCAAGAAATGATAAATTCTGCCAGGGTATGTAAACTTATGAGCACAACTGTATACATATATATATTTATATATATATATATATATATATATATATATATATATATATATATATATACATATATTATACACATTTTGAGAATGTATCAGTATTGGTCCTCATGATGTTCTAACATTTTGCTTTTAAAATCATTTGTTCTTAACATCAACTTGATTGAGTGTATGTATACATATATACATGTTCTATTGTTGGTTTTTTTGCTGATTTTAGTGTATACTGTTGCTAATATACAATGATTTTCAATAATGTGAGTTTGCCTCGAGTTCAATTAATGTATCAGATTTCTGCTGGCAGTGGACCAAACTTTTCACATTAAATTTGAGTGTATGTACCATGTACTCCAGCCGGGTTTTCTTTGTGATACCAGCTGAGAACTGTTTTTAATTGGTTAGTTCACATATAACCTAATGATGACACATTAGAGCAGTATATAGAGGATTGTGGTGACTAGTTCCAATAGGTAATGACTAAACGCTAACATTTGCATGAAACACGTCTACCTCTTTGTCCCCTGCTCCATCTGTCAACCACTGGTCATATGACGCTTCAATAAAAGGGATTTTTGGAAGTGCAGCCATCCAGAATCTTTTCCTTATCATACCTGATGGTGTTGATGATTTGTTAGTCAGGCAAAGGGAGTATGGAGACATATTGAGGTATCCACTCAGGTTCTGTCATCTTAAAAAAAAAAACAAGCGCGCAGATGTTTTGGTATCTTTCTCATCCTGTCACACAACTGCTGCCTTGAGTCACAACATTTCTAATTATTCTCTTACATTAGGTATATACAGTATTGTAATTTGCTGTCCATAAATAACAGCCATGTACAGCAAGCTCCTAAGGTCCTCAAATATTTTTTTTTATTTTGCTTTAATGTGTCTTGCAGTTACATTAGCACTTGGTGGAGTCATTCTAGACAGTTCTTCTACAACCATACCACAATCACAGTCTCATTGGGTAGGCCACATACAGTACCACACAGAGTTTCATTCTAGTATTTCACAGTATTCCTTTTCTGCACAGTTGAACCATCACTGTGGGTTAAAGTTTACCTTTTTTTCTGTTGGTTTTTCTTGGCAGATTGATTTATGCTGCTGCGTTTGAACGTCCATGTTCCTGTGTTGCAGTATACCAATAGAAAAATGTACAACAGAATCCTTATTTTTATATCATCCTTAATTCTCCCTGCCTCGTTCAAGCTGTTAAAGATGCTGATGTTTTTAGCAGACAAAGAAAAAAAATCAGTTTTCCCATAAAATGCACTTATTTACTAGGGGTGATGTGTGTCAGTTAAACATGACACAAAGAATATATTTGCCAGCACACCACGGATCTTCAGTCCAAATGGTTTTTATTTCAGCATGATCACATTACAAGCAAGAGAGTGCAACAATTTGCTTATGATGATGTGATCATGCTGAAATAAAAGCCATTTAGATTGAAGATCCATGGTGTTCTGGCAAATATACTCTTTGTGGCTTTCATGATCCAGTCTCCAGCTGGTGGCTACAGCTACAGCACCCAGTATCCTAGAGCTTTCCCCAGGAATGTGTGCAATGGGAATATGGACTATTATCAGTTAAACATGGAGTCACCACTTTATCTTTTCTAAGAAAAAAAACATTTTTAACCTTATATAATCATATTTGGAAATATGGAGTTGATTTTGAGAAGCCTTCTCATCTATTGTATTATTATAATTAATAAATTATTTAACTAAGGAATAATTTCACATACTTACTAAAATATACAATTGATCATCTGTTAAATATACTGGTGGATTTATGTACGTGATGCCATTTTAGTGTTTTCTCTATCTTCTATATTGCTTTAGTTTAATTAGAATTGGTATCTCACTGTGTTTAGGTAAATACAACTACCGGGTTCATAAAGTTCAAAATGTCTTCAGTGTATCAACTTTATTTATTACAAAAAATGCATTGACCTTTGTAAGAATTGGTAGAAAGAAATATATTTGACTATCATATATATACTAAGTCTCCCAGTTATTTGCTTTTTACTGAGCATTAGTTAGCATTAGCAAGTTATTTGTTCATTAAAATTGATTTGGGAAATTATTTGAAGTCTGGGAATTATTTATTCAAACCTACCTACCTAAAATACAAAAAAATGCTAAAAATTTTATTCAATTACCATAACAGATATCAAAGATCCTTCATTTTTTCATAGATCCACTAATTCACTTGCTTTATAATACTTACATCCATCTTACATATATTACATTGAACATAAGTACCGTATATACTCGAGTGTAAGTCAAATTTTTCAGCCCTTTTTTTGGGCTGAAAGTGCCCCCCTCGACTTATATTCGAGTCACCGCCATCTGTCTGCATGATCAGCGTGTCATGCAGACAGATGGCGGCCGGCATGTGATAATTCGTTCAGGAGGCTATTCCAGCTTTCAAAAGCCGTGCCTCCTGCTCGTCTATGATAGGCTGAACAGCTGTCACTGTACAGCCTATCACGGACATTCTCTCATCCTCGTCCATGGTATGAGAATGAGAGAATGTCCATGATAGGCAGAACACTCAGCAGTCAGCGGTCAGGCTATCACAGACTTGGAGGAGGCATGGCTTTTGAACAGTGGAATGGCCGCCGAAGTGTATTATCACACGCTGATCCGAGATCGCCACAGGGAGGCTGCACAGGACACAGGTAGGCTGCACAGGGACAGAGGACACATGCACACAGGACACATGCACACAGGACACATGCACATAGGACACATACACATGTACAGGACACAGGACACATGCACAGGACACAGGGACACAGGACACAGGACACAGGACACAGGGACACAGGACACATGTACAGGACACAGGGATACATACACATGTACAGGACACATGTACAGGACACAGGGACACATACACATGCACAGGAAACATGTACAGGACACAGGGCCACATACACATGTACAGGACACATGTACAGGACACATGCACAGGACACATACACATGTACAGGACACATGCATAAGACACATACACATGCACAGGACACATACACATGTACAGGACACAGGACACATACACATGTACAGGACACAGGACCCATGCACATGTAAAGGACACAGGACACATGCACAGGATACAGGTAGGCTGCACAGGACACAGGGAGGCATGCAGCTGCAGATGGGCATTGTTGACCCTCTGCATTTCTCACCCTCGTCTTATACTCAGGTCAATAAGTTTTTCCCAGTTTTTTGTGGTAAATTAGGGGCCTCGACTTATACTCGGATCGACTTATACTTGAGTATATACAGTATATACATTTATGAAAATAAATCAGGATAAGACATTACATTTGGATATGAAATTGTAATGCCGTTGTTCTCTGTAAATATTTTCTTCCTAATTTCATATACACTAGACATTTTTCATGGTAAAGTACAGTAGAGCTTTCCTTTTTATACCATTAGACATATACTTCCATAGAGCACAGAAGCTGACAGCTTCAAGCTAAAGCATGTGTGCCCCTGAACAAGCAAAGCTCTTTCTACTCTCTGCTCTGGCAAGTGTGTTCATTTAATCTCATTGGGGATCTGACAGCTTTCTGAAGCTTCTGAAGCAATTCCTTTGCACTCATTTCAAAGAGCTGTGAGCATTAGGAAAGAATGCTGACTGGTGTTTGCATGCAGAAACCTGCTACAGGCAACGTAAGCCCTGAGCAAAGATTTTCTGCTTTCCAATTGTCTGACTTTTAGCTTTAGGATTATAGACAACAACTACAAACACTGTTTTTTTCATGACAGCTGAACTAAAAATGGTAAATATGCACAGTGCAGAATAAGATCCTTTATAATGTACATAAGTATAGTAATAACAGATCACAAGGCTGCTATAGGGCTTAAGAACAGAGGTGGCTTTTCTGGAGTGGTGGATGGTTTTTACTTCATCACTAAAAGACTGCTCCAAAAATGTTGCTGTAAACCCTTGTTAATACCCTGAGCATTCTATATCTTGCACCAAAATATTTATAAAAGGTAATTAAACAAAAGATACATATATACAGTATGTACCTATTTCTGAAATATTTTTGGATCAATGTTTGCAATGGTTTCCCATTAGTTTTGTTACCTGTTGATCTTGCCAGTAGATTTTTTTTCCACTTCCTGTACTAGGGTGACAATACTGTTTGTTCAGTAATTAAATTTTGCAGAAACATGGGCACCCTGTTGACATATAAATTTTAGATGTACAGATACTGTAGTTTTAAATTGACAAATAAATTAAAGCCTAACACCTGCTAACACTTATTAAAGTGGTAGTAAACTGCTTTAATTTAAAAAAAAAAACACCTGTAAAGCAATTGCATGAAATGTGAGCATGTGTCGGTGACGTAACCAGCTGCATCCAGGATGAATATCTCCTAAACGGTATACGTTTAAGAGATATTCATTTTATCTACAGGTAAGCCTTATTACAGGCTTACCTGTAGGTAAAAATCACCAAGCGGGCTTTACTACTAACTTTAAGCAGTTACAACAACAGGATTATATGGTTTGTCCCATCGACTGTAATAACCACTTTTACTGGACAGTTTGACCAGTTACAGGAAGCAAAAAACTGATCTACAGGCAGGATCAGTAGGTGATAAAACGATGGCACATGGGGAATTCGAAAAAAATTAAACCAGCTGTGGTAATGCTATTGATATAGTACATTATAAATGTAATTTTTGCTATTTTGCCCATAGTTCCAGTTTAACACTGCTGAAATCATTTATAAGGATTTGACTTCATTATCATTATTATTACTGCACCAAGTGGCCTCCTGACCTCATCCTAAGTGAGTTCCCAGGTTAAAAGCTATGTCTTTAAATCATCATCATTTCATAGTATATCTAGTATATACACTGGAGAACAAAATTAGAGATCAACCTACAATTCTCTACATTTCAAGGTCACTGCTTAGTCCTATTTGAAATTCTCTGAACAGGATTAAAAGAGCAGTTTTGTTAAGCATATTTCATGAGTTACATATATTTTGAAGCAAAGAATAAAAGACTTCAATGACTTTTAAAAAAGAACATTGATCAAAACTAGAGAACACTTTCAGATGCCTCCCAGTTATTGGTGTTAACCTGGCACCTTGTGCTAATTTCTTTACCTATCTGACAAACCCTATGTAACTGGTAGCCTAACTATCCAGTTTTCACTGACTTTGCAAGATGGTGATCCATTCGAAAGTTAATGAAACCCTGCTGCAGCAGGTTGTCCAGATGAAGGCCAAAGGGATAACCCTTTCAACCATAGCAAGAGAAGTTTGTCTTTCCAAAGCTGTGAGTTTTAGAATGTTGCATCTTTACAATATCACAAACTCATTCAAGTCCCCCAAGAAGGCTGGTAATCCATGAAAGACAAATGCAAGAGAGGACAGGATAATGTGGAGAATCTCAATGGGCAATCGGTTCAACATTGCAGCTGCGATTGCTCACCAGTTCAGCGCTGAACAGAGTAAGAATCTGACTCATCATATAGTGTCTCGCTGTTTAAGAGAATTTGGACTGAAAGCCCACTCTGCAGTAACCAAACCTCTCATTAGAAGAAAGTATCAAAAGGCTAGACTAACCTTTGCTGAGGGGCATGTTGTGTGGACAGAGGAGAACTGGTCCAAAGTTCACTTTAGTGATGAAAGCAAGTTTAATTTATTTGTGTCCGATGGGAAACATTATGTTCATTGTCAAACTGGGAAAAGACTGAACCCAAAGTGTGGGAAGAAGTCAGTGAAAGGTGGAGGGGGAAGCACCATGGTTTGGATGATTGTTTTCTGCAGCAGGAGTTGGGCCTCTTATACAGCTGCATGGCAGAGTGATTGCAAATGTTTATCAGAACCTTCTTTGACAACATGCGGTTCCTTCTCTGCGTTCATCACCCAATCAGCCAACAATTTTCATGCACGACAGTGCCCTCTGTCAAACATTGAAATAATGAAATGGCCAGTTGAGAGTCCTGATCTTAACCCAATAGAATCCTCTGGAAACTCCTTGGCGACAAAGTTATGGCCAAGAAACTCACTGCAGTCAACAAATTGTGGAAAAGACTTGGAGGAGAGTGGAACAAAATCACACCAGAGCAGTGTGAGAGACTAGTGATGTCCTGTGGCCACAGATGTGCTGAAGTCATTCAAAGCAAGGGCCTGTACACTTCCCACTAACTGTTGATTGTTGTAACCTTCAGAAATTTTAGTTGTAGTCTTTCTGCATGTAGTCATTGCTGTTCTCTAATTTTCATCATTGTGTTTTCTTTAAAATAAAAAAAAAAATTAAAAAACAAATTGAAATCTTTTAGAGAGGGGAGGAAAAATAAAAAACTAAAATAATGTGGTTTCATAAGTGTGCACACCCTCTTATAACTGGGGTTGTAGGTGCAACTGAGCAGATGTGTGAGTGCTGTGCTCCTCACATCCAGCACTAATCCATCTCCATCCACGGCTTTTTTGCCCTTTAACAAAGCCACAAACTAGCTCTATCTATTCCGGAGTCCTTTATACACTAATCCCGGTGATTATTTGGGACTTTTGTCGGCGGAATACGCATCTAACCCGCGCTGGCCTCAACACTGCCGAGACAGTATACCATCTTGAGGACTAAGGAGCGCCCGGAGCGCCCGGAGCCTGCTGCTCTTCTCTCCCACAGATCGCAGGATAAGAAGGTCCCTTGCCCTAATCCCTGGTCCAGATCTTCATCGCCAGACATAGTGGGCCTGTGTGGTGGTGCAATCTTACTCGGGAACCCCCTCTCTGGCCTTCCTCCATCAGACGCCATCTGTGGCCTTTCTACTATAAGGACACAGTGAGTAACGTGGCGTCCGCCTACTCTCCCCTCAACTGACTCCCCTAGCAGTATCTGCCTTCTGACTTATCACCGGAGCCCCGAATTTTGGGTTTAATAGAGACACTCCGGGCCTATAGGAAGCGGCGCTCAACCGGCCGGCTACGGCCTTCAGGAAAGTCCGCGGCTTCGGCATACTCCTGGAAGAAGACAGCCATCTTGGTACTCCAAATACTCCCTTTAATAGACTGCTCCATTATCCACCTCACCAATGATTTTTCAAATAATTTATCTATCAGTCTGCCTACATGGTATTCCCTCTATGTGCTGACAACATTTTGATGTATGTGTGATATTGCTCAGATGTGAGGGAGAGTGCCCTTTCCAACTATCGGCCATATAGCTTCAGTTATGCCCGCCAAAACACCCAAGCTCCATTCTGCCCCAGGTAAACGCCCAAACAAGAGATCACTCTCTATTCCAGTCTCTACAGGTTCTATTCAGCAATACTTGGCCAACGCACGTGGCGACCAAGCCAGAACCTCGAGAACAAATGCCTCCCCATCATCCCACGCTGCCTCTGTGAGGGAGAGCTATCCGGCTTTCTCCTACTGTTCGGATCTTATGGATGACCCCGGATCCCCCGTGGGTTCTGAAATGTCTGCACTCATGAGCGGCCTCAAAAAAGAACTTGCGGGTATGTTCCACAGTTTGGAGAAGTCCATCAAAAAAAAAATAGCTGCCGTTAGATCTGATATGTCACATATCCTGGTCAGGGTAGAGGAAGCGGAGCAGCGACAGGACACGCAGGCATTAGCTATTAAAGAATTGCAGGACACTGTTACCCAGTTGGCTTTTGCCCACCGTGCATCTTTATATAAGCTTGAAGACCTCTAGAATCGCAACCGCAGAAATAATATTCGAGTTAGTGGTCTGCCGGAAGCCACTGGGGATACTGATCTTAAACCTTCTATAAGAGGCATTTTTAATACCATCCTGGGTAACTCTGTCACTGCACCATTACGCTTTGACCATGTGCATCGGGCCTTACGACCCCGTAACGCGAACTCAGACCAGCCCAGGGATGTTATCTGCCGCCTTCATTACTTTGAAGATAAAAATGCTATTATGATGAAGATGCGAGGCTTACCTAACATTAACTTTGACGAGGCTACCATCACCATCTATCCAGACCTTTCCAAAGATACTTTGGATCATCGCAGAGCCCTAAAACCGCTTCTGGACAATCTACGATCTGCCGGGATTACATACAGATGGGGCTTCCCTGCCTGCCTGATTGCTACAAAAAATGGCCGTTCCCATACACTGAGATTTCCTGAGGAACTTCAAGCATTCTTGCAGGACCTACATCTCTCACACATGGAACTTCCAGGTTGGCAGGATCCAATCCCCAAATTTTCCTGTCCCGTGGACTTCTTTGGAAGAAAACCCCCTCAAAGAAGAGTCGTACTTCCCTTCCGGGCTCTGCACAAAAACATGGTTGAAACACTCATCTTTTCACCCATGCTTTTGCTAATAATGTGAACCAAGTTTTTTTTTTTTTTCTCACAAAAGGTCTTTTCTGCCGAGTCCGGCTCTGGCCGCTGTGTTTTTCTCTACCTTTATTTGTATACTTAAGACCTGAGCGGACTCGCCATTAAGCTGACCAATGTCTGTTTTTCTTTTGTTTTTGTTGTTGTTGCATGTTTCCAATTGGTCTACATTTGCGATTCCTTTTAGGATGCTTATTGTTTCTATTGATCCTGGTTCTACCTCTATAGGTTTTTATATTTTCAACTGGAACTTATTGTTCTTTTGTTGATGGCAAGTTATTTGTTTTCCTTCTACAGGCCGTGAGCTGTCGGGGCGCACTCCCCTCACCACCTCCCCCCTACAGCGTAACCCCACCCCCATCTTCTTTTGGGGATGGTGAGTGTGAACGGCCCAGAAGTTATCCTATCTAATCCTTGCTCAAGGATTGGCATTGTCTTTCGCTCTCTCCTTCCCCAATGGGACCACTGCAGATTTCTGCGTGATATTTTTTCGTTTCCCACAAGTTACCTAATTTGTGTGTATATTCTCTGTTTATGTTTTTCTTTTTCCTCTCCCCCTCATCTCTCTCTCTGCTTTTTTTCTCTTTTTTCCTTCCCCCCACTTCCCCCTCCGTGTTGGCATGCTTGGCAAGACAGGCTGAAGGCCTTCATTTTATTTTTAAATGGCTAAGGTATCCTACAACGTCAGGGGTCTTAATGTCGCTGCTAAACTACATCAATTATATCGTGAACTGAAACAAGCCACGTGTTCTATTGCCTTTCTTCAAGGAACGCACTTAACCCACACGACACCTGTTAGACTAATCTCACCTAACTTTCCGCAGTGGTACTATAGCCTATCTGACACCAATAAGACCAAGGGAGTAGCCATTGGTTTTTGCAGAAGTGTGTCTTTTAGGCTATCTGACATGCTTGCGGATGACTATGGCCGCTTTCTTTTTCTCAAGGGATTTATTGTCAATGTTCAATGCACGCTTGCAAATGTCTATTGCCCGAACCATAACCAGCCTGCCTTTCTCTCCCAAATATTGAATAAATTGTCATACTTTGCCAAGGGACTCACACTACTCCTCACACTACTCCTCAACACACCAATCATAATCCAGAATAGACAATATATTCTTAGACCATTTTCATCTCCCCTTCTTACACTCTGCCCACATTGGCATCGCATCAATTTCAGACCATGCACCTGTGTCAGTGATATTGACCATGCCCTCGCTACCCCGACGTACCACCAACTGGAAGCACAATGATTCCCTTCTCTCTAACGAAGCAGAGGTCTCTATGTTGGCTTCTCACTTAACGCAGTACTTTAGGGAAAACAAATCCTCTGACACCTCCCCCTCTATCGTTTGGGAAGCCCATAAGGCTACCATTAGAGGCCGGCTCATTGAGCTTGGTGCGCGGATAAAAAGAGAGCATGGTCAACAAATTAACCAGGTTTTACAACAGATAGAGGCTCTAGACAAGCAGCATAAACTTTCTTTACATAATAAACACCTTCAGTCCCTCACACTTAAATGTGAGGAATTGAAATCCCTCCTTAATTTAGACACCAAGAGAAAGTTCCAACGTTTGTCACAGAAATTTTATGAATGGGGGAACAAACCAAGTATATTGTTGGCTTGATCACTAAAGACTAAACAGTCGCAAACGTTTATCCCCAAAATTAAGCTTTCGTCAGGCGCATTAGCACATGCAACTCCAGATATCGCTAAAGCCTTTAGAAATTACTACGCGGACCTATATAACGTCAAAAAATGACTTGTCCTCTCTTCCTCATAAGGAGCGACGGAACCGCATGCTTTTCTACCTGAGAGAGGCAAATCTTCCTAAATTACCCATATCTGTCCTTAAAGAATTAGAGGAAGGACTTCTCGGTTGAGGAATTTCAGGCAGCATTGAAGTCCTCCCTCTTTGGTAAAGCCCCTGGACCTGACGGGTTCACTACTTTGTATTATAAAACATTTAGTGACATCCTGCTCCCTCGCCTCTCTGAATATGCAAACTCAATCTCCCACTCCTCGGGCTTACGCCCAGAATCACTTTCGACTCATATCACAGTCATTTCCAAACCAGACAAGGATCCTACCCTTTGTAACAGTTTTAGACCAATATCGTTAATAAATGTTGACATTAAATTATTCGCCAAAGTTATGGCAAACCGCTTACTTCCCCTTATACCAAATTGGATCTCGGCAGACCAATTAGGTTTTATACCCACTAGAGAAGCAAAGGATAATTCCCTTTGTGCAATTTCCCTAATTCAGTATGTTCGACGGTGCTCCCA
Organism: Lithobates clamitans; assembly: GCA_037952925.1. Classification (NCBI taxonomy): domain Eukaryota; kingdom Metazoa; phylum Chordata; class Amphibia; order Anura; family Ranidae; genus Lithobates; species Lithobates clamitans. Next base: position 2,963,983 of record JBBGZY010000089.1, on the reverse strand, counting down.
GCCCACCCTACTCCTTTCCACTGATGCAGAAAAAGCTTTTGATAGGGTGGACTGGGAGTATCTTAACCACTTGAGCCCCGGACCATTATGCTGCCTAAGGACCAGAGGTCTTTTTCCAATTTGGCACTGCGTCGCTTTAACTGCTAATTGCGCGGTCATGCAATGCTGTACCCAAACGAAATTTGCGTCCTTTTCTTCCCACAAATAGAGCTTTCTTTTGATGGTATTTGATCACCACTGCGGTTTTTATTTTTTGCGCTATAAACGGAAAAAGACCGAAAATTTTGAAAAAAAATGATATTTTCTACTTTTTGTTATAAAAAAAATCCAATAAACTAAATTTTAGTCATACATTTAGGCCAAAATGTATTCGGCCACATGTCTTTGGTAAAAAAAATGTCAATAAGCGTATATTTATTGGTTTGCGCAAAAGTTATAGCGTCTACAAACTAGGGTACATTTTCTGTAATTTACACAGCTTTTAGTTTATGACTGCCTATGTCATTTCTTGAGGTGCTAAAATGGCAGGGCAGTACAAAACCCCCCCAAATGACCCCATTTTGGAAAGTAGACACCCCAAGGAAATTGCTGAGAGGAATGTTGAACCCATTGAATATTTTTTTTTTTTGTCCCAAGTGATTGAAAAATGACAAAAAAAAAAAATATTTACAAAAAGTTGTCACTAAATGATATATTGCTCACACAGGCCATGGGCCTATGTGGAATTGCACCCCAAAATACATTCAGCTGCTTCTCCTGAGTATGGGGACACCACATGTGTGGGACTTTTTGGGAGCCTAGCCGCGTACGGGGCCCCGAAAACCAATCACCGCCTTCAGGATTTCTAAGGGTGTAAATTTTTGATTTCACTCTTCACTGCCTATCACAGTTTCGGAGGCCATGGAATGCCCAGGTGGCACAAAACCCCCCAAAATGACCCCATTTTGGAAAGTAGACACCCCAAGCTATTTGCTGAGAGGCATATTGAGTCCATGGAATATTTTATATTTTGACACAAGTTGCGGGAAAGTGACACTTTTTTTTTTTTTTTTTTTTTTTTCATAAAGTTGTCACTAAATGATATATTGCTCACACAGGCCATGGGCATATGTGGAATTGCACCCCAAAATACATTTAGCTGATTCTCCTGAGTATGGGGATACCACATGTGTGGGACTTTTTGGGAGCCTAGCCGCGTACGGGACCCGGAAAACCAATCACTGCCTTCAGGATTTCTAAGGGTGAAAATTTTTGATTTCACTCTTTACTGCCTATCACAGTTTCGGAGGCCATGGAATGCCCAGGTGGCACAAACCCCCCCCAAATGACCCCATTTTGGAAAGTAGACACCCCAAGCTATTTGCTGAGAGGCATGGTGAGTATTTTGCAGCTCTCATTTGTTTTTGAAAATGAAGAAAGACAAGAAAAAACATTTTTTTTTTTCTTTTTTCAATTTTCAAAACTTTGTGACAAAAAGTGAGGTCTGCAAAATACTCACTATACCTCTCAGCAAATAGCTTGGGGTGTCTACTTTCCAAAATGGGGTCATTTTTTGGTTTTGTGCCACCTGGGCATTCCATGGCCTCCGAAACTGTGATAGGCAGTGAAGAGTGAAATCAAAAATTCACGCCCTTAGAAAGCCTGAAGGCGGTGCTTGGTTTTCGGGGTCCCGTACGCGGCTAGGCTCCCAAAAAGTCTCACACATGTGGTATCCCCGTACTCAGGAGAAGCAGCAGAATGTATTTTGGGGTGTAATTTCACATATTTCCATGGCATGTTTGAGCAATATATCATTTAGTGACAACTTTGTGCAAAAAAAAAAAAAAAAAAAATTTGTCTCTTTCCCGCAACTTGTGTCGCAATATAAAATATTCCATGGACTCGACATGCCTCTCAGCAAATAGCTTGGGGTGTCTACTTTCCAAAATGGGGTCATTTGGGGGGGTTTTGAACTGTCCTGGCATTTTATGCACAACATTTAGAAGCTTATGTCACACATCACCCACTCTTCTAACCACTTGAAGACAAGCCCTTTCTGACACTTATTGTTTACATGAAAAAGTTATTTTTTTTTGCAAAAAAATTACTTTGAACCCCCAAACATTATATATTTTTTTAAAGCAAATGCCCTACAGATTAAAATGGTGGGTGTTTCATGTTTTTTTTTCACACAGTAATTGCGCAGCGATTTTTCAAACGCATTTTTTGGGGAAAAAACACACTTTTTTAAATTTTAATGCACTAAAACACACTATATTGCCCAAATGTTTGATGAAATAAAAAAGATGATCTTAGGCCGAGTACATGGATACCAAACATGACATGCTTTAAAATTGCGCACAAACGTGCAGTGGCAACAAAATAATTACATGTTTAAAATCCTTCAAAAGCCTTTACAGGTTACCACTTTAGATTTACAGAGGAGGTCTACTGGAAAAATTACTGCCCTCGATCTGGCCTTCGCGGTGATACCTCACATGCATGGTGCAATTGCTGTTTACGTTTGACGACAGACCGCCGCTTGCGTTCGCCTTAGCGCGAGAGCAGGGGGCGACAGGGGTGCTTTTTTTTTTTTTTTTCTTTATTATTTTTTTGCTTTTTTAATCTTACTTTTAAACTGTTCCTTTCATATTTTTTTTTTAATCATTTTTATTGTTATCTCGGGGAATGTAAATATCCCCTATGATAGCAATAGGTAGTGACAGGTACTCTTTTTTGAAAAAATTGTGGTCTATTAGACCCTAGATCTCTCCTCTGCCCTCAAAGCATCTGACCACACCAAGATCGGTGTGATAAAATGCTTCCCCAATTTCCCAATGGCGCTATTTACATCCGGCGAAATCTAAGTCATAAAATGCTCGTAGCTTCCGGTTTCTTAGGCCATAGAGATGTTTGGAGCCACTCTGGTCTCTGATCAGCTCTATGGTCAGCTGGCTGAATCACCGGCTGCATTCTCAGGTTCCCTGTTGAGACAGGAGAGCCAGAGAAAAACACGGAAGACGGTGGGGGGGGGGGCATTCCCTCCCACGGCTTGTAAAAGCAGTCTAGAGGCTAATTAGCTGCTAGGATTGCTTTTACATGAAAGCCGACCGCTGGCTGAAAAGAATGATACCAAGATGATACCTAAACCTGCAGGCATCATTCTGGTATAACCACTCAAAGTCGTGAATGGCGTACCTGAAGACAAAAAAATGGTTAACAATGGTTAACAATAAAGCACAGTAAACAGTAAAGTATAAATAATTACATACCTGAAAAACAAACATGATAAAACATAATAACAATAACAATAACAATAACAATAACAATAAAACATTGCAGAATAGAATACAGTAAAAAAGAGCAGAACAATAGAGAGAGAGAATAGAGAGAGAGAGAACAATAAAACGACAACTATTTTTTTTATTTCATATATTTATTTTTTTTTACACTTTTTTTGTAACTAACTTTTATAACTGTAACCGGTTCCAGGTTCGGGTCTCTCAAAATGTGATGGCATCTTGGGAGACCCTGTGAAAGTGCGCCTAGTCTGTGGAATGCTGTACCCTACGCTAATACTCAACTAGTGTATGGTAGCGTTCAAAACATTCACCAATGCAAAGACCAGGATTGTCAGGACAGGAGGGACAATAATATATATCCGCGCTTGCTGCAGACACAACATCTTTTTTGGGGGGGTTCGTTGGGTAGGGGTACTCGGGAGGACATAAAAATGCCTCTCATGCAGCCGACTGCATTTGGTTGGGGATGTGAATGGGGGAAGTACGGGCGCTGCGGAAGTGGTGGGCTCCCAATTAGGATTGGCAAATGCAGCAGGAAGGGCACTATGGGCACGACGGGCCTGTGTTTGTCTTTTTGGTGGCAGCGGGACACTACTTGTGCTTGCCACCTCATCAGCTTGAACTGCACTTATGGGACTTGCCACGTCACCAAGTGTTACTGCAGTGCTGGTTTGACTACGACCGGGGTGTACTACGCCGCTGGTGCTTGCCAGTTCCCCAAAACGCTACCAAAAAAACTGTTAGCGATCGCAGCGATCAGGCCTGACTCTGCGAACGCTGCAGTTATGCGTTTAGAGTTTTGTAAGTGACAGTGATCGATCGATACTGCACTTGGGTGGGCTGGGCTGGGCCAGGCGGAGGGGCAAAACGCAGGTGCTAGCAGGTATCTGGGCTGATCCCGCTAACACTGCGTTTTTGGGAACCCTAAACTGCTGGGGACGCTAGTATAGATCAGATCGGATCAGATATTGATGCGATCAGATACTATACCACTAAGGGAGGTGTATGCTGCGTGCGTGGGTGTTAGCGGTACTGGCGCTAACCTGACACTGCCTGGGGCTGGTGCTTGCCAGTTCCCCAAAATGCTACCAAAAAAACTGTTAGCGATCGCAGGGATCAGGCCTGACTCTGCGAACGCTGCAGTTATGCGTTTAGTGTTTTGTAAGTGACAGTGATCGATCGATACTGCACTTGGGTGGGCTGGGCTCGCCTGGGCGGAGGGGCAAAACGCAGGTGCTAGCAGGTATCTGGGCTGATCCCGCTAACACTGCGTTTTTGGGAACCCTAAACTGCTGGGGACGCTAGTATAGATCTGATCGGATCAGATATTGATCCGTTCAGATACTATACCACTAAGGGAGGTGTATGGTGCGTGCGTGGGTGTTAGCGGTACTGGCGCTAACCTGACGCTGCCTGGGGCTGGTGCTTGCCAGTTCACCAAAATGCTACCAAAAAAACTGTTAGCGATCGCAGGGATCAGGCCTGACTCTGCGAACGCTGCAGTTATGCGTTTAGTGTTTTGTAAGTGACAGTGATCGATCGATACTGCACTTGGGTGGGCTGGGCTGGGTCGGGCGGAGGGGCAAAACGCAGGTGCTAGCAGGTATCTGTGCTGATCCCGCTAACACTGCGTTTTTGGGAACCCTAAACTGCTGGGGACGCTAGTATAGATCTGATCGGATCAGATATTGATGCGATCAGATACTATACCACTAAGGGAGGCGTATGCTGCGTGCGTGGGTGTTAGCGGTACTGGCGCTAATCTGACGCTGCCTGGGGCGACGCATATCACCGCCGGGCGATCGGGGGGCTAAACCCTTATTCGGTAATAAACGGCGGGTGCCCTGACACTATAAAAATTAAACGAACTAACCAGCGTCAACCGTAACGGTTATACGGTGATCAGTGGTGAAAGGGTTAACTAGGGGCCAATCAAGGGGTTAAAACATTTATTAGGTAGTATATGGGGGTCCCTGACGCTATAAAACGCTGACGGCGAACCTAAATATTTACCTCACTAACTAGCGTCACCAGCGACACTAATACAGCGATCAGAAAAATGATCGCTTAGCGACACTGGTGACAGGGGGTGATCAAGGGGTTAAAACTTTATTAGGGGGGGTTAGGGGGGTACCCTAGACCTACAGGGGGGTAACAGTAACTGTCCCAACACTGTAACTGTCACAAACTGACACTATGCAGTAATCAGAAAAAAAAAAAAAACCTGCTGGTGTCAGTTTGTGACAGGGGGGGGGGGTGATTGGGGGGGGATCGGGGGGCGATCGGGGGGGGATCGGGGTGTTTTGTATGCCTGGCATGTTCTACTGTGTGTGTGTGTGTTGGTGCACTCACATAGATGTCTTCTCTCCTCGGGCCGGAACGGAAAATACCGACCCGAGGGGAGATGACATCACTTCCTTTGCTGCTGTTTAGCATACAGCAGCAAAGGAGTGTTCTCATTGGCCGGCGGCAATCGCCAGGGGGGGGCCACGAACGGATGGCCTCCCCCTCGTCTCTGATCGCCGGGGGACAGAACGGGACCGCCTCGGGCGGCGGGGGGGGTCCGATCGGACCCCCCACCCGCGGGAGGCAAATCACGTACCCTGTACGTGATTTTGCCTGCCCGTGCCGCCTTGCTGACGTACATCGTCGTGAGGCGGTCCTTAAGTGGTTAAGTTGACCTTATGCCATTTTGGTATGGGTCCTAAGATGTTCTATCGTATTTCTTCTCTTTATTCTAAACCCTCTGCTCAAGTTAGGATTAACGGAACGCTGAGTGACCCCTTTGTCTTACATAATGGAACCAGGCAGGGGTGTCCCCTCTCCCCTCTCCTTTTTGCTATCACTTTAGAACCTTTTCTTGCCACATTCAGGAACAATGCTAATATCAAAGGCATACAAATAGGCAACACATCCCATAAATACGCGGCATACGCAGACGATGTACTATTTTTTATCCAACAACCACGGATTTCGATTCCGAATCTGATGTCTGCATTTTCCAAGTTTCAATCAATATCCAACTTCAAAATAAACCTAAATCTAACCTAATCTAAATCCGAAATTTTAAACATTAACATCCCTAAGTCCGAGACTCTCTCCCTTAAACCCCTCTTTACTTTTAGATGGGAATCAAATTGTATGAAATACCTGGGTGTGTATCTTACATCTAATCTTCAATCTCTTTTTCGGTACACTTATA